>CM040772.1:38772243-39124743 GCA_022829085.1 Abramis brama
TCGTTTTCTAAATGTAAAACAATTGTCAATAGTAACACTCCAATAGATGCATTTTGACAAAATGTGATTGTAAATGTTAAAATAATGATTTTATAAAGTATAAATATGAATTATATAACAATATTAGGGCGTAGTATGATGAAATGACAGCAGGGGGCAGTACAATACCACTTATTGGCTTAATATGCCATGTTATATCATTTTTACCTTTTTAACTGTTATAGAGGCAAATTTTGTCCGATCTGTCTGAAATTTTTCATGCTTGTTAAGAGTAACATGTTCTGACTAGATCTGAAAGATATTTAAAAGATATAGGCTTTTGGGGACACTTGGTCAAGGCTACATATTAAAGTGACCCTATTATAGCCATCCAAATGAAGAAGTTATACTTTTTCTGATAATTATTGATCTAGAGAGTCCAGAGAATTGTACTGCACTAGATTTGAATATTATGATTTGAAAATTATAAGATCATAAATGGAAAACACCATTTACAGCCAATACAGGCAATTTACCATAGAATATATATTGTTTTAAAGCTTTTTAACAGTTATAGCGCCACCTATGGTCCAATCTCCATAAAATATTCCCATGCTTCTTTAGCATGTTATGTCACATGTGCTCATCAATTTTTGTAAAGTTCTGAGTTTTTATTTATGATTTATAAACGTTTGAGTGTATTTTGACACGCCCATTTTCTAAATGATCATGTTATAGCCAAACAAAAGCAAAATTTTCTTCTTTTTTTCGATAATTATTGATCTAGAGAGTCCAGAGAATTGCCCTAGACTGGTCTGGTTCCGATCGGGCGAAAAACCTAGGACTAGTTCGCAAAAGTAGGTTTTTAACATGTTCACGAATATTTAATGAACGGTTTGATTGACAGCAATGGTTCTTGAGGCAAAGTTGTTCAGCATGAGTAGATCTATCAAATGATATGCATAATGTGACTATAAGTGTAACACCACGTGATTACAGAGCCATAAAACTCGTTAGCGCCAACTAGTGGCCGATTTCTTTCAAAAATTTTACAGACCTCTAGGGCCATGAGTCGAACATGCCCACCGAGTTTCGTTCCAATCGGCCTCCGTTAACCTTGTCTAATAGGTGCTCGACTTCATTGGCCAATGGCGGCCATGTTTTTTGAGATACATCAATGTCCTCATAGACATACATGGCACCTTGGACCAAGACACTGCATACCAATTTTCAAGTCAATCAGACTAACAGTCAGGTGGTTATAGCCCTTTTCATGTTTCTTTCATGTTATAGCGCCACCTAGTGTTTAATCGTTGTGATTTTTTTACTGTGACCCCAGATTGAACTCCTACATATGTGTACCAAGTTTGGTGAAGCTATCTCATTTACTTTTTGAGTTATAGCCATTTTAGTAAAATAGGCTCCTCCCACAACGTTCATTTTGAGCCCCCTAGCGACTTTGAATCGAAATATCGACGTTTTTTCGATAATTATTGATCTTCAGACTCCAGAGAACATTTCTGCACTGGTTTGGTTCCGATCGGGCGAAAAACCTAGGACTAGTTTGCAAAAGTAGGTTTTTGACAAAATTCAAAATGGCGGAAAAATTTGCATACCGGAAATGAAATCGGAGATATACGTTTTGTTCGCCATGAGGTCTGGATTCCATTGATATAAGACACTTGAGTCTAGGACATACGGTCTAGGAGTTATGACCAGTTTCGCGCGTTTGGTCGCTATAGCGCCACCGATGGGCCAATCGGGGTCATACTCTCTGAACCTTTCCTCGATTTTTGTACTACCATCTGACAAAGTTTCAAGTCTCCAGCACTTACGGTTTGGGCTGCACGATGCGTTTTAGCGGAGAAGAATAATAATAATAATAATAATTAAAGCTGCAAGCAGCATTTATCGGGGTTCAAGCATTTAAGGCCTTTAAGCACATAAGCATTTAAGACATTAAGATTTATTTAGAAAGCTTTTAACCACTGAAATAATAGATTGAAAAGTCCATTTACAGCCAATACAGGCAATTTACCATAGGAAATATGTGGTTTTAAAGCTTTTTAACAGTTATAGTGCCACCTTTGGTCTGATGTCCATAAAATTTGGCATGCTTGTTAATGATGTTATGTCACATATGCTCACCAATTTTTGTGAAGTTTTGAGTTTTCATTTAGGATTTATAGGCTTTTTAGTGTATTTTGCCACACCCATTTTATAAATGACCCTATTACAGCCATCCAAATGCAAAAGTTCAACTTTTTTTTGATAATTATTGATCTAGAGAGTCCAGAGAATTGTCCTAGACTGGTTTGGTTCCGATTGGGCAAAAAACCTAGGACTAGTTCGCAAAAGTAGGTTTTTAACATGTTTGCAAATATTAAATGAACGGTTTGATTGACAGCAATGGTTCTTGAGGCAAAGTTGTTCAGTATGAGGAGATCTATCAACTGATATGCATATTGTGTGGATGTATGCAACACCACGTGATTACAGAGCCGAAAAAACTCGTTAGCGCCAACTAGTGGCCGATTTCTTTCAAAATTCTTACAGACCTCTTGGGCCATGAGTCGAACATGCCCATCGAGTTTCGTTCCGATCAGCCTCCGTTAACCTTGTCTAATAGGTGCTCAAACTTCATTGGCCGATGGCGGCCATGTTTTTTGAGATACGTCAATGTCCTCATAGGCATACATGGCACCTTGGACCAAGACACTGCATACCAATTTCCAAGTCAATCGGACAAACGACGGACCAAGGATTACAGTGATATAAGACACTTGATTCTATGACAAATCGTCTAGGAGTTATGGCTGATTTCATACTTTTGCTTGCTATAGCGCCACCTATTGACCAATCGGGGTCATACTTTGATAGGTTCTCCCCAAATTGAGGACTACCATTTGGCTGAGTTTCAAGTCTCCAGCATTTACGGTTTGGGCTGCACGATGCGTTTTAGGGGAAAATAATAATAATAAAAATCAGAGCAATTACAATAGGGTTTCAGCACTTCGTGCTTGAACCCCTAATAAAAATCCTTACAAATACAATAGGGTTTCAGCACTTCGTGCTTGAACCCCTAATAATAAAAATCAGTACAATTACAATAGGGTTTCAGCACTTCGTGCTTGAACCCCTAATAAAAATCAGGGCAATTACAATAGGGTTTCAGCACTTTGTGCTTGAACCCCTAAAAATCAGTACAATTACAATAGGGTTTCAGCACTTCGTGCTTGAACCCCTAATAATAAAAATCAGCACAATTACAATAGGGTTTCAGCACTTCGTGCTTGAACCCCTAATAAGAAGAGACGTTTTGGACAGTTATAGCGCCACCTCTTGTCCGATCTTCACGAAACTTGGCATGCTTCTTCACCATGCTATGACACATCTGCTCATCGATTTTTGTGAAGTTTGGGGTTTTCCCTTAGGTTGTATAGGCTTTTGAGTGTTTTTTTGTCCCACCCCTTTCCTAAATTACCCTGCTACAGCCAGGCAAATGCAAAAGTTCCACTTTTTTTCGATAATTATTGATCTAGAGAGTCCATAGAATTGTCCTAGACTGGTCTGGTTCCGATTGGGCCAAAAACCAGGGACTAGTTCGCAAAAGTAGGTTTTGAACATAATTCAAAATGGCGGAAAATTTGCATACCGGAAATGAAATCCTTGAGGCCTTTTTTGATCGGCTTGACCCAAGGATTCCAATGATATAAGACACTTGAGCCTGTGACAAACGGTTAATGAGATTTAAGCAAAAATATGATTTTTTTTTGTTTTTTGCACTGTAGCGCCACCTATGGGCCAATCGGGGTCATATTTTGATAACCTCTCCTCGATTTTTGTACTACCATCTGGCAAAGTTTCAAGTCTCTAGCACTTACGGTTTGGGCTGCACGATGCGTTTTACGGCAGAAGAAAAATAATAATAATAAAAATCAGTACAATTACAATAGGGTTTCAGCACTTCGTGCTTGAACCCCTAATAATAAAAATCAGCACAATTACAATAGGGTTTCAGCACTTCGTGCTTGAACCCCTAATAAGAAGAGACGTTTTGGACAGTTATAGCGCCACCTCTTGTCCGATCTTCACGAAACTTGGCATGCTTCTTCACCATGCTATGACACATCTGCTCATCGATTTTTGTGAAGTTTGGGGTTTTCCCTTAGGTTGTATAGGCTTTTGAGTGTTTTTTTTGTCCCACCCCTTTCCTAAATTACCCTGCTACAGCCAGGCAAATGCAAAAGTTCCACTTTTTTTTTATAATTATTGATCTAGAGAGTCCATAGAATTGTCCTAGACTGGTCTGGTTCCGATTGGGCCAAAAACCAGGGACTAGTTCGCAAAAGTAGGTTTTGAACATAATTCAAAATGGCGGAAAATTTGCATACCGGAAATGAAATCCTTGAGGCCTTTTTTGATCGGCTTGACCCAAGGATTCCAATGATATAAGACACTTGAGCCTGTGACAAACGGTTAATGAGATTTAAGCAAAAATATGATTTTTTTTTGTTTTTTGCACTGTAGCGCCACCTATGGGCCAATCGGGGTCATATTTTGATAACCTCTCCTCGATTTTTGTACTACCATCTGGCAAAGTTTCAAGTCTCTAGCACTTACGGTTTGGGCTGCACGATGCGTTTTACGGCAGAAGAAAAATAATAATAATAAAAATCAGTACAATTACAATAGGGTTTCAGCACTTCGTGCTTGAACCCCTAATAAAAATCAGTACAATTACAATAGGTGTTCAGCACTTCGTGCTTGAACCCCTAATAATAAAAATCAGTACAATTACAATAGGTGTTCAGCACTTCGTGCTTGAACCCCTAATAATGATGTCTCATTTATACACACACAAACACACACACACACACACACACACACACAAATTACACTGGTGGTGCTCCTTGAGTGAACTGTTGAGAGAGAAAAGAAAAAAAAAGAAGAAATAACTTAACATTGCCATGTTAGATTTACAAACAAATAAAAATAAAATACAAAATGAATTAAGTTAGTGTTGGGCTAATTACAGGGCATCAAATATTGGTTTCCACACCGAGTTAAACTGTTTTTGTTTATTTTTGTCCACTGACAAAAATGAGTTTTCTCGATGTTTAGGTAATATTTCATTACATTTTTCCATTTATCCAACCCTGGGCTAGATTCATCATCAATCACCCCATCAAGGTCGGTCAGAAATCCTGGAGTAATATTTGATGACCAGCTGACCTTCACAGATCACATCTTAAAGACAGCTCGATCATGCAGGTGTGCACTGCACAACATCAGGAAGATCATGCCTTTCCTAACTGAGCATGCAACACAACTTCTCGTCCAGGCCCTGGTCATCTCTAGGCTTGACTACTGCAATGCTCTTCTGGCTGGACTTCCATCATGTGCAACTAAACCTCTACAAATGATTCAGAATGCTGCAGCTCGTCTTGTCTTCAACGAGCCCAAGAGGGCCCACGTCACTCCTCTGTTCATCTCTCTGCACTGGCTACCTCTCGCTGCTCGTATCAAGTTCAAGGCATTGACGCTTGCTTACAGATCTATCACAGGCTCAGCTCCCTCCTACTTTCACTCACTACTACGAGCCTACATCCCTACCAGAAGCCTACGATCGGCCAAAGAGCGACGTCTCGTGGTTCCATCACAGAGAGCCACAAAATCACTTTCCAGAACATTCTCATTCACAGTTCCATGCTGGAGGAATGATCTCCCCACCCTCATCCGGAATGCAGAATCCCTGACAACATTCAAAAGACAGCTGAAAACCCATCTCTTCCGTGAGCACTTAACCTCATAAAAAAAATATAAAAAAACTTTCCTTTTCCTTTGAATCCTTGCTTATCGGGCTTATGCTACTCTGAATAATTCCTGAACTTCGTATTTTGAGCACTTCTTGCGTTGTTTTTGCCTCTTCACGATGACTCGCTTAATGTAGTCCTAATTTGTAAGTCGCTTTGGACAGAAGCGTCTGCTAAATGACTAAATGTAAAATGTATGTAAACTATTTAATCTGTAGTTAATAAAAAAATATTTCATTGAAACTAAAAAGTTCACCTGCCAAAAGTCTCCAAGATTGAGCTGAACTGAACACGGAGAAGTCTTTTGTGACCTATTTACTGTAAGTATGAAAATTCAGATGCTTATGATTTAGGACAGATTTGACTTTAACCTTACTAACCTGATAATAATCAAAATTAGGTAAAAGGTGTTCAAAAATTGTGCACCATAAAACAATACATATGTGCATATACATATACATATACACACACATATACACAAGGCCCACATAAGAAATAATGAGACAAAATGTTTTTATTGAGTTTAGCAGGGAATATTATATCATCTTACTCAACCATAATCTGAACATGTTATTTCACTGACAGAAGCTCAGCTGTAGTATTAATGTAACAAAGAGAAAGTAAGAGACTCTATAACATCTCAGCATTTATGATTTATCATGCAGCTCAAAGTATTATGGGTAGAATCTCTCTACAATCTATCCTGATTCATCAACACAGTTTCACTGATCCACTATAAACCCCAAACCCAGGATAGAGCGGTTGAGTGAATGTGGTCTGGACTGTGTGGATGAGGCTCATCGTGTCAGAGACGCTGTAGAAGGACAGAGTTCCTGCACTGTGATCCACATACACTCCTGTTCTACTGTGATCCACATACACTCCTGTTCTACTGCTGATGGGCTTCACAGGGAGTTTAGTCTCTATGTTATTGTGTATGAAATAATACCTGGAGGAAGAGCATAACAAACTCCAGGACTGATCATTACGTCCAAACCCACACTCTATACCCCGTCCCTTCCTGCTGATGCTCTTATATGACACTGATATACACACATTAATCTCACTCCACTCAATCTCCCAGTAACAGCGTCCACACACACTCTCTCTACACAACACCTGCCACACATTATCAAATCTGTCTGGATGATCAGGATATGACTGAAGCGTTGGGTAAGTGCAAGTAATCACTCTGTTCCTGTCAGACAGACGGAGGTGTTTATTCACTGTGTTCAGATCCAGATTGAGCTGATGGGAATCTGATGGAGATTAAACACATCAGAATCAGGAATTATGAAACTGTCTGATCTTTTAATGTATCTGAACTCTTCATGTTCAATATATCATCAGTGTCTCAGTACAGTTTACCAGATATACTGAGCAAATCATCATTTACATGATCAACTCTAAAACTCTTCTGTCATGTTTTCTTTCACTTCTCCAGGAAGAACATGAACACACTCAGTGAGTTTTTCTGCTTGTTTTCTCAGTGACTTACATTGTAGGAAGTCGTTCCTGGTCCTGGGAACAATGTTGGAGAAAGTGACTGTGGAAATCAACAGACATGAAGAGTGTGATTATCATGTCAAGAGAAAATGATCCCTGCATCCGTTCCTAAGACATTTCTAATATGATCTTCTACATGATCTGAGATGATGGAGGATAATTTCTGAGAGCAGAATCTCCAGGACTTTACCTCTGTCAGAGATCTTCATCTCCTCTTTGCAGAAATCTTCCAGTTTGACTCTCAGCTGACGGGCAGATTCTCTCATGCCATCAAAAGAGGAGAGAGAACTGAAGGGATTGTCATTTACGTCTGTAGATTTAGGAGGAGCTGAGAGAGACTGGAAACTCTAGAGAAAACAGAAATCAAAGCTCATCACCTCCACACTTCATCAATAACCTGCTCTACTGTCAGATTTGTGCAGCTCTTGTTGATCTTTAGTAACTCTCCTCAATCCAGCACTTTCACAGCATCAGCTTCATTCTTCTCATATTCATTATGTGACATTAGAGACACAAGTTCTAGCGTTTGCCATTTACACTATACAGTATGTGAACTTCCTAGGAAATCAATTTAAGCTCAATATTAGCTTGATAAATACATGATTTTTTTTTTTTTTTTTTAACTTGTCTTTTTATTTCATTTTATGAAGTGCAGTCATACAGTGTCACAAATGAACTTTTTGATTGTACAGCAAGGTACCACGGGCAAGTCCACAAACAGAACAGCAGTCCACAGACATCTCTCATCCTAACCATAACACATTTGCCAATGACCAATGCATTAAGATAAATAAATAAATAAATAAAATAATAATAAAAGTAAGGAAAATATATGATATTCAGAGAAGAAAAGAAAATGAGAATACACAACATAAAAGTGTGCACAAATGTGCATGCACAAATCCCTATGGAAAAAATAAATAAATAAATAAATAAATAAATAAATAAATAAATAAATAAATAAATAAATACAATTCTGCATATCATTCATATCAAATGAAAATGTAGGGCAATGGATGACCATTTATTTAGGAATACATCTGATTTCAGTTGTACTAATGCTGTTGTATGCTCCATGTTATAAACTTCTTGGATTCTTTCCCTCCATTGTGCAACCGTTGGAGGGTGTGGCTTCAGCCAAGAGGCTGTAATTACCTTATTTGCTATTAAAAGAAGGACTCTCAGCAAACATGTTTGGCTGCTCTCTTCAAGATCAGCTGGCAGTACCCCCAGCACAAAGTATGATGGTTCAAGAGGTAGATCTATGCAGAGACATTTTTTTTATTTCTTTTTGTACATTTTTCCAATATATCTTAGGGCAGTCCCAAAATGTGTGTGGTCCCCCACCAAGCCACAGCCCCTCCAACAGCCGTCTGAGGTGTTGCTCCATTTTGATGTTATGAATGGAGTTCTAAAATATCTCATTCTAATTTTCCATCCAAATTCCTTCCAGTTTGGATTACTGGTTGCCCTGTGTCCTTGACTGCATGAAGTCTCCCACTGCTTATCTGTAATTATTGTGTTCATTTCTAGTTCCCATTTTTCTTTAATTTCTAAATTATTTTCTTTAAACTCTTCCTGCAATATCTTGTAAATATGTGATATAAACTTTGTCTTTACTGTTCCTTTTGTTATTGATATAAAAAAGTGCTCTATTTTTGTTGGTAGGGAGCAGAGCTTTTCCCATTCTTGATGGTTTTGCAAATAATGTCTAATTTGTAAGTACCTAAAGAAGTCTTGGTTTGGTAAATCATATTTCTCTTTTAGCTGATCAAATGATTTCAGGACTGCTCCGTCAAACAGCTGGTCCAATACAACTAGACCCCCTTCTTTCCACTTCAGGAATCCTTTGTCCAGCCTAGCTGGGGAGAACTCACAGTTGTTTGCTATCATTATAGCTCTGGAAATAGTCTTGGGTAGTTGTAATTTTTTCCTCACAATTGACCATATTTTTAGGGTGTTTTTACTCCATACATTAGCAATCTTCTTTTTCCCCCATATGTCTTGGTTTAGGAATGGGATTGAATCTAATGCCAAATTTGGGCTTTCACTCTGCTCCATTCCAACCCATATAGTGTCAGTGTCTTGGGACATCCAAGCAACCATTGATCTGAGTTGGGCTGCCCAATAATATGTTTTCAGACTAGTCAAGTCCAGGCCTCCATTTTCCTTTGGGCAGAGTAGTCTTTTAAATTTAAGTCTGGGTCGCTTGCCTTGCCAAATAAACTTGGATAACCATTTATCTAATATAGTAAAGGTGGAGGCAGGAACATAGATAGGTAGGGATTGGTAGAGAAAAAGCAACCTAGGTAAAATGTTCATTATTATAGTTTATATTCTTCCTATCAGGGAGAGTGGCAAAATTTCCCATATTGTAAGGTCCGCTTTTATGTGGCCCATCAATTTCCCGTTGTTGGCTTTAAACAGTTTTGATAGGTCTGTCGTTATAATAATTCCCAAATATCTGAATCCCTGAGACCAGTGGAAATCAAGCCTTTCTGATAACTGGATTGGCCAGTGTCCAACTAACATCATTGCCTCTGACTTTGATTGATTGATTTGATAACCAGAGAGTTCTCCATATTTCTTTAAGGTGTCTAGCAGTGCAGGGACAGAAAGGACTGGATCCCTATAGGTCAGGATATCGTCTGCATTAAGAGATACCTTGTGCTCCTTATTTCCCATGTCTTTTATGCCTTTTATTTCCTCATTCTGTCTTATAGATGCTGCCAGGGGTTCAATATTTATAGCAAAGAGCAGGGGGCTAAGACAGTCCCCTTGCCTCACCCCCCTCTGTAGGTCAAATAACTCAGAACAGCATCCGTTTACTCTGACATGAGACTTTGGATTTCTGTAAATAACTCTGACCCAATTTACAAATTTTGGATGGAATCCCATTACAGATAGTGTTTTGTACAGAAAGTCCCAATTTACAGTGTCAAATGCTTTCTGTGCATCAAAGCTTATTAACATTGATGTTTGCTTGTCTCTTTTAGCGCAAGTAATGATGTTTAGGGTTCTTCTTATATTGTTAGCACCCTGTCTGTTAGGAATAAATCCTGTTTGATCTGGCTTAATCAGAGTAGTAATATGTATTTGAACTTTCTGTGCTAGAATACTTGGTCAGTATTTTCTGATCGTTGCATATCAAGCTGATAGGTCTGTATCCCTCACAGAGCGTTGGGTCCTTCCCTTCTTTATGAATCACAGATATAATGGCCTGTGACCATGTCTCCGGAGGGTTGTTCTTAGATAGGGAGTATCTAAACACCTTGGTTAGTATGGGCACTAGGTCATTTATGAAGCATTTGTAAAATTCTCCAGGAAGCCCATCGACTCCTGGAGATTTGTTGCTTTTTAATCTTTTTATAGCCTCTCTTATTTCTGTTTCTGTAATTGGTGTTATCATTTGTATTGATGCTTCCTCTGATAATGTGGGAAGATGTAAAGCAGTCAGGAAGGTATCAGCATCCTTTCCTGATGTTTGTAATCTGGGTTCTTTGTATAAGTTTTGGTAGAATGATGCAAAGGCATCTGCTACCTCTTTGGGTTTAGATACTGTTCTACTCAATGTAGGGTGACAGATCTTAGAGACAGTACGATTAGCTTGAGCTTTGCGAAGTTGAAATGCTAGAAGGCGACTAGCTTTATTCCCCATCTCGTATTACCTCTGTTTGGAAAATCTTAAAGCCCCTTCCGCTTTATATGACAGGAGTTTGTCCAAAGCTTTTCTTGTCTCCCTAAGTTCTGTAGCAATGTTACTCGTTCTTGTAGATTTGTGTTGTGTCTCTAAAAGCTTTATTTTATTTTCCAGGTTTAATTGTCGCTGTCTCTTTATTTTTGATGATATTTGTATGATTTTCCCTCTTATAACTGCTTTTGCTCCCTCCCACAGAATTGAAGGATCAACTTCGCCATTATCATTGATCTCAAAATATTCTTTTAGGGTTTTACTTAAATCTTCTACTATTTCTGACTTATTCAGCAGTGATACGTTTTAGCCTCCAATATCTGAAAAAAGAGTGCATGCCTAGATCTACTTTCAGCACAATAGGTGCATGATCACTCAGAGTTATAGGTTCGATGAAACAGTCTGTTACTTTATACATGTATTGTTGAGGGAGACAGAAGAAATCAATCCTTGAATAGTTATTGTGCACATTTGAGAAGAAACTGAAATATTTCCCTTTTGGGTTTTTAGTTCTCCATGGGTCTGTAAGACCTAGTTCGGACATAAAGTTATTTAAGGTTTGGTTTTGGGGCACTGAGAACCATTCTCAATAGGCATCCTATCCAGTTTCCCATTCTGCAATGCATTGAAGTCCCCTCCTGCCACCAATACCCTTTTGAATTGCCTGCAATGATGTTAGCGATCTCACTCGTTTGGGGCATATACATTCAGTATGGATACCTCGGTTCCTCCAACAGTCCCAACCACCATGACGTACCAACCTGATTTATCCTGTATCACCTTTTCTGCACTAAAGGCCAAATTTCTGTTAATTAAAATAACCACCCCCCTCTTTTTCCCACTTGAGGCACTATATACTAAATTAACCCATTCCCTTCTTAATTTTATATGCTCACTCTCTGACAAATGTGTTTCTTGTAGTAAAGCAATTGAGCATTGCATTTTTTTTAACTGATAAAATATTTTCTTCCTATTGATAGGATGGTTTAATCCATGGACATTATAACTCACAACAATCAGTTTATCCATGTGGATAACAATATCCCATGATTTTGACCTTCGGAGTTAACATGAATTTTCCAAATGCAGGCCCATACCCATGTTCACAAAGCACCTTATGTGACTGCTTAATTGTAATGGTGTGTTCACACCAAACGCAAATTTAATTATTTGCGCGAGTAGATTACATACAAAGCAGGACTGCCAAATTTTGAGTTTAGCTTGGAGTGAGATTTTAAAAACAAATATTGCATCACAATAAGTGTAATTGTGATTGTCAAAACATTTGGTAACTAAATAGAATTTTATGAAGTTTAGTGATAACATGTTACAATGTTTACATTGTACAATGACTGGTAGGATACAGTTTTTATTATTGCTTGACAAAAATTTCAAGATTTCAATTCCATTCTTGTGATTTGATTCCGATTTTGATTGAGTATTGACTAATTTCGATACATGTTTATTTTAAATTTTATTTAAAAAAATAATCTCACCTAATGCTGTAAACATAGAGGGCCCAATCTGCTGGTATTATTAAAGGTTAAAAATAACAAATTAAATTAAATATAATGCAGTTTTTGTTATAATAACAATTATTTAATGACATAAGTAAAATATAATAAATATGTAATATAGTGCTCAGCAAAATCTCCTCTCTAGCTATTTTTTTCTATTCAATTAACATGCTGTGGTCATTAAATGGCTTTCCTGAGCTAAATGTAACGTTATGTGACATAATTGTTCTCCTGCTGTTATACTGACCTCTTTCCGTGGTTGAAAAACACTAATTGGTCGATATTATGTATACTTTCGGCAAGTTGTACTGCATCTTTAAATAAAAAAGTAACAGATGATCGGTTCACGTGCACTTGAACTGAGGCGCTCAGCGATCTGTCACGTCACATTTACAAGCGCCAAACGTATTTTTGTATAATAAAATTGACGGAATCTAAGAGCTGAGAATTAGTTTAATATTAAAAGTACCTCTTTGCTCCACAATTTTTCTGTGCGTGAGAAAATGGATGTGTGGCGTGAGAGCGTGTGAAAAGTGTCAATTGCGTGTGTCTCAAGGCCCTTTCACACTGGACGCGATTTTGACGCACGAATAATTCGCGCAATGGTTTTATTTTTTGATCAGCTGTTTGTGTAATGAGTGCTTCCACACCGAATGCGAATGTGCTGCGGCGAAAAAACTACTTTTATTATTTCCGCTTCGATGTCGATTTTTTTTTTTACTTTTGCGGCGACAGAAAAGGCTTAAGCCAATCACATACTACAAGGACAACGATTTGAAATACAATGTGTGGCGTAGCATTGCCAACCAACTCGGTTATCACGACTGTGAGTATGCTGTGTGATAGTTTTAATCGTTGTATAGTCCTGTGCTGCTATGTAGGCTAGCAGGCTAAACTACATTTGGGATAGAAAGCTAACACTATTATCGTCAAAGATCTGTGTTTACTTTGAACATGTAACAAAATGTAGTGAGACTATTTAGGGCTGCTTTTAGTATACTATACATTCTTTGTGTGATATCTACAGTTTCTAGTCGAATGATTTTAACTTACTTACTTCGTGTGTTACATGTAATGTGTAGTGACATTACAAAACGCACTGTGTTTAGTTGAAGACGCAAAAAAAAAACTGTGCGCATTAGCATACTCCCCTTCAGACTCTCTGTTCTTTAAGATTGGGTGCACCCAAAACCTTATTTTCTGTCTTTTAAAGAAAATGAAAAGCTTGTCTTCACTCACTGGATGATGATGATGAAGTGTCCATGTTTTCTCAGCTGTCGGCGCGAAAGTTTTGGAATGTTGAAGCTCTCTGAACGTCACAGACGTCGCAAATTCGCGTCGCGGCTGATGTGAATGGTTTTGACGCGAACTATTCGCACACAAACTATTCGCTTTTTCGTTTCGCTTTTTCGTTACGCATCCGGTGTGAAAGGGCCTTCACGCTGAATGCGTGAGAGTTGGCAGCTCTGTACAAAGTCAATGCAAAGACGCGAATAGATGCGAATTCGCGCCGGGCGAATTGGGTGACGCATTTGCCGCGAAAGCTCGATAATCACCTCAATCGCGTCTTCCGCGCAAGTTGAAAAATTTCAACTCGAGCGGAAAATTTGCCTGAAGACAGTGAAATTCACAGAGTTGAGTGCGCCTCTGGATGGTGCTTGTGAACCCAGACACGTCGGCTTTTGGCTTTCCTCCGTATTTGGGACTTCCACAACAAGTACAGAGCAGCAATATCATTTATTTCAGACATGACGGAAAAATTATGGCAGAAAGAATTCGCATGTGACGCGAAAAACAAGAAAAACATCCCGCGAGTAATCTAGAGCGAGTAACGCGATGCGAATATACACTTTGCGTTTGGTGTGAACACACCATTAGAATTACCTATAACATCCACCATTGTGGAGAACAAGAACACACAACTAGAACAAGAAAAAAAAAAAACTTCCAAAAACCCGACTGTTCTAACAAGCATAAACTCAGTCTCAACAAGAACGGAGAGTTGTGACCGGTCTCTCCGAGGATGTGCACACAGTGCTGTTGCAACTATAGCCTACGCTGATAAGTCGCCTGTAATATGGCCTATTGCCAACGCCAAAGGAATAGAAAAAAGAGAGAGAGAAAAAAAAAAAGGGAAAGAAAAAAAAGCCCTCGAATGAGGAGAACCCATCTTATTAAATAACTTTAAATAGTGAAACTAGCCAAACATGTGTTACAGGGTAAATGGTATGTGTTTCTTTTATTTGTTTTTTTTTGTTTTTTTAAATCGCTACTCACAGTTCAGTAATGTTTCATTTGTTCATCGATGGTTGCCATGGAGAATGCTCTTCAAATCCATGTTAGTCATTGAATTCGCTCTGCTTGATGTTGAAGCCTCAGTCCATTTATTCTGAAAGAGTTCCGCCTGGAGCGTCTCACATTCGTTCAATTGAACATGGATACCCAACTCTCCGAGCGTTGTGGCCGCGTCTGCGAGGGTCGTGAAGGTCTTCGCTCCAGATTTCAGGTGAATTTTCAGCTTGGCAGGAAATGGCGATTGAGCTTTGATGTTCTTTTCTTTAAGCAGTTTCATCATGTCTCTTGCTTGCGTTTCTTCTGGATGTCTGACGTGTAATCCTGGTCAAAGAAAATCTTCTGTCCGTTATATGGCACTCCACCGCAGTGTTTCCATGCTTCCTGGATTACCGTTTCTTTGATTCTGTAGTCCAGAAATCTGACGATGATGGATCTCGGGGGGCTCGCTGAGTCTTTCGGGCTCATAGTCAACGAGCGGTGTGCTCTCACTACATTTAAGTTGAGTTCTTCTGGTAATGTCAGTGAGGTTCGGATGAGATCATTTATGAAGCTCAGCATGTCTTTGTTGGATTCCTCATCTTCTTTCACACCATATATGCGGACGTTATTCCGTCTTGCTCTAGACTCTAGGTCTTCACATTTTTCTGACAGGCTAGCATCTCTTTGTAGCAAGTAATGAAGGGCTCGCTCGTTTCTTTGCGTTTTATCTTCTGCGTCACTCAGCCTCTGTTCGTATTCGGTCACCCGCTGTTCTAATTTTGTCATCCTTTCATCTACTTCAGCCAGTGCAGATTCTACTCTTGCTAAGGAATCTTTGGTGTCTTTAGAGGCTTCAGCGTGCTCCTTTCTTAGTATGCACAACTCAGCTAGCACTGCCGCTACGTTCTCTTCTCCCTCGTCCTTTGGATTCTGTTGTTCGTCTTTTTTCGATGGTTTGCCCTTCTTCTCTGTGTCTTTTCGACTGCTGGTCATTTCGGTTAATTATTGTGAGTGATTTTTACCGGAAATAAGAGGTATACTTAAGGTTTGGCTAGTTTTTTCGAATTCTCCCCCTGGAGCTTAAAAATCAGGCTGCCGCCACTTCCATGATGTCACAGGAAGTCAATACATGATTTTAATTAGAAATACTGGGATCATAAATCCAAATTTAGTGTGTTTTGAAATTATATATTTAAAAAATAAATTGGCAGAATAAACCAAATAATAATAAATAAATAAAAAATCCAGAAAACACGAAAGTGATTCATTTAGATGTGGAAATAAAATCGAGAGGTCAGTAATATACCAACATCTCTCTAATCATAATCATATCATAATCATAATCAATAATCATATTAATCATATTAACATGATAATTATATCATGTAAATTGAACTCTAAAAAGTTAAATTACATTCTTTAATGGGAATGTCATTAAAGCCTTTGTTTTATTCACAGAATTAAAGGGCAAACTTTGCTAAATTCATATTTGTGTGATGAAAAGGCATTAATATGTGATATTTTTGTCTTTGTTAATTTAATTTACTATGAAACGTGAACAATACTTTAATAAATGCTTGGATTTAGGGTAATATAACTTTTAATAAAGCACTTTAAGTTTCATTGAAAAAATAATAGGCTACTGTTGCATTATTGAAAGTGAAGAAACAAAACTTTTTTTTTTGTATTATTAAATGCAATAATATAACTTTTCTCATTTTATTCTAAACATCGTCCATTTATTTTTCATTGAATACATCGTGTGTCTAGAGATTGGCTTTATTTAAAAGCACACTGAATTAATTTTGACATGGAGTGAAATTGAATACAGAGCGAGGTTTTCTATCAGTGATCAAGCAGCGAGTGATGAGGAGAGAGAAATGATCAACTAGAAATCTCTATAGAAAATAAACTGGACAATCAATTTACTATAAATGAGTTTAGATTTGGATACTGTGCACTGGAACCTGTCAAACTTTCATTGCTAACAAACTACGCTGAACCACTGAATGCTAATGTTGTTCCTACAACCAATATGAGAACAGAAAAAAATAATGAATGTAATGAATCAGTTGGGAATCATTTCAATGTTAAAGGGATACTTCACCTCTGGAAAGATGAATGTGTATTTAAAATGGGTCATTTATGTAGAAGAAATGTGAAATTATTTTTGAATTTGGAGCTTTCTAGACTGAGAAAAGCCAGAAAATGTATTTTTGGCTTATGTGGATGAAAGACAACAACTCCCAGAATGAACTTGCTTCGCTGCCCTAGGAGGCCACTCCCAAGCCACGCCTACCGGTAAGAGAGCGCAGTAAAAAACAAGGCTAGGCTACTAGTGAGTCTGCTCTGCCCGGGATTTCGAAATCGCCCAAAATGTCCGGGATTCAGCTTTTGCGTTCTACAGTCGCCATTCATTATGTTTTCTGTGGCGAGCAGGACGAGGCTGAGGGCCGCGGGAGAACGACGCGAGGCCGGTGGTGTGATTACTGATGACCGATTACTGATGACGCACCGGTCTCGTATCACTCACGGAGGAGCGGGAATTTTCTTAGCAATGTTAAACCGATCACTTGTTTAGATTCCATGTAATCGGAATGAATTCAGTTAACGTTAGATTGAAACAAAAGGTGTGCATGTAAACAATGAATGGTGACTGTAGAAAGCAAAAGCCGAATCCCGGACATTTTGGACGATCTCGACGGCCGGACATGTCCGGGAAAAAGAGGATGGTAACCCCTACTACTCAGCTGTCTCCTACTACTCAGCTTTCTCCACAGAACAAGAGCCTGTTAGCTTAGCTTCCAAAGAAAGACGGCTGAACTATGTGTACATTCTGTGAGTGAGATCCCACCCTCTATGGGTTGAAAACATGCAGATCTAGTGCCTTCTACAAGCTGTAGTCTTTAGCCTCTGGCCAAAAAATCCTCTGATGAAATTACGATTTTGACATCATCGGAGGATTTTTTCCAGACAAAAAAATACATAAATCTCTCGTCTCAGGGGGATATGAGGGTGGAAAGCACGGTAATTCGAAAAAACTACAGGTTTTCTACTAATACAAAGCTTAATGCTAAATCCTGAAGTATCCCTTCAAGAAACAACTTATTTATATAAAGCCGTGTTTCCACCGAAATTACCCGGAACAATTTTTCCCAGGAACTTTTTTTCCGCCAGACCTGTTGCTGTCTGTGTTTCCACCGCGGTCTAAAGTACCGTGAAGATTAGGCAAATAGTCCGGTGACGTAGGACTGCGCGCTACTTTACAGTTCCCGCTGAATTTCAACCTCTGAATTTTAAGCTTAATAAAGCATGAACCTCGTCGTCGGTCCACCGGTCGTATTTTTTAAACTACATTGTTGATTCAAATAGCAAACAACTGTTTGTTTTAAAAAATGGTGGTTGAAATAAAAATGCTGCATGGAGTCAACCAATCAAAATGCGGCATGAACTCAACCAATCAGCATGTTCAGCGCCCAAGTCCCAGCCCTGAATGTTCCTGAACTTTGAGAAAGTACCCGGATACCCTGGTTCCTGTTACAGTTGGATCAATTATGCGAACATGAGTTCCATCAATGGCTTCAACAACTCCAGGGAAGCCCGAAATCCTCATAAAAGTGGCTTGATTTTTCTGCAAGATTTGAAGATCAGTTGGAAAGTCAATGAACTGCCATACAGTAGTGGCCAAAAGTGATATCCGGCAAAGGAACACTGACAGATTGACCCTTTATTCAAATAGTATTAAAACGTGTTAAAGATTTTGTAAGCATATTGTGCTTGAAGTCAGCTGTTTATTTGTGATAACACAATGAAACATGCCAAATTGTACAGACGTCAGTTTTAGCCAGGCTGTCATACAAATAAATTATGAACACATGAAAAAACAAGAGAGGACGATAAAATATTAACAACTGACTATGTTGCACTCAATGTATGATGCTTTTTTTTCTGTGAGCATTTTAGTTTTTCTAAAACCTGTAGCTGTAGTTTGCCTTTTTTGTCACTTAATATTCATCAATATTATTGATCTGCCTGCATTGACACCGTTGTCTGAGAACTGAACTGAGCTGGACGATGACATCACTGTTTTCTCCAGAGCGGCTGTATAGATAAATGAACTAAATAGATAACGTACTCGGTTACTAACGTAACCTCGGTTCTCTCTAGAGAGGGAACGACTACTGCGTAATATCTTACGCTACGGGGAAAAGTCTCTTTTACGCGAGATACTGAAGCCAAAAAATTATACTTAATTTTGTATTAATGCAAAACGCGTTGCAGCAGCGCGCAGACATAGGCGAGACGGCTCACGTGCCTATTGGCTGTTCTGCGGCAACTGCACCAGCCTATCGAGCGAGGCCCTCATGACGTCAGATCCAATGAGGGCGCTTCGCGGCCTCAACGTCACGTCCCGCCGAAACGGCCGTGGCCAGGGCCTATAAATCAGGCTCGACGGGGCTGGATGAGCTGGTTTTTCATCACCGAAGCGAACCAGAATGCGATGCAGGCACGGCAAGATACGCAGTACTCGTTCCCTCTCTAGAGAGAACCGAGGTTACGTTAGTAACCGAGTACGTTCTCTTACGAGAGGTTCTCTCATACTGCATAATATCTTACGCTATGGGGAACAGTGTAAAACGCCGTGCGTGCTGAGATCCAACACCAAAGTCCCAAGGGCAAGTGCCCGGGGCTCATATAGTGCAAAATCATAAGGGACTCACAGAGAGTCCAGGAAGAGAGGCTACATGCGTCATTCCCGTAATAAACAGCATCCTATAAGGAGCAATTTTTAAGATAGTAAACATACAGACGGGCGAAAACTCGCCTATTTCTGAAAATATATGGGTCTTACACACAGCCCAAGGGGTCACATGATTCAACAGCGAGCATAGCTCAAGCAGTTTCAGTAGTCTGGGCCGAAAGCACCGGGGCAGACGATACTGAGTTTAGACCGAAAGAAGCCTGGCCTGCAAAGCGGGAACCTCTAGGTTGTAAAACCTAATAAATGTAGACGGGGAGGCCCAGCCTGCCGCCATACAGATATCTTGCAACGCAATCCCGCTGGACCAAGCCCACGAAGAGGCCATACCTCTTGTGGAGTGCGCTCTGACACCCAATGGGCACTGTAGGCCCTTAGAGGTGTAAGCCAGCGCTATAGCATCAACTATCCATCTGGATAGACTCTGCTTTGACACAAGAAGTCCCTTGGAACGTCCGTAGAACGAAACAAAGAGCTGCTCTGTCTGTCTAAAGACAGCTGAGCGAGACACGTAAGCCCTCAACGCCCTGACCGGGCAGAGGAAGCTTGAGTCCTTCTCCTCATTAGAGACCGGCAGAGCCGACAGGGAAATCACCTGAGCCCTAAACGGTGTGTTGAGGGATTTAGGAACATACCCATGCCTTGGCTTGAGTATGACTTTCGAGTCATTCGGCCCGAAATCCATACATGACGCGCTCACTGAGAGTGCGTGTAAGTCCCCTACCCGCTTCACTGAAGCGAGAGCCAGAAGAAACACTGTCTTGAAAGACAAGTGCTTAATGTCTATAGACTGTACCGGCTCAAACGGGCCTTCTTCATGGCCTCTAAGACCGTAGAAAGGTCCCACATGGGAACTGATGGAGGTCTGGGAGGATTTAGTCTTCTGGCTCCTCTAAGGAAGCAGATGACCAAATCGTCTTGGCCTGTGAGAGAAGATCCCTCCTCATCGGTATTGGCCACGGGGCAGCGTCTGCCGACCGCATCAGGACTGGAAACCAAGGCTGGTTCCTCCAGAGCGGAGCCACAAGCAGCACTGGGCATCCGTTTTCCCTGATTCGCTCTAGCACCTGAGGTATGAGCGTGACTGGGGGAAAAAGCATAGAGCGGACGGTGGGGTCAGACGTGGGCCAGCGCGTCTCTGCTCCTGGAGAAAATTTCCGGACAGTGAGCGTTTTCTTGAGACGCAAACAGGTCTATCTCCGCGCTGCCGAATGTGTCCCACAGCAGCTGGACTGTTTGTGGGTGTAGAGACCATTCTCCTGCCGGAACATTGTTCCTGGACAGTCTGTCTGGTCCAACGTTCAGGTGACCTGGCACGTGCGCTGCCCTGAGTGAGCGGAAATTTTGCGCTCCGTCAGCCTGTAAAGGTTTCGGGACCTGAGACCTCCCTGGCGATTTATATAGGCCACCACTGACATGTTGTCTGAACGGACCAAAACGTGGTGTCCCTTTATCTGAGGACAAAAACGCCTCAGCGCATAGTCGACTGCTATCATTTCCAGGCAGTTTATATGCAGAAGCTTTTCCCTTTCTGACCACTGTCTGCCCTCGAACAGCGCTCCCCATCCCGAGGTGGAGGCGTCCGTGGACACCACCTTCACACTCGAGGAAGTCCCCAGGCTTACACCTGATTGGTACCAATCGGTCGCCTTCCATGGTTCCAGAGCCGATACACACTCTCTGTTGACCTTGAGGCGAAACCAACCAGAAGCCCACGCTCGACGTGGTACTCGCGCTTTTAACCAGTACTGAAGTGGGCGCATGCGAAGCAGGCCTAACGAGTACTGATGATGCTGAGGCCATAAGACCCAGCATCTTCTGAAACTTCCTGAGCGGGACAGATGTGCCGCAGCGGAAGAATCTCGTCATGCGCTGAATATCCAGTCTGCGCTGTGGCGATAGTTGCATTGTCATAGACAGCGAATTCAGTTCTGTGCCCAGAAAAGATATCTCCTGACTGGGAACAAGCGAACTTTTCGCCCAGTTGACTCTGAGACCTAGATTCCCGAGGTGCTCGAGTAGTATAGTCCTGTGCTCTATGAGCTCCGAACGCGATTGAGCTAGAATCAGCCAATCGTCCAGATAGTTCAAAATTCGCATCCCCCGAAATTTCAGAGGTGCGAGCGCCGCGTCCATGGACATCGTAAATGTATGGGGTGCCAGGGACAGGCCAAACGGAAGGACTTTGTATTGGTATGCCTGGCCCTCGAAGGCGAATCTCAAGAATCGCCTGTGATGTGACGCTATCTGTATTTGAAAATACGCGTCCTTTAGATCTATTGATATAAACCAGTCCCCTTGGCAAATTTGCAAGAGAATTTTCCTGGTTGTGAGCATCCTGAATTGACGCTTTAGAAGCGCTCTGTTCAGTCACCTTAGATCTAGAATGACCCCCGTCTTTCTTCGGGACCAGAAAATACCTGCTGTATATACCCCCCTCGCTCTGAGCTTGAGATAAAGGCTCTATAGGCCCTTTGCTCAATAATGTCACTATTTCGGCTCGAAGTAGATGTGCTACTTCCCTCTCCATCGTAGTTTTGACTCGTGTCGTGTAACGGCGAGGGCGTCTAGCGAATTGTAGCGAGTAACCTCTCTTTATAATGTTCAGCACCCATTCTGATACCCCGGGAAGCTCTGCCCACGCGTTCGCATGAATAGCTAGGGGTTGAATGATATCTGGGCTCTGGCTGGGACACAACGGTGACCGGAGAGCTCCGATATGCTGAAACATTAATGCCGTGCTTACGGCACTCGAGGCGGGGGGCGCGCTGATTGCGGGCAGCCTGCCCGCACTCAACTCTGCTACGGTCTGTTGAGAGAGAGAGAGAGGGGAAGGGCTTGTAATGTCTGTTAGTGCATGTGGGCACGGGACAGCGGGCACGATTTCTGCACTTAAGACATCTCTGGCATGTGCTGGTTTCGTTTTTACAGAAACCGTGAGACATGCGGTGTGTAGTGTTTGTGGGCACTGGGACGTGGGCACATTCACTACATTTAATGCACAATCGACGTGAGTCGATTTTATGTGTGCGAGCCCTGTGTGGTGGGCTGTGCTTGTGTTTAGGGATGAGCACTGAGTAGTGGGCATTTTTTCTACACTCATAACACCATCGGCCAGGACACCAGAAAATACACTCTTGTATTTTTACATACATGTCTCCGACATCTCAGAGAGCGTCAGCCAAAAATGCCTCTCTGCCACAGTGAGCGAAGCCATAATCCGCCCAACAGCCTGTGCAGCAGACTTAGTGGCACGAAGCGCGAGGTCCGTGGCGCTTCTCAAGTCTGGCACGCTGATAGCTTCCAGTCCCTCCTCGTCGAACTTACGTAACAGGTCGGCCTGGAAGATCTGGAGGATGGCCATAGAGTGCATCGCAGAGGCAGCCTGCCCAGCGGCGGTATAAGCGCGGCTGTGCAGGGCTGAAGTCATGTGACAGGCTTTAGACGGCAGCGCTGTCTTAGCCCGCCGTCCAGCAGAGGGCGGGCAAAGATGAGCTGCTAAAGCCTCTTCCACAGGGGGAATGGAAAGGTATCCTCTGTCTTTCGCACCGTCCAACAAGGAGAATGCAGCAGAGATAGAGGTACGCACTCTAGCTGAGAAAGGGGCTCTCCAAGACTTCGCGACTTCTTCATGAAGCTCAGGAAGAAAGGGCGCGGGTCTCGAAGATGGCGAAGCGCGTTCCCCTTTAAGAAAGCATCCATCCAGTCGGTTGTGTGCAGGCTCCTCGGGCGACGACCACTCAACGCCGAGGCTCGCGACGGCCTGCGCCAGCAGATGCATCAGCTCTGACTCGATGCTGGCTCTCTTCCCGGAAGATTCGCGAGCAGAAGGGGCGAGATCCACAGAGCCCGTCCAATCCTCACTGCCCGAGGCCAGGAGAGAGCATCTGTCATCCTCCACAGATGCAGCTTCCTCGTCGTCATCTATGAGGGAAGCGGTGGCAGACGGCGGCCGATGTCCGTCAGGGAGAGACCCGAGCGAAGCGGGCGGTGAAGCTGGCGGGCGCACCGGCGAGCTTTCGCGGGTTGGAGGAGGTTCCGAAACCCGCTGAGCCCGGCGCTTTTTACGGCGCGGCACCGTAGCGGGTGGGGGCGCAGTCTCGGTGAAAGCCGCAAGGCGAGTCCTCAGAGTCACCATAGGCAGAAGCTCGCAGTGAGGGCAGCCGCCATCAGCGAGCGCGAGAGCTGCGTGATCTTCACCCAGGCAGGAAACGCAGATGACATGGCGGTCCCCGTTGCTGAGTGGGGCTCGGCACGAGCCGCAGAAGGAACGAGGCATCTTGAAAAAGACGCTAGCTCTTTTAGATCAGAGTGTGAGTTGCGCCGGCGAACACACACAACCAGAGAAAAAGGATATGGTACGCCGGATAGCGTAGCAGGAACGGCGACTGAAGGCGGCGAGTTGTCGACCAGCGGCTTCAGATGCAGTGGCTCGTCCCGCAGAAGCTTTTCTCGACGGCGCGGCTTCTTCCTCTCGGGATCCAGCAATGCGTGAGCTTCGCTGAAGAGATGAAAAATCAGCTCATCCAGCCCCGTCTAGCCTGATTTATAGGCCCTGGCCACGCCCGTTTTGGCGGGACGTGACGTTGAGGGCGCGAAGCTCGATTGAGGGATCTGACGTCATGAGGGCCTCGCTCGATAGGCTGGTGCAGTTGCCGCAGAGCAGCCAATAGGCACGTGAGCCGTCTCGCCTATGTCTGCGCGCTGCTGCAACGCGTTTTGCATTAATACAAAATTAAGGATAATTTTTTGGCTTCAGTATCTCGCGGAAAAGAGACTTTTCCCCGTAGCGTAAGATATTACGCAGTACGAGAGAACCTCTCGTAAGAGAACTAATGATTTTTACAATGTAAATGAATCATCACTGAACTCACTTAAGCTGGACAATGACACTATTTTCTTCTAGATCTGCTGTACAGCCAAAACTAACTTTGTTGCATTATTTTCCTGTAATCAATATAAAGCTGCTTTGAAACAATCTGTATTGTAAAAAAACACTACAACAAATAAAGATGACTTCATTTGAAATAATTTTGTCAGATAAATACCTTCACTAAGTTTAGTGTTTCTTTCCTCATATTTTAAAGTATTTAAAAAATATAAATATATATATAAAAAAAATCCTCATAATTTGATAGTTTAATCAAACTTCTAGGGTCATTTAAAAAAAAAGAAACTCCACATATCACTTTTGGCCACTACTGTATGTTTTGTGTGGTCAGTGCCACAATAGTGCTATTTCAGACCCTGGTTACTGTGGATTGATGAGATCAAGTCATCACCGTTGTACTGCTACTTTTTACCGTCGTCAAAAAATTAATTATCACTTTCATTTCTGCAGTTAGAGCATTGATTTGTAGAGTGGGAGAAGCTATTCAATTTCTTAAAGGTCTGTTACAAAAAGAATACCTTGATGATCAAGCTTTTATCGTTTGATCAACTCTGTCATCATTTAACTCCAATACATTATGGGCCCTATTTTAACGATCTAAGCTCATGGTCTAAAGCACACGGCGCAAGTGCACTTAGAGCGTGTCTGAATCCACTTTTGCTAGTTTAACGACGGGAAAAATGGTCGGCGCTCCCGGTGCATGGTCTAAAAGGGTCGTCCCTATTCTCTTAATGAGTAATGGGTGTGTTTTGGGCGTAATGTGCAATAAACCAATCAGAGTCTCATCTCCCATTCCCTTTAAAAGCCAGTTGTGTTTGCCATGGCGGATTCGCTATTTACATGGAGGAATTTGCAAGCGGAAAAACTGAACGCTTCTCTAGCGAGGAAACGGATTTGTTCATGAGCGAAGTTAAAGCGCGCAAGCAAACCATCTACGGGACAAAGTGTTCGCGCGTTGTGGACCCGCCTATAGGCGCATATTAGTAGCGCATCTTTAAATAACAAAATATATTGTCCTGTTCTTCTCGATCTCTGTTACCTGCAGGAAATGTATGTGATCCTGTGTGTGTGAAAGCTGCTCCAGCTCAGCTTCTCTCCTCCTCAGATCATTGATCTCCTGCTCCAGTCGCTCCAGTCGTTCTTCAGCTCGACTCACTGCAGTCTTTTCCTGATCTCTGATCCGCTGTGTCGCCTCAGAGGGGCTTCTCTCAATGGAGCGGATGAGCTCAGTGAAGATCCTCTCACTGTCCTCCACTGCTGTGTGTGCAGAGCGCTGTTAGGACACACATCACAATCACACAGTGAGCTTCAGTGAGTCCTGACTGAGACTTCTCAAACTTCTCTTCTTCTCCAGACTCACCTTATGAGACTCTACAGCTTCTCTCAGCTGCTGAAGATCTTTCTCTCTCTGCTGGATCCTCTGCTGGAACGACCTCTGCGTCTCCTTCAGCTGCTTCTGCAGCACAAACCAATAACACAGATGGCACTTTATAATGTCACTATATCATCATGTGAAGAGTTTTTTGCAAAAAAGTTTGTGTTGATAAATGTTTACGATTTTCAAGTAAACGAGATAATTTCAAGATAATATGAAAATATGAAAGTCCACTTGCAGCTGCTGTTCACTTCTGTGATGTCTGCAGTGTGAATGATGTTCCCTGATCATATGGTGCCAGTATAAATAGTGTCAACATTATTTCATTGTTGTCTAGTTTCATACCTGTTTCTCTGTCCTCTGTGCTGCAGCTGATACAGTGTCGTGGTTTTTATGTTCGTCCATCGTACACAGCACACATATAAACTTCTGGTCAGTGTGACAGAAAACCTCAAGGATTTTATCATGTGTTTGGCAGATCATCTCCTGCAGTCGTCCAGTGGCATCAGTCAAATTGTGTCTCTTTCCTTTAAACCAACTCTCATGTTGTTCAAGGTGACTCTGACAGTAAGAGATCAGACACACCAAACAGGACTTGACAGCTTTGTGTTTTCTTCCAGTACAGACGTCACACTGCACATCTCCAGCTCCAGCGTAACTGTCAGCAGGAAGTTTAGTCTTCTTCAGTTTCTCCACCACTTCAGCGAGCATGGTGTTTTTAGCTAAAGCAGGTCTTGGACTGAAGGTCTGTCTGCACTGAGGGCAGCTGTAGACTCTCTTCTGATCCTCCTGATCCCAGCAGATTGTAATACAGATCTTACAGTAACTGTGTCCACAGGAAGTGGTCACTGGATCCTTCAGGAGATCCAGACACACTGAACATATGAACTCATCCTGAGAAAATCTGGCTTCTGCCATTTTACTGCACGGATACTGAGACACAAACACACAACAGCTCAACTCCACTTTAGTTTCTCTTTCACAAACTCTTCCTGCTTCCTGGTTCTGTGTTTGAGTGACGTGTGCAAAACACACTTGATGGTTTATCAAGTCTATAAACCCTTATAAAGCCTCATTCCTGCTGAGTTCAGATTCTACAACAATAAATGCAAAAACATTCACTGTAAACCCTAATGCTCAAAATAATTAATTGGTTTGAGAAGGGTAAATTTTAGTTATCTTTTATATGTATTTAGAACTTTATTTTTCTTCTGAGTTTACAAAACTGACACATTGTAAGTAATCTGAATTGTTTAATTGTTTCGAGTTTTATGAATTTGTTTCTTTGAATTTACAGGCTTATGTAACCGATTACCTCAAATATTTTGAGTTCCCTTTCATGCTGCGTCGAGACACTGTGGGAACGCCCCTGCGTGATTGCATCATGAAGCACATGTGAAATCAGTCCAATGGTGTGATGAGACATCATAGACGGGTGACGTCACAGACCAGGAAACTATAAAGCATACCCAGAAACAGACCGTGCTAGCTTCTGTGTTCTCAGCAAGTGCTGTCTGTGAGACTGTTTCTGTCTATTTAGTGTTGGATTGGCATTGCAGTTACACACACACACACACACACACACACACATATATATATATATATTATGGTGAACAAGCAGCGGTTTAAGAAGTGTGCTTTTCCCTGCCCTTGTTTCCTTATGGGTGAGGATACACACAATCTTTGTGTTGCTTGTTTGGAAATGGATCACGCCCAGTCAGTTCTCAATGTACAGCTGTGCTTTTGTCTCTGTGATCATGTGAAGTTATGGGTGATACTGTCAGGCTGATTGGATCATTTGAATGATAGTGTTATGCTGATTAGGTCTGTTTCTCTTGAGCAAGCCAGATAACCTGCCAAACTGGTTTTCACTTGATTTAATCAAATCATCCCTCTGCTTGGTTTGAGTTTGTCTCCACCTCTAAAAGTCCCTCCTCCTAAAATGTATATAAAATTGCAAGGTAAAGTTACTTTGAGTTAGACTTGATGATGAACTACAGACTTGATGATGATGAACTACAGACTTGATGAACTACAGACTCTGAAGAATAAATCTCTTCTGCTTATAAGATCCATCTCAAGTCTCCTGGTTTTGCTTCGATGAGGGAATAAAGAAAGTTTCCAACAATACTCAAATTTGTCTCTGTCTTGCCAGTAGGGCTGCACGATGTATCGTTTAAGCGGATTAATTGCACAGTTTAACCATCATAGAGTGAAAGTTTATCATTTGCATGTGTTTTTAAGTCCTATCAGTTTAACAGGGTGCGCTTGACAGGGCATATATAGAACGAGCAGAGAGAAAGAGCCCTGGCGCACACTCACCTTCACCGTCTTCAAACAACACGAGCGTGGTCTTGCTCTTCCTCCCTCACGCATAATAATCAAAATCAATTGACACGATGGTGTCGAAAAAAAACTCTCCAGTGATGAAATGTTTTCTGTGTTGACAAATCTTGTGCGATATCCTAAACTGCAGAGATAATTACACAACGCATGCCGTAGGCTACACGTCCGATTCGCGAACTAATGCAAATAATAATAATAATAATAATAATAGCTAATTATTCTTTTTTTCCCGACCAAACGGTTATAAAAATGCTTTCATTATAAAAGGTTTCTAGTGTCAATGTATTGCTTGTTTTTTCTGTTTACATATCATGGTGTGACACTTCTCTTCTCCCATGATCAAACATAGAATGCTGCTACGTCAGAGAGGCCAAAGCGCCAACAAGCTTCCCCGTACTTTTTGACAAGTGCCCTTGACAGTGCGGCCAGAGCTTCTTTGCAGCTCAAGTCGGCGGCGGTGTG
Organism: Abramis brama; assembly: GCA_022829085.1. Taxonomy (NCBI): domain Eukaryota; kingdom Metazoa; phylum Chordata; class Actinopteri; order Cypriniformes; family Leuciscidae; genus Abramis; species Abramis brama. The sequence continues at coordinate 38,800,860 of CM040772.1, forward strand.
TACGTACAGTTATGGACGCTCCGCTCTCGCCTTCTGCCCTCTTCGGCGATTCAGTAAATAATGTTGTCGAGAGGTTTCAGGAGGCGGAGAAACAAGCAGCGGCATTTAAAAAAAATTCTTCCTTGCTGATGGTCCCATAGAGTGCAACAAAAGCAAAGCGTCACCACTTGGGCTCCTCAACAATCAGGGGGGTCTGGGTGGCGGTCGCAGTCGAAACTTTCGAAAGATAGACAAGATCTGGGGACTGTCCACATCTCAAAGAAGGCTTCGACTAAGAAGAAGTCCTGACGCAGAGGGCAGAAACAGATTCCATCTCATTACACGGTGCCCGTTTCTCTTCTGCACCCTCTAGGGCCGCAGTGCTGCCAGTTCAGTTGTTCCCTGCCGGTTCGCCGTTTCAGGGCGCAGAGGTGGCTGTTCGACCAATACCAGAGGCCAGTCTAAAGAGGCTGGTCCCCTTAGCAGATTTTCTGGCAGCGTGAAAAAACTGCTAAATATATCTCATTGGGTCCTGCTCACAATAGAAAAAAGTTACAGAATTCAGTTTGGTTCTCGTCCGCACAGATTTCTAGGGGTCCTCCCTACGGTGGTGGACCCCGAGCAGGCTTTGGTTATGGAGCAAGAAATACAGAATCTTCTGTGAAAGGAGGCTATAGAAAGGGTTCATCCTCCCAGCAGGGAGTCAGGGTTTTACAGCCGTTACTTCACTATTCCAAAGAAGGATGGAGGGCTGCGTCCTATTCTAGACCTGCGTCAACTAAACCGCAGGGTTCAGAAACTTAAGTTCAAAATGCTTACACTCAAACAGATTGTGTCACAGATTCAGTCCAAAGACTGGTTTGTCACGATAGATTTGAAGGATTGGTACTTCCATGTAGCCATCCATCCTCCATCCGCGATGCCTACCAATTTCAGGTTCTTCTGCCTAGGTGTATCACCCTGCACTTTCAAAAAATGCGTGGATGCAGCTCTGGCTCCACTGAGGCTCCAGGGCATTCGCATGTTGAATTATATCGACGACTGGTTGATTTTAGCTCAATCCGAGCAGATGGCTTTTCGGCATCGAGATGTCGTTCTGTCTCACATGAGAAAGTTGGGACTGAGGCTCAACACCAAGCAGAGTGTGCTCCTTCCAGCTCAAACAACCACTTTTCTAGGCGTGGTTTGGGATTCAACGACGATGCAGGCACAACCTTCCACTGCTCGTATAGCATTGATGCTCTCAGCCATAAATGGAGTAAAACTAGGCCAGTCACTCACTGTGAAACAGTTTCAGAGACTGTTGGGTCTAATAGCAGCTACGTCCAAAGTAATAACTTTTGGCCTCCTGTACATGAGACCCCCGCTGTGGTGGCTCAGAACCAAGGGGTTTGCTCCGAGGGGAAATCCGTTTCGCATGATCAAGGTCACACGGCAATGCCTACGTGCCTTAGTCATGAAGAAGAAAAACATTGTTTCCTTGCCCAAGGCCCAGTGTTGGGGGCTTCTTGTTGCAGTGTAACGCTAACGACAGATGCTTCCCTCACAGGTTGGGGGCGATCATGAGTGGTCGCTTGGTGCAAGGACTGTGGCAGGACCTTCTACTTACTTGGCACATAAATCGGCTAAAAATTATGGCGGTGTTACAAGCTCTCAAACTCAGCCTCCCAGACCTGAGGAGCCATCATGTGCTTGTCTGCATGGACAACACATCGGTGGTCTCTGACATCAACCATCAGGGGGGTCTGAGGTCAAGTCACTTATGCAAACGGGCTCACCAGATCCTCCTATGGGCCCAAAGGAAATTAATGTCTCTCAGGGCAGTATATATAAAGTTGAGGCTGAGGCCCGGGGAATGGAGACTTCACCCCGAGGCGGTGAAGCTCCTATGGGAGAAATTTGGTCAAGCACAAGTAAACCCATTTGCATCTTCAGGGACAACTCACTGTCCCATGTGGTTCTCCCTCACACATCCAGCTCCCCTGGGGAGATGGTTCAGGTGTGGCCCAGGCTACACTTGTATGCTTTTCCTCCGATATCTCTGCTCCCGGGAGTTCTGGAGAGGGTTCGCCGGTACAGGGCCCGTCTACTATTAGTAGCCCTGTACTGGCCGGCCCGAGTTTGGTTCTCAGACCTGGTGTCCCTTCTAGATGGCTCTCCGATGGAGATTCCGATCAGGAGGGACCTATTGTCCCAAGCAGGGGGCACGATTTATCACCCTCGCCGGTAGTTGTGAAAACTGTGGGCCTGGCCCCTGAGAGGGCCCAGCTCATAGAATCTGGTCTCTAGACTGAGGTCGTGGAGACCATACTCCAGTCCAGAGCTCCCTCCACGAGAAGACTGTTTACACTGAAGTGGAGACTATTCTCTTCTTGGTGTAGAGAATGTCAATTGGATGCAGTCAACTGCCTCGTTGGTTCAATACTTGATTATTTGCAAGAACGTTTCTCTGCTGGATTATCTCCTTCCATCTTAAAGGTGTATGTGGCGGCTATATCTGCTTACTGGGGTGTGTTATATCATACCATCCACGATAACACCGGTATACATTTTTTCATGATAAAAAAAGTGTAATATCGCGATATCAATGACATAGCGACGTGATGACGTATGGCGCATTTATGTTACCTAGCGCGCACAACAACAACACCTGTCTGAGAGTAAGAGCAGATGATGATTTAGTACCTAAAAAGGAGCTACTTCAATAGTATTTTAAAGGGGTGATTAGTGTGTAATGTTGCTGTTTGAGCATAAACCACATCTGCAAAGTCACAACGCTCAAAGTTCAAAGCAAAGGAATATATTTGCTTTTAAAGAAATCATTTTTTAAGGACTACAACAAATGGCTGGTAGGGACTACACAACATTCCTCCTGGGTTAGTGCCATTACCAACCCTAAAATTTACATAAACCCTGCACAAACCCTGCATGGTTTATTTACATAAACCCTGCATGGTCCCGGGGGTAAAGTCCATGTTGAGAAGAGGAAGAGTTGTTATAGTCTAGCGCATTTGTGTGTCTGCTCAAGTTGTCACATCCGTCTTTTCACATGCAATACAGTACATAACACAAATGCAATATCATGTCACTCTGTATGCAGTGCCGTCACAGGTGGGGTGCGAGGCCCTGTGCGAACTTGAAATGCGAGGCCCTGCTCTTTGATGTGGATGCTCAATTGCGCATGAATAACAGTCACACGGACGTAGCTGTTCTAGTTCTAGTAGTAGCACGCATAATCTCGCTGCAATACGTTTTTATCAAGTAGAATAATACAGCATAATCATGCACATAGTCTCAACTATGACTTTTTGCTATTTATTTCAGAGGGAAAAAATCAACTGTGCAACAAGTTAGCTCGAGAATTTTCATGTGAATATACATAGATCCGTCTAATTAAACATTGTGTATCTTAATGGTCCAGTGGTAGAATTTTCACCTAGCGTGTCAGAGGTTGTGGGTTCTAATCCACACTTGTATATATATATATTTTTTCATCAAAACCGATTATGTTCATCAGTGGTTGTATATCAAGCAGGGACACATTTGTGTGCATTATGTTTTGTGATTTCACCAGAACGAATAGAGTATCCACAACAGATTGAAGCGCGCGTCCGAGTGAAGACAGTGCGGCGTGTGCGCGAGCCACACGAGAAAACATTGTATCCACTCCACTGATCGCAGCGGCAACGAGCACTTTGATCACTTGATTTAAAAAACACATTTCAGGGCTAGATCGTCTCTTATTTAAAAAACAAACTAAATGAATGCTCTGCCAGTTAACTGGAGATGTTTTATTTATTTGTAAAATTGGTACATTCAAGAACAAGATGTTTTAAAAAGTGGTGGGGATAAAAAAACTTTTTTTTATTTTTCAGAAAGAAAAAAAAACAGCAGGATTGCGAGGCCCCCTAGTGGCGCAAGGCCCTGTGCGGTTGCACAGTTCGCACAGTCTATGCGACGGCTTTGTCTGTATGCATCTTACAACATAGGGCTGCACGATTATGACAAAAATCATAATTGCCGATTATTCCCTTGAAATTGTAATTGCGATTATTAATTACGATTATCACAATTTACATTGAATATATATATATATATATATATATATATATGCATATTATAATACATGTTTACACAAAAATTGTTAACACTGTCGCAGAAATTTTAGACTGTATATTAAACTAACCATGTTTCTAACATCTAACCTTAATGGAACAGGATGTACTGTACACAACCAATGGAAAACTTTTTGTGAGTGCGTATGTGTGTGTAAAAATAACAAAGTTTGGGAAATGAAACTAGACTGTCTGTTAGAATCTTGTGATTAACAAATGAAGTCATCATTAAAACAAAGTTTGCTTTACCTAGTAAAAGAGGGGGTTGCATATGAAGAACCAATCAAATAGTGGGGAAATTATGTAATGCAGCCTGACATTTATGCCATACCTCTATACTATAAAAACTGTTGTATTCTTGTGCACTGTGGGATTTCTCAATGGAATTTGTCTGAGATCCTCCGGCCTTGATTCTTCTTGGGAGAGTTTCTCTGAGAACTGCTCGAAGACTCTCCCAACCATTATTAAAGCATTTAGAGGACATTTGCTGATGTCTGTCTGTTATTACTGCTGCGCAGCAGGTCAGTTTAGGGAAGCAAGAAGTTAGAGTAAGAGACTCAGCCAGTTGTCGACGGAAGATGCAAAGAGCTAGAGTATAAAGGTTATTAAGTGTCAATTTGTAGACGCTCTGTGTCGATCAGTAGACGCAACAGATTTATTTATTAAGTGTCGATTTGTAGACGCTAGATAGTCAGGGTTTAGGGAAAAATCCACTACAACACACACACACACAAGTACTGTCCCCCTTTACTTAACATACACATAAATTGTAAGAATAAATTAATAAAAACTACTAATAAGTTAACATTAGGCCTATGCTAAAGCTATTAAATAGCAGTCCCAAACTAGTTTTTGTTAATGCAATGTTAGAGCCACCACAGTCATTTATAAATATAAAAAATAACACAAAGTGAAAATAAAGTGGCATTTTGGGGTTAATATGGAAACGACAGTTACCATGGTGAATACACAATACTAACAAGAACAGTTAATGAAACATGGAAACTGCTCCTAAGCGAATAGAATGAAAATACACGACAGCTAACACACGACGTACCATTAACGTGATTTATTAGTATTTTACTTTTATTTCGTGACTTAATAATTTACAACGTAACGAAGTTGCATGCTCATAGTTTCCTTTGCACTTTATATACAGTGAAGCGATACACAGCGCGCGCCACCACATTTGCACGTGCAATTGAAGAGTGTGTGCTATGAGCACAGTAGCCTATAATGTCTGTTTTTCTGAGGTGAAAGACTTCTTATTTCAGCGTACACTTACGTCACTGCCTGGTAGTTCCAATTGTGCTGGGTTTTCTTAAGTAGTTGTGATTTGCCTCTCATAACTTAACATGCTCTAAACACACGCACACAGAGTGGATTTTCTTTTGTAATCGTGGCATCCGTAATCGTAATCGCGATTAGAAATTCGATTAATTGTGCAGCCCTATTACAACAGTTCACACACGAGCGATTTTATAGATTATCATGACGGAATATGCTAATCAAAGACTTGAAGATAGTTAACTCCACATCAGCAACATAAATTTATCAACTACTAAAAAGTATTTATAGTGAAACAGATTTATTGTTGTAGATTAATAGTGCGGGCCCTGTGTGGGCTTAGTGAGGGCTTCCTGGGGGCTAAGTGAGGGCTGCCCATGCAGGGCCAGCACTAAGGGGCCAACGTTTTGCCAATGAGCAAATTCTCATGGGCCCTGCGCTGGCAGCCCGCTGGGGGCCCTTAGGCTAGCCCTAAGTGGGCCCGTAAAGGGCCAGTGCAGGCTTGTTTGCAGGGTAACCATTCAGAAACGTCCTGTTGCTTCTACATGTTGTCACTTCTTCTTGAGTCTCTCCATCTTTGTCCGACTCATTTAAACATAATAGGCAGAACCGTTTCTGACATTTTAGTGCTTGTCTGCATGAGGTAATCGGAGCTGCTAACAACCACACACACAGGAGCTGTTGAAGCTCCACCCTCTGTGCTTGCAGTTCATTTGCATTTAAAGGGACACACACGACACAACACGTTTTACTGACCCTCAAAAAGGGACAACTTTAAAGGGTAACTAAACCCTAAACCAACTTTTTTTAGTTAATGATCTGTAAGACTGGGGCTTTATTAGTGCTGTTTATTGATTCGAGTAACTTTTTTGACATTTGGGTATAAAGTGTTTTAATTCTACAATATATGGTGTAAAAATGTCTGAGTGCTGCCCTCCTCAGGTTGAACGGTGGCTACTGCAGTTGAATTTTCCTATTGGATGTTGCGGTACTGCGTTACGTAAGCAGGTTCCAGTTCACCACGACCTTGGTGCAAGCTCTCCACGCCCTTGGCAGTATAAAAACAGTGTTTCGTCAAAACCACTGTAGCGAGTCAGGAGTTGTAATTGTGAGTATCGAAAACGATCAGAATAGCGTATTTTAGAATCTATTTAGCATAGCATTTAGATGATTTATTGTAGCCTAGGTAGTTAATTAGCATATTTGTTAGTGTAGTATTGTTAGAAGCATAGTTAGTTAGTAGCATAGTATTGCATCAGTTAAGATAGCTTCAAGTTAGCGTAGATTTATCTGTATTTTGCAACAGCACTGCTGAACTACATAGCTTTCCAGCAGACTTTGAAATTAGGCGCCAGTGGTTGCATGCACTTGGCCTGGAAGACCGTGAGTTCCCGCCTAGAGCTCAAGTGTGCAACCTGCATTTTACGTGGGATTGCTTCTCCAACGCAAAAGAGGTGGAAATGGGCTTCTCCACACAGCTCGCGCTGAAAAGCGACACAGTGCCAAAAGCTGCACCTCCTGCATGGACTCCACCACCGCAGCGGCATCTTGATGTGAGTGAGCATATATTTTTAATCACAATTTATGGTTAGGCTAAAGTTAATCCTCTGGGGTCGACAAACGCGCCGGCGCATTTTGCTGGATTTTTTCCCATAGCAACAAAATATGAATATGCCTACACAGAGCGCACGCTATTGACATCAACTCGATAAAACACATCAGATTCATATACTTTACATCGTCTTTACAGCGACGCTGTGAGGAATAATAATAACGTAATAGTAATAATAATCCTGGAGAAAATTATATCAGAAGTTTGTGAGTTAGTTAATTAACTAATAGCATTTATAAACATTTTAAAATCTCTAAAATGACTGAATATAAGACTGTAATTGTAAACCATAACACAATTTTTGTGATGACCAGAGAAATTGGGTGCCAGACTGAACCAGTCAGCTCCAGATCTGCAGGTGTGTAGGCTAACATGAAGCCCATGAGGAGAAGCAAAGGTGATTTTGAATATTATGGAGCTTTTGAATGTTTCATCATATAGTCAAGATTCTATAATTTTGTTTTGTACTTTCGCTGCTTATTGATAACCTATCTATTATTAATTTGTGCAGCCACCCAGGCCACTTCTCCGTGTCAAACAGCACTATGCTTACTGTGAGTACTCCAGTGATTGGTTGAGCCAGCCCAGTGATTGGTCGAGCCAGCCAATGGTAAACAATATACCAGCGGGAAACCTACAGCTCTGTGCAGCTGTTCTGTTCACTGGCTCATCATTTTGCCAGATATCGAAGGTGAGAGATAATAACATAGCGCTGTCATATTTGCACATCACCCCTCAGGTCATTATATGAAGATGTATTTTTTTTCTTTAGTTCTTGAATGCCTTCAAAATCCAGGGGATCTCTGAGCCGTGCTTCCACAACATCAGGCCAAGCTCCTTATCCCAATCATAAATTGGCAGTGGAAGATTGAGCAGGATGACGTTATTGAAAATGCCATTGCTGATGGGGCTGTGACTCTTGGTGGGGACATGAGAGCTGATTCACCTGTTAATAAATAACTCATTAATTATATATATATATAGACTGCTGTCAGGCTTTATTGACTAAAGTGCAGATAACACAATTGTAGGACATTCAGCAAAATATGGCAGCTACACCATGATGGGCCTCAAAGCCAATAGGGTCATAGACATCCAACTAGTCCAGGTAAACAACTACACAATGAAAATATTTTGTTATGTGAATTACTATATACTGTGCATTGATCTAAAGTATTTGTTTGTGTTTGCAGAGCAATGAAGTTGGAAACAGCCAACGGATGGAGAAGGAGGGATTTGAAAGAAGCCTGTCTCTTCTTGAGGAAAGAGGTGTTGTGGTCCAGTCTTTGGTGACTGACCGTCACACAGGGGTACAGAAGATTATGAGGGAGCAAAAAAAAGGACATTAGACACTTCTTCGACCCTTGGCATATGGGAAAAGGTTAGTATTTTGAATAGAACGAAAACAGTACCAGTATTTCTAACAGAATTTTTTTCAGTTAAAGTGGTAGACAATTATCTAGGAAGACTTTTTAAGATGCCCCAAAAAGGTTAATTTATCACATAAACTTATTTTTATCATTTAACCTATACTGAATGTTAGTCCACCACCTTGGTCTATACAGTGCTGCGGGAAACACTGACAGTAATTGTTTTTATTATTCTTTATGTGATCAGGGCTTGGTAAAAAAATGGATGCCATTAGTAAGGGTGTAACGGTCACCAGCTGGAGTGCCCTTGAGAGCCACCAGAAGGCACTCCACACCAGACTATCATGTTTCACTCACAAACTACATCTCCCATCATTCTCTGCCTGGACTCATCAGCACTCATTATCACATTCACCTGTGTCTCATTATCTTGTTAGTTTCAGTCTATTTATTCCTTGTTCACTCATTCACTCACTGCAAAGTTTTGTTTGTCACACTGCATCTCTGAGCATTTTCCCTGGTTTCTTGTCTCTTGGTTTTTGGATTTCTTGCCTGTTCCGTGGATTACTCTCTTGCCTCTGACCCCTGCCTGTTTTGTTTGTTTGTTTGTTTGTTTGTTTGTTTGTTTGTTTGGACTGCCTACCTGTGTTTTGACCCATTGCCTGTACTTTGGATTACGCTTTTGGGTTGCCCATAATAAAAGCTGCATTTGGATCTCACCTTCGAGTCTCGGAGCAGTTCATGACAAAGGGTAAGGGACTGCAGGATGTGGGGCTGTGGAGAAAGAGTGTGGTCAATCACCTTTATTGGTCTGCGACCACAGACAGTTTAATAAGAAGATACTTTATAAAGACAGTACACTTCACGTATACAGGCAGGCACAATCTTTGGAAAACAGTCTCGACCAGTCGAACCACGAACACGGTGCTACGTGAGCTTAACTGTGACTTGGAATCTCATATGGTCTGTTGTTTCCGGAAGAAAGCACTGAGCGCATAAGATTTCACAAACGTAATTCCTATCGACCAGCTCACTTAGCATGGCATTCGTGGTTCGACTGGTCGAGACTGTTTTCCAAAGATTGTGCCTGCCTGTATACGCGAAGTGTACTGTCTTTATAAAGTTATCTTCTTATTAAACTGTCTGTACACTTACAAAGTTCTCAATGCTTCGGTTTGCATGTAGGGACCCTCATTATGCTACCGTGTTAGTGTGGGGCTATTTTGAGCCTTGTTAGTGGTATTAACTATAATAATAATTATTATTATTATTATTATTATTATTAACTATTTCTTTTTACTTACTCTCTGCCCTATATACTAGCGTTATAAGCTAATCAGTGGTTCAAGCTAAAACTGGGTACATTCGATTAGCATGAAAACACATCCCAGAGAACGGTCGACTCGGTACCCATGTGTTATTAACCCTCTGAGGTCGGCAAACGCGCCGGCGCGTTTTGCTGGATTTTCTCCACATTGTAGCACTATAAACTTAAATTACTCCGTCATTTATGGTCATACAGAAAAAAGAAATATAAAAAAAGAATCTGTGATATTTCTACTTTTGTATGTGTCCACTTACAATCAAATCAAAACATTGTGCTTTTGTAAAATAAAGAAAATAAACAGGGTGTGCGTTCTGCCTCTCTGTCGCGGTGAACTTTTTTTTCTTGAGCACGTCTATAAACTGAAACAAAACTCAGCGAATACTTGTCACACATTTATGAGCCATATACCTTTATAAACATTTAAGTGTGTACTTTTAAATGATAGGATTCAAACTGAAAACAAATATTCTCTGTTTAAGTAATTTGTATAAAACCAACAAGATGTCCAGCTTCTCAAACGCTTCCTAATTATTTTTAATTTGACCACGCCCACGAGCGCAAAAGAGATTCACATGCAAATCTCCACATGGAACGCGAACGCGCTATACCTCAACAACAAAACACCAAAACACTTCACAAGTCTCTGCTTTTCGTAGAGTTTGAAAGGCGCACCGTGAGCTTACATTGGATTTACCTCAGAAGAAGAAGAACGCGATTTGAAGACAAGAAATATGTAAGGTAAGAAATTCTTACATATTAGTTTGTTATTGTTGCATAAATTTCACATTGCAGTTGAACTGTTGCTAGATATATGGGGAATATTATAATATTTAGACCCGTGTTTACTGTTACTGTGTTTGTGGATATCTGCTCAAACGTAGATATGGTAACCATAATGTTTTATATTTGAGCGCGATCACGTTTGAATGTATCATATTTTGGATCGCGATCGCGTTTGAATGTATCATATTTTGGATCGTGATCGCGTTTGAATGTATCATATTTTGGATCGCGATCGCGTTTGAAAAGCAAAACGCACCAAACGGCTTCATGTTTTTACTATTATTTGCATTATGCAGAATTTATTTATTATTTATTATTTACTATTATCTCATTTCATATCATCATAACGAATGGAAACATTTGAAGTAACATGATAATCAATATATTTTTCTCTAGCTTAGTTGTTACTGAAATCTTTTGGAAGATTTATACTGCTATAGGTTATTGTTATTATTATTTTATCCAGCACTGCGCATAGCCTATGCCTACAAGGCACAACAAACCTGGTGTTCATTATATTATATATTGTTGGAAACATTTGTGTGTGTGTGTGTGTGTGTGTATTCTGTGAATTTTAAAAAGCAATTTTAACCAGAAAAATCTAAAATTTATTCCAAAATCGTGCAGGCCTTTCTCTTGATATCAGTATGTTCACTTTTTTTTTTTTTTCAGGGCCCAGATGCCCTGTTGAGTCCTGCTGACTTCAACATTCACATGAGTCTCTGTACATGAACATGGTAAAGTGGAAATCAAACACCTTGGAAATGAAAGGTATGTACAATGTTTTTAGGAATGGCACAAAGGTCTCTGTCTTTGGATCATTGTTTTCAATAAGTGCTTTTTTTGTCATTTGTTGTGTATCTTTGGATTATGTTGTGTTGTAAATAAATCCAAACAATTTAAAAGCCATTTTTTTTTAAATCTCCTCATTCTTTGTGCAAGGTTGCTCAGAATGACAGGGCCTGATAGCTCCTAATAGGGCCGTTAGGGGAGGGTCTTTGTCTTTCTCAGGTGTGAAAACAATACATATTAATGACCTCCCGCATAAAGCTTTCTCACACAAAACACGTCGTAAAAATTTTAAATCAATATATAGTCTTATCTGAATGAGCAGACAGGGTGGTTTCACATAGTTTTAGAGCAAATATTCTAGGCTACGTCATACAATTTTCAAAAGTCTTAATAATGAGAAGAAATAATCAGTAGGGGAGAGTGGGGTGATTTGTGCCAGGGGGGGAAGTAGTTCCACCCTTGTTTCTGGAAAACCATAGAAGAAATTGGTCATGTGACCACATAATTTTGAAAAGCAATCACTTTTACTCGTCCTCCAAAGAAGAGAGACACATGGCATGAGAGTTAAGCATATTTTAGTGCAAAAAAACTGTTTTTTCCCTTTCAAAGTAAAATTTCTATGATTAAGGTTTTTTGATTGTAGTGTCTGAACAATTATAGACAAGTTTGAAAACATTTCACACATGTTTTAGTGCTTTAGTAGGCTACACAATGAGTCTATACAGTTAGCATGATGTTAGCTCTTAACTGCTGGATCATGCTAGTTTTTCAAACTTGTGGGTCCGGGGTGATTTGTGCCAAAGGGCCTGGGTTAAGTTGTGCCAGATCCAGACCACCTAGACCTACATACTCACAGGGGATAATCTTGAGAAGTGAGGAGATGGGCATGCCTCATCATTGTTTGACTCAGGCCTGCCTGTTATTTGTTTAATTTAGCTAACACTGATTTCAGTTTTGAGTTTGCACTATGTTATTAAAGAGAAGTTTTATTCCGTTTTTAAGTGGCCTATGTCACAATAGGATGTTTAGAAATTAGCCTAGTCACTTTATTCTTATATGTTACATAATTGACAGACAACGCATCTATTGCAAAAGCCTTTTTGCCTGAAATGATTCACAAATATCATATATTGTGTTGCTATGGTGCTCTAAATGGTTGCTAGGGCGTAGCTTGATAGCTTCACAGTGTTCCTGAGAGACTTATTGGTCATCTGAGTAAAATGAGCCCGCCCCCTTGTCTCTATGACACTGTGATCCAGAGTTATGTTCAATACAAAATCCCTATGCAATTGACCATAGTAGGAAAAACGCATGCTATGGTATTCCAGGGTGACAATATCTAAATAAACCTTAAATTAGTAATTTGGTATTGAATTTATCTTGCTTTCATATAGCAGTATGGTTCATAACATTAAAATGTTCTGTTTTACTTCAGAAATCACTGGCACAATTTACCCCCAATGTATTCCCCCAAAGGCACAACTTCCCCCGCACCAGGGGCAAGTTGTGCCATGAGACCACTTTTTTTCCAAGAGCTATATTTCTGAAACAATTTATTTCAGATCCAAAGTTATTGTTCTCAGGGATGCACCACATCCTGAAATATATGTACATCCTTAAGTTGAAGGCATTACTGCCATGGCCTCACTTTAAAGTCACTTTGAGTAAAAACTGGCACAACTCACCCCACTCTCCCCTATGGGTTTCATGGCCTTATTTCAGTGAGAATTTTTTTTTGTATTTTCACAAACCACGCATAAATGTCATTATCTCAAAACTACAAACTTTTACATACATGCTGCTGATATATTATTGTAGCAGAGTTTGTGCTGAATACAGTGTAATTAGACTTTAGCCATGAAAATGTCACAAGTAACAGAAATAACCACAAATGTCAGAGCATGTCAGGACACCTCCAGGGCCCAGAAAACAGCTCAGACCCCAGAGGGTTAAAGGGACACTCCACCCATTTGCATTAAGCTTTGCATTGTTAGAAACCCAGTCATACTATTGAATGGTCGTGCAACACTCTCTCATTTTCCCCTGAGACGGGAGAAATCCGTTATTTACCTCTTACACTTCCTCCTACAATGACGCAAAAATCGTCATTTTGCGTCATTGTAGGAGGAAGTGTAAGAGGGGGGGATTTCTGTTAAAACTACAGACACTCGTTCCTCATCTTTCCCAGGGGGCGGGAACCGCTCACGCTACAGACCTATCAGCGTGGGTCAGTGGGTGGGACTTTACTCTCTGAAACTGAAAGCAATATCCTCCATCTTGTTTGAAGCTAAGCTAACAGGCGCTGTGGAGATAGATGTAAAGTTATGACAATAGCGGAGGAGAGTGCTCAATATGATATAGAAGAAGAGGATTTCGGAAGTCTGATGCTTGAATCAGGTGTTTGCGGCTACCTTTACAAGCCGCATTATAGCGAAGAGCAGCCGAGGCAGAAGACCTGCCTGCCGCGGACGAGGAGCCCGGACTGGCTCGAGTTAGGGCGGACTGGTGGTGCCGGTGATCTCACTATGCAACTACGAACCGCTACGAACACAGAGATAGAGTCCGTCTGCGGCAAAGAATTTCAACGATGACAATTTCTCCTGGACGAAATCTCTGAATCAGACGAGGACACGGACGTTTGTGTTGTGAACTATCCTAGTTTCGCACCGCATATGTTCTGACTGAACATCCAGGTACCATGCAATAATTCACCTTTTCGAAAGAAATACAAACGAGGAGTAATGCACTAAAGAGTTCGCCAACTAACTAGACATTTTGTGTGAAATGAATTTCAAGCTCTGGTGGTAGCTAGCCTTGTAGACGGAAGAGTGATTCTCTTATAGGCAGATATGCGCTTTCTGGATTAGTGGGAGTGGCTTGCGGAGCTGTGCAATGTGGTGCATTGTGGGAGTTGTTGTCTTTCATAAAAAAGCGTCCTGAAGTTATTTTTTGTCTTTCCTCGGTCACGAAGGCACCAAATTCAAAATTTATTTTACATTTCGACTACATATATGACCCACTTTAAATAAAAAACAATGTTCAAATGGGTGGAATGCCCCTTTAACCCCTAGGTTCATTTTGTGCCGGAATTGTCCTTTAACACTCTGGTCTTGTCATATTTCATAGCTATACCTTGGGTATCTCCCTACAACAAACATTCTCTACCAGGGACAGTGAGCTGCAGTGCCCACAGGTGCGCCTGTTGAGACAGAATAATTTGTAATTGTAGAGGGAGACTTGAAATCTCTGTTTTTCGCTTAATTATTAACACTAAATCATACCAAAATGAACCTAAATGCATGGGTTTAATTTTTTATAGTTCGTTAGCATTTGCTATGAGCATTTGTAACAACTGAGACAAGTCCAACACAAGTTTAACAAATGATATTTAAAACTCACTCTGGGATCTGTGGCCCCATCCCCCCCAAACAGGGCAAGAAGGTCTTAGTTAACATGACCATGATCAGATAAGTTGGTTTTATGACTCTGTTACCACCTTGTGCTGCTGACTTAGTCACACTGCTAACGTTAGTTGAGTCGGCTGAGTTAAAGCGCGCGTGATGTCGTGACGTCTGATGCGTTTGTTTATCTTTATCTCTACTCGCTGTAACTCCTGCAAACATGCGGGACTTCGGGCTCTCTGCGATACAACCGCATAGAGGACAGCTTTAGGCATTGATATGATGCGAGGTTAGTATTTTGTGCCTGTATGGGAGTTATGTTCCCCAGACCCATTTTTTCCTGAATTGTTCTAAAAAAGCAGAAAATGGTACTTAACACAGGGGTGCAATCTTAAGTGCATTGTTAACACTGTAAAATATGACACATCAAGACATGCATACAAAATACTTCAGAAATCATATTTCTGTATACTCAAATTTGGTTAAAACCTTTGTAGACATAGCTTGCATGACAGCACTACAAAAACACATAAAAAACCCCATTGCCTTATCTACTGCTTTTCTTATTGTTTTAGGCTTTATAGGGTGAGTGATATTTCTTATAATACACAAGTGAGATAGACTAGTGCAAATATTACAAATAGGTTGTTAAACTAATAACGTTATTACCACAAGTTTTGCCTAAAACTACCTGACAAATGAAGCCACGCAATGGTGACGAAGGAGTTAAGATGAAGTTTATAATAAACTTTAACTGTGGTTTCGCTAGTTATTTGAGTAAATGAAAACATAATACTTACATTTCAATTGGAATTTGCCTTCCACCACCGATTTCTAGTCTCAGCCGCCTTTAAAAAATAAATAAATAAATGCTGTCGTCATCGGCACGCAATGACTTATGGGGTAGGACAGGGTAGGATAGGCCGCTAAGTGTCCATTTGTGTATCCTTCCTTTCACGGGGAAACAAAGGGCGCAACCGTCCTTCGAATACGGCCTTCCAAGGGTGCAGAATTGAATTGGGACAGCCTTCATCGCGCTGTGGTGACGCAATCGGCCTTCAAATGCGGCCAATCGGCCTTCAAATACGGCCTTTGGAGGATGCAGCCTTCACATTGGGACACAGCTAATGACAACATGACACATCAGACAAGGGAACACATGGCAGGATCACATGACTAACAGGGAATCAAATGACAGACATGGAAACATGACATGAACAAACTCAAAACGTGACATAACTATATCAAACTAATCATAACTCTAACATCTAACCGTACTTCTCTTTTTAGGCCTAACACTCGAGCACACTAAAATGCTCTGTTCTTTGAATATTGTGTCCAAGGAAAACTTGCTCCTAGCTACTGTAGTAACAGAAGGGTTTGCATATGAAGAAACAATCAAATTGTAGGGAAATTATGTAATGTTTCATGTCATTTTTGCCATGCTCCTATTCTATAAAAACTGTTGAATTCCTTTTGCTGGTGGGATTCTCTCTGAAATCTGTCTGAGATCCTCCGGCCATGATTAAAGCATATTCGAAGGCATTGTCTGAAGTCTGTCGGTTATTATTGCTGCGCAGCAAGTTAGGGTTAGGGGACTCGGCCGACGACGATGAGGAGACGCGCTAGAATATAAATATTATTGAACGGGGACGTTGACTGTAGACGAGACCCAGATAAACTAACGTTGACTGTAGAAGAAGAAGAAGAAGAAGAAGAAGAAGAAGAAAAAGAAAAAGAAGAAGCAGAAGAAGCAGCAGAAGAAGAAGAAGCAGAAGAAGAAGAAGAAGAAGAAAAAGAAGCAGAAGAAGAAAAAGAAGCAGAAGAAGAAAAAGAAGCAGAAGAAGAAGAAGAAGAAGAAGAAGAAAAAGAAGAAAAAGAAGAAGCAGAAGAAGAAGAAGAAGAAGCAGAAGAAGCAGAAGAAGAAGAAGAAGAAGAAGAAGAAGCAGAAAAAGCAGAAGAAGAAGCAGAAAAAGCAGAAGAAGCAGAAGAAGAAGAAGAAGCAGAAGCAGAAGAAGCAGAAGCAGAAAAAGAAGAAGAAGAAGCAGAAGAAGAAGAAGAAGAAAAAGAAGAAGAGGCAGAAGAAGAAGAAGAAGCAGAAGAAGAAGAAGCAGAAGAAGAAGAAGAAGAAAAAGAAAAAGAAGAAGAAGCAGCAGAAGAAGAAGCAGAAGAAGAAGAATATAATGCACCCTGAAGTGGCAGGTTCTTATATGGGATTATATAAACAGGTTTTAAGGGGATTTCTGGAATTTATGACTGTTCAAGACTTCAGAGACTAATGAATTATGAGGGGATTTACAAAGATGAAGACCTCAAGAACTCAGATTGTGAACACAAGGCTGACATGAGGAGATCAAGGCAGACGCTGATTCTCAGGAACGGCCTCTCCGGTGTTAGATGCTCTTGCTATTAGCATTTCCTGCAGACAAAGCTTGTAAACGATTTGTCTTTGACTTTTTGTTTTCTTTTTATATATTAGTACTTTGTATGTAAACTATTTAACCTGTTGTTAATAAAAATATATTTAATTGAAACTAAAAAGTTCACCTGCCAAAAGTCTCAGAGATTGAGCTGAACTGAACACGGAGAAGTCTTCTGTGACCTATTTACTGTAAGTGTGAAAATTCAAATTGTATATGTACAGTGGGGAGAACAAGCATTTGATACACTGCCGATTTTGCAGGTTTTCCCACTTACAAAGCATGTAGAGGTCTGTAATTTTTTATCATAGGCACTCTTCAACTGTGAGAGACGGAATCTAAAATCCAAAAATCAAAAATCCAGAAAATCACATTGTATGATTTTTAAATAATTAATTTGCATTTTATTGCATGACATAAGTATTTGATCACCTACCAACCAGTAAGAATTCCGGCTCTCACAGACCTGTTAGTTTTTCTTTAAGAAGCCCTCCTGTTCTCCACTCATTACCTGTATTAACTGCACCTGTTTGAACTCGTTACCTGTATAAAAGACACCTGTCCACACACTCAATCAAACAGACTCCAACCTCTCCACAATGGCCAAGACCAGAGAGCTGTGTAAGGACATCAGGGATAAAATTGTAGACCTGCACAAGGCTGGGATGGGCTAAAAAAAATCCTGCTGCGCGAATGAGGCGTAGAACGCGGCGCGGTAGTGAATGTAGTGAAAAATGATTTTATGTAGTGCTTTTTGTGCATTCACGCGTTTGACGCGAATTCGCGTCTGCCGCCCGAGTTGAAAAATCTGAACTTCTGCGTCAATTCGCGCTGCGTTAACCAATCAGGAGCCTGCTTGGTGCTGTCACGTGGTGAAGTAAAAACTAAGTCAATCTTTTATCACATAAAAACTTGATTTCAATATATGAGATGTATTCATTTTGTATTGGATGCTATTTATTCCGTATCTAAATCAAGATTATATGAAACATTATTATTCTAATGTAAAGACAACCAATATACTTTAGTGTATAAGAATAGTTCGTGTCTGGACAGTGTTGTGTGAGAAAGAAAAAAAAAATCACAGGACAGGTTAATTACTTTTGGAGGCTGGCTCCATTTATCATCAATACAAAAATAAATTACAGATTATGTGGGTGAGGGGGCGGGTGACCCTCGCTCCGATGCGGGACAACAGGTCCTCAAACTGGGCGCGGGACAGGCGGAAGCACCGCTGATAGTGGCCGTCACCCAGGCGCAGCTCCTGGAGCAAATGGTGAAACTCGGCAAACTAGGTCCACCGAGACCCTCCGGAGGCGGAGGGTATCGGTGGACCCAAATCCGGCGCTGATGATCCCTACGCAGCTGTTCTGCTCTCCAGAGCAAATATAGACCGGTGACTCTCTCGATAAATGATCGATCAACATCAGACATCTTGTAAAAAGATCGCCGCCAACGGGTTTCGAAACTTTCACCTCTGACGCGCGTAAATTTCGCATCTAACTTTTGTTTTTTACGCGCGTCAATTTTGCTCTTGACACGCGAATTAACACAAAGTGGTCAAGCATATAACTAGACACGGCAGGCGCGAATTTGACGCGCTATTCGCGTCCAGTGTGAACGCACAGTCAGTAACACACTACGCCGTCATGGATTAAAATCCTGCAGCGCACGCAAGGTTCCCCTGCGCATGTCCAGGCCTGTCTGAAGTTTGCCAATGACCATCTGGATGATCCAGAGGAGGAATGGGAGAAGGTCATGTGGTCTGATGAGACAAAAATAGAGCTTTTTGGTCTAAACTCCACTCGCCATGTTTGAAGGAAGAAGAAGGATGAGAACAACCCCAAGAACACCATCCCAACCGTGAAGCATGGAGGTGGAAACATCATTCTTTGGGGATGCTTTTCTGCAAAGGGGACAGGACGACTGCACTGTATTGAGGGGAGGATGGATGGGGCCATGTATTGCGAGATCTTGGCCAACAACCTCCTTCCCTCAGTAAGAGCATTGAAGATGGGTCGAGGCTGGGTCTTCCAGCATGACAATGACCCGAAACACAGCCAGGGCAACTAAGGAGTGGCTCCGTAAGAAGCATCTCAAGGTCTTGGAGTGGCCTAGCCAGTCTCCAGACCTGAACCCAATAGAAAATCTTTGGAGGGAGCTGAAAGTCCGTATTGACCAGCGACAGCCCCGAAACCTGAAGGATCTGGAGAAGGTCTATATGGAGGACTGGGCCAAAATCCCTGCTGCAGTGTGTGCAAACCTGGTCAAGAACTACAGGAAACGTATGATCTCTGTAATTGCAAACAGAGGTTTCTGTACCAAATATTAAGTTCTGCTTTTCTGATGTATCAAATACTTATGTCATGCAATTAAATGCAAATTAATTACTTAAAAATCATTCAATGTGATTTTCTGGATTTTTGTTTTAGATTCCGTCACTCACAGTTGAAGAGTTCCTATGATAAAAATTACAGACTTCTACATGCTTTGTAAGTGGGAAAACCTGCAAAATCGGCAGTGTATCAAATACTTGTTCTCCCCACTGTACATATACACACACATACATATACACACATATACATATACACAAGGCACACAATAAATAATGAGAAAATATTTTTATTGAGTTTAGCAGGGAATATTATATCATCTTCAAGCTCAGCACTTACCCAACCATAATCTGAACATGTTATTTCACTGACAGAAGCTCAGCTGTAGTATTAATGTAATAAAGAGAAAGCACGAGACTCTATAACATCTCAGTGTTTATGATTTATCATGCAGCTCAAAGTATTATGGGTAGAATCTCTCTACAATCTATCCTGATTCATCAACACAGTTTCACTGATGATCGGATACCAACCCAAAACCCAGGATAGAGCGGTTGAGTGAATGTGGTCTGGACTGTGTGGATGAGGCTCATTGTGTCAGAGACGCTATAAAAGGACAGAGTTCCTGCACTGTGATCCACATACACTCCTATTCTACTGTGATCCACATACACTCCTATTCTACTGTGATCCACACACACTCCTGTTCTACTGCTGATGGGCTTTAGAGGGAGTTTAGTCTCTATGTTATTGTGTCTGAATGAGTAACTGGAGGAAGAGCAGAACAAACTCCAGGACTGATCATTAGATCCAAACACACACTCTTTACCTGATCCCTTCCTGCTGATTCTCTTATATGACACTGATATAAACACACGTTCTCCACTCCACTCAATCTCCCAGTAACAGCGTCCGCACACACTCTCTCTACACAACACCTGCCACACATAATCAAATCTGTCTGGATGATCAGGATACGACTGAAGCTTTGGGAAAGTGTAAGTAATCACTCTGTTCCTCTCAGACAGACGGAGGAGTTCATTCACTGTGTTCAGATCCAGATTGAGCTGATGGGAATCTGATGGAGATAAAACACATCAGAATCAGGAATTATGAATCTGTCTGATCTTTTAATGTAACTAAACTCTTCATGTTCAATATATCATCAGTGTCTCAGTACAGTTTACCAGATATCCTGAGCAAATCATCATTTACATGATCAACTATAAAACTCTTCTATCATGTTTTCTTTCACTTCTCCAGGAAGAACATGAACACACTCAGTGAGTTTGTCTGCTTGTTTTCTTAGTGACTTACATTGTAGGATGTTGTTCCTGGTCCTGGGAACAATGTTGGAGAAAGTGGCTGTGGAAATCAACAGACATGAAGAGTGTGATTATCATGTCAAGAGAAAATGATCCCTGCATCCGTTCCTAAGACATTTCTAATATGATCTTCTACATGATCTGAGATGATGGAGGATCATTTCTGAGAGCAGAATCTCCAGGACTTTACCTCTGTCAGAGATCTTCTTCAGCTCCTCTTTGCAGAAATCCTCCAGTTTGTCTCTCAGCTGATGGACAGATTCTCTTACGCCATCAAAAGAGGAGAGAGAACTGAGGGGATTGTCATTTACGTCTGTAGATTCAAGAGGAGCTGAGAGAGACTGGAAACTCTAGAGAAAACAGAAATCAAAGCTCATCACATCCACACTTCATCAATAACCTGCTCTACTGTCAGATTTGTGCGGCTCTTGTTGATCTTTAGTAACTCTCCTCAATCCAGCACTTTCACAGCATCAGCTTCATTCTTCTCATATTCATTATGTGACATTAGTGACACAAGTTCTGGCGTTTACCATTTACACTAAATGTGAACTTTCTAGGAAATCAATTTAAGCTCAATATTAGCTTGAGAAATAAATTATTTATTAGAAATACTGCGATCATAAATCCAAATTTAGTGTGTTTTGAAATTATATATTTAAAAAATAAATTGGCAGAATAAATCAAATAATTTTTAAAAAAATCCAGAAAACACGAAAGTGATTCATTTAGATGTTGAAATAAAATCGAGAGGTCAGTAATATACTAACATCTCTCTCATATTAAATATTTTAAATAATCATATTATTATCCTGATAAAATGCATCAATCTCTATCTTAGCTGTATTATATCATGTAAATTGGACTCTAAAAAGTTAAATTACATTCTTTAATGGGAATGTCATTAAAGCCTTTGTTTTATTCACAGAATTAAAGGACAAACTTTGCTAAATTCGTATTTGTGTGATGGAAAGGCATTAATATGTGATATTTTTGTCTTTGTTAATTTAATTTACTATGAAACGTGAAGTACTAAACAATACTTTAATAAATGCTTGGATTTAGGGTAATGGAACGGTTACCAGCTGGGGTGCCCTTGAGAGCCACCAGAGGGCACTCCACACCAGACTCTTGTCACTCTCACAAACTACATTTCCCAGAACTCACTGCCCAGACTCATCATCACTGATTGCATTCACCTGTATCTCATTACCTTGTTAGTTTCAGCCTATTTATTCCATGTTCACTCATTCACTCACTGTGAAGTCTTGTTTTAGGCCACATCCACACGAAGCCAGAGCTTTCCCTATCCGGTGTTTTTTTTTCCCCGTTTAAAAAAAAAATTCCATAAACACGGCGTCGTCTCAAGAAATATCTGCGTACACATGAAACCAGTGAAACCGACTCAAAACGATGTAGTGTACATGCCAGACCAGTATGTGGCGCTGTAATTCTGCCACAGACATACACTAATAACGGAGAAGAAGAAGACTTAGAGCATGCGCATAAACCTTGCGCGCTGTATACAATATTTAGGCACAGTAGCTTCTTTTTTTCTTTTCTTTTTTACTTTTTTTTTACCAAGAACTTTATTGAACAATATGAACAACCATAAATGGCCTGGTACAAAATATGAGTCACGATATTCGATAGTTAGCGGACGCATAAAGCTTGCCACAAAGAACCGGCAAAAGTAGCCTAATCATTATGAATGTGTCAAATATAGCAAGGAGACATTTTAATTGTTTATTAATAAACTTCTGTGTCAGTCTCGGCTAAAGATGTTGACGATGCTGACTCGCCACCTTCGCAGTATTGTGAACGTGCCTATAGAGAGAAATGCACACTTCATACGGATTACATAAGAGAGTTGTCTGTTTCTTTTCGTTTTTAATTGTTTTGTTTAAAAGTAGACATTTGAAGCTTTCTATATTTCTGAGTTTCGGTTCATTTATGAGACGAGCTCCAGTTCACGAGCAATGCAAGTTATAACGCGCCGGTGCTTCCATGTCCTGATTAAATTGTCTGCTATATTTGCTTCTTATTTATTAAATCCAAGTTGAGATATATAATTTATTGGTGCTCGTCAGAATATTACTCCAAATGGAAACACATCGAGCTTAACTACGGAACATGCCAACCACAAACGAGGCTTGGTGAGAAAACGTCTAACCAACCTATAGAACCAAATCCTATAGTAGATACAACAATTAAGATCTGGTGGGAAATACTGAATAAATACAAAATGGAGGGGGATTGTAAATTGTTGATCTGGCCATTGTACTCTCCAAAATTCAGAAGTGGTCAGATGGATAGCACATTTACAAGATGGACTGACAAGGGAATTACCGCAGTGTGTACATTAACAGAGGGTAAAAAGTTTAAATCTTTTGAAAACTTGAAGAGGGAATTTGATCTGGAAAACTCTGATTTATTTAGGTATTTCCAACTAAGACATTTTTATAATAGAGACATTGAAAATCACCTCTCTCAAGAGGGCAGTGAATTAATAGATATGATTGCAGGGGCATACAGACATTTACCCTCGAAAACTGTATCCAGGCTGTACAAATGTTTACAAAATTGCAATAGGTTTGACTCACTATACATAAAACAGAAATGGGAAGTAGAATTGCAGCTTAAATTATCAGAGAATGATTGGCATTCGATCTGTCTTTTACAATAAACTTCTACTAGCTCCAGACAATGGAGAGAATTTGGCTTGAAGAACTTGGTGAGATACTTTATTACACCCTTCATTAAAAGAAAACAGTTAAAAAAAAAAAAACAGTGTTGGAGACTCTGCGGAGATGTCAATGTCAATCACTCTCATGTATTTTGGTCATGTATAAAAATTCGCCCCTACTGGCAATCTATTGTAACAGAAATGGAAAAAAATTTGGGTTACAAAATACTGAATGACCCACAGTCTCTGTATTTAGGCCTGTTACCTAAAGATATTGTTAAAGGGGAAGACATTTATCTAATCACAGGGATTAAAGTGAAAAAAATTCTTCTGACTGAAATTTTTTTTTAGGCCAAGTCATATTCCTTTACCTTTTTAAATAGTCGAGACCAATAGCGTTTTAAGGGGAGACGTTTTAAACCACTTTAATATTGCCAGTAGGCGTATCAGTGACCAGTTGCAAAATCAAATGAATAAATAATAAACAGCAGGTTTCTTCACCTAGGTTAGTGCTGCATGATTATGACAAAAATCATAATTGCTGATTATTCCCTTTGAATTGTAATTGTGATTTATTAATTATGATTATCAAAGTTTACATTGAATATATATAAACGAATTTGTGTAAACATGTTATAATTTGCCTATATATACACACATACATGTATATACACATATACACGTGTGTATATATATATATATATATATATATATATATATATATATATATATATATATATATATATATATAGGCAAATTATAACACGTTTACACAATTTTTTTTTAAAACACACAAGTACTTTTCCCCTTTACTTAACATAAATTGTAAGAATATGACTAATAGTAAAGACAAGTAGGCTACTAATAAATAAACATTATGCTAAAGCTATTAAATAGCAGTCCCAAACTAGTTTTTGTTAAAATAATGTTGGTATGAGCCACTACAGTCATTTAAAAATATATATATAAAAGAAAAATAGTGGCATTTTGGGGTTAATATGGAAACGACAGTTACCATGGTGAATACACAATACTAACAATTACTTACTTAGGGTAATTTACAACGTAACGGCGTTGCATGCTCGTAGTTTCTTTTGCACTTGGATCAGTGAGGCGATACAGCGCGCGCCGCCGCATTTGCGCGTGCAATGAGCGTGCGCTACGAGAACAGGATAACGGCTGACAGGACAAGAAAGTCCGTTTTTCTGAGGTGAAAAACTTTATTTCAGCGTACACTTATGTCACTGCCTGGTAGGTCCTATTGTGCTGGGTTTTCTGAAGTAGTCATGATTCGCCTCTCATAACATAACATGATCTAAACACGCACGCAGAGTGGAGGACCGGGGGCGCAGGGAGCAAGGATCACAGCGTAAATTTGGTCTAATTCCATATCGCATATTTTTATATCGATATATCGCCCAGCCCAACCTGCATTATAAGTGTGTCCATGGTAACTGAAATATAGTTCTACCTCAGCGCTCAGCTGTAGCCTGACATGCACTTTCCGTGAGCGGTAATTGAAAACCCGGAATGGATCATGAGCGAAGTGATTACAGAGTGCTTAGAGTGGAGAGAGGAACGTGCTTTTGCTCCACTCCAGGCTTTGATCACATCCCCCTCAGCAGGGAGAATACACCTCGTCTTTCCTTAATTTAAGACCTATTCAAACTAAAATTAATTACACTATTTGAGAAATATATAGTTATTTGAGAAGCCTATTTACGGCCTTAAAATTGTGAAAAGTGAATTTAAGACATTAAGGACAGACTGTAACCCTGCAATTGACGGAAATCCGTCATAGACTTGCTGCAATTAACGGAAATCCGTCGTAGCGACGGAGAACTTTAATCCCTGTAATCAAAGTGATGCTGATATCAAGTAAGAAAATTATAACGAGAAATTGGTTGAAAAACCTTTGAGTCTGGACCAATGGAAGAATATCATGGAGGAAATATTTGTAATGGAAAAAATGACCCATGACCTGAGACTGGAAGCACATAAATGTAAAATATGATGGTGGAAATGGACTTGTTATGTAACTCACTCAAATGTATGAAGCAAATGGAAGACCTGTATTTGTAGTACCCTTCTAGTTGTTATTTTGTTCTTTGTGAAAATTAAAAAATGCAAAAAAAAAAAAAATAGAAAAAATAAAATAAAAATAAAAGATACAATTTATACAAAACGAAATTCACTTTAAAGAAAGGTTTTATACAAAACAAAACTTAATGTGGTCAAAATTATGTCTCCCGATATATTGTGCTTCTTATGATTACTCATGCTGTTCACTTTTCATATAATCAACATAGATGAAATTAAAAAATAACATATTATTTACACATAAATATGAAACTAAATACATTTTCTTTAATTGCTACAACATGTAGGCCTACAGTACAGAGAAATTTAATGTCAGAGTGGAATTTAAGCGAACGCCATTTTACTGGTGGTGATCATGTGGGGCGGGGGTGCGTTTTTTGAATAATAATCAAATAATTCCCAGCAATTGTCGAATATTAATTTTGCTTGAAACGCCCATCCCTACAAAATACGAAATTTCTTAATCAGACAACAGACAAGCATCATAGCATAAGAAAGAAAATATAAATAGGCCTAAATAAAGAAGTAAAAAAAAAAGAAATTAAATAAAAATACATTCAAGTAAATAATAAAGAAAGAAATAAAAGAGGCTCAGTAGCTTCTGCAGCACGAACACAAGCATGTAGTCGGCAATTGTTGCTGTGACTTAGCGGTGTCTGACTAGTTGACACTTGGTGTGATGACATCATCGTTTCACAAAATGTACGGACTGGCCGTACACACGAAAACGCAAGGGTGGCGTTTTCAGATTTATTCACCTTGGGACCCGGTTTCAAAAAATAGCGGTTTCAGTCTCTGAAAACGCCGGATCCGTCTGGACGAAACGTCAATACGATACAAATTTTGTACGGATACAGCTAAACGCGTCTCCGTGTGGACAGGGCCTTAGTGTCACACAGCAATTCTGAGCATTCTCCCGGTTTTCATGTCTCTTGGTTTTGGATTTCTTGCCCTGTTCCCTGGATTACTCTTTTGCCTCTGACCCCTGCCTGTTTTGTGTGTTTGTTTGTACGGACTGCCTGCCTGTGTTTGACCTTGCCTGTTCTTTGGATTACCCCTTAATTAAAAGCTGCATTTGGATTCTCTACTTTCGTGTCTTGGAGCTGTTCGTGACAGGTAATATAACTTTAATAAAGCACTTTAAGTTTTATTTAAAAAAATAATAGGCTACTGTTGCATTACTGAAAGTGAAGAAACAATACTGTTGTATTATTAAATGCAATAATATAACATTTCTCATTTTATTCTACACATTGTCCATTTATTTTTCGTTGAATACATTGTGTGTCTAGAGATTGGCTTTATTTAAAAGCACATTGAATTAATTTTGACATGGAGTGAATACAGAGCGAGGTTTTTTATTAGTGATCGTGCAGCGAGTGATGAGGAGAGAGAAATTATCAACTTGAAATCTCAATAGAAAATATACTGGACAATCAATTTACTATAAATGAGTTTAGATTTGGATACTGTGCACTGGAACCTGTCAAACTTTCATTGTTAACAAACTACGCTGAACCACCGAACGCTAATGTTGTTCCTACAACCAATATGAGAGCAGAAAAAAGGAATGAATGTACATCAGTTGGGAATCATTTCAATGTTAAGAAACAACTTATTAATATAAAGCCACGTTTCCACCGAAATTACCCGGAACAATTTTTCCCAGGAACTTTTTTCCGCCAGACCGGTTGCTGTCTGCGTTTCCACCGTGGTCTAAAGTACCGTGAAGATTAGGCAAATAGTCCGGTGACATAGGACTGCGTGCTACTTTACAGTTCCCGCTGGATTTCATCCTCTGAATTTTAAGCTTGATAAAGTCTGAACCTTGTCGTCGGTCCACCGGTCGTATTTTTTAAACTACATTGTTGATTCGAATAGCAAACAACTGTTTGTACAACTGTTTGTTTTAAAAAATGGTGGTTGAAATAAAAATGCTGCATGGAGTCAACCAATCAAAATGCGGCATGAACTCAACCAATCAGCATGTTCAGCACCCAAGTCCCACCCCTGAAAGTTCCTGACCTTTGAGAAAGTACTACCTCCCCGATACCCTGGTTCCTGTGGTGGAAACACACGGAGTACCAGCCCAAAGACCCTAGTTCCTGGGGAAAGTTCCTGCAGTGGAAACGCGGCTTAATTTGTAAAAAAAAAAAGGGGGAAAAAGTACCATATCAATAATTAGAAACGTTGCTATTTAGGTTTTGAGTGTGTAAGTTTTGGGAAGGGGTAATATTCAGAGACGGCCCTGGTCTCATTGTAGACTTGAGTAGATTCACTCAGGAAAAGCAGTTCAAAATCTACGAGCAGATTGAACATTATTTATATCTTTTGAGCAGTTAATGACACTGAGCCACTGGTCTGCTAATATACAGACTTCATGTTTAGGGTCTTCATGGTCAAATTCATCAACATGTTAAAGGCAAACAATTATGAAAATACTGTCAATTCTGTCAAGTTTTAAAATCATCTGATGCAACTTTGATATATTACTCAAATTGCTCCCATCAAGTTCACGGATTTCACCATTATATGAGAAATCAGAAGGAAAAATGAGGTAAAAAAGTAAAAATGTGAGTGAAGATGATCAGATGAGAGTCTGACTGATGATTATATAATAACCGAACACACAGATCAACACTTCAGTCTGCGGCTCATTCTGCTCTCATGAAATGTTTCTCTGTGAGTCTCTTGCTCAAGTCCACTATGATCCTGGGCCCGTACATATAAAACTTCTCAGAAATGCTCTTAAGAATAGTCTTAAGCTTTGACTTAAGTGTCTCAAAATTCTTAGTAAAAAGTAGGACTTCTCTAAGAGTTGGAGACTTTTATAATGAAGCTAAAAGCAACTTTCACTAAAGTCTAATGGTGCGTTCACACCGGACGCGAATAGCGCGTCAGGCGCGAGTGATTTCAATGTTAAGTCAATGCAAAGACGCGTTACGCGCGTAAAAAATTCCTGCGAATGACGCGTATTACGTGACGTCACGAACGCGCATCACAGAACAGAGCAAGGCGAACATTTGTGCTTATAAAACTTAAACTTTTTTATTTATTTTTGAAATGACCGATCGTTTCGCTAGATAAGACCCTTATTCATCGTCTGGTATCGTTTAAAGCCCTTTGAAGCTGCACTGAAACTGTCATTTGGACCTTGAACCATTTGGGTCCCATTGGACTCTATAATATGGGGGGAAATCCTGGAATGTTTTCATCAAAAACCTTAATTTCTTTTCGACTGAAGAAAGAAAGACATGGACATCTTGGATGACATGGGGGTGAGTAAATTATCAGCAAAAGTTTTTTTAAAAGTGAACTTCTCCTTTAAGTGCTTTCTGAAGTGGCACTAAAGTGCTGCAAACTAAGGACTACAATGATGTCAACCCAAAATGGCCGCCCTCAACCCCTGAATCAGCCAATAGTGAGCCTGCAAGGGTGAGGTCACTGCAGCATAACACCAATAATTGAATGTAATTATAATAAAATAATTTAATTAAGACGTGGAAACTTTAATATTTAAAAAAATAAAATAATTATTTGCATTGTGCAAAATTATCACAAATTAGTATTGATTCTGTGGAATCCTTTTATATTGATATATGTCTCATCATTTACAGTTGTATCAATTATGCGAACATGAGTTCCATCAACGGCTCCAACAACTCCAGGGAAGCCCGAAATCCTCATAAAAGTGGCTTGATTTTGCTGCAAGATTTGAAGATCAGTTGGACAGTCAAAGAACTGCCATACAGTAGTGGCCAAAAGTGATGTCCGGCAAAGGAAAACTGACAGATTCACCCTTTATTCAAATAGTATATTAATGTGCTTGAAGTCAACTGTTTATCTGTGATAACACAATGAAACATGCCAAATTGTACAGACGTAAGTTTTAGCCAGGCTATCATACAAAGAAATTATGAACACATGAAAAAACAAGAGAGGACGATGAAATATTAACAACTGACTATGTTGTACTCAATGTATGATGCTTGAGTGGATGATGTTTTTCTAAAACCTGTAGCTGTAGTTTGCCTTTTTTGTCACTTAATATTAATACAAATATTATTGATCTGCCTGCACTGACACCGTTGTCTGAGAACTGAACTGAGCTGGACGATGACATCACTGTTTTCTCCAGAGCGGCTGTATAGATAAATGAACTAAATAGATGACTTATGATTTTTACAATGGAAATTAATCAACACTGAACTCACTTAAGCTGGACAATGACACTATTTTCTTCTAGATCTGCTGTACAGCCAAAACTAACTTTGTTGCATTATTTTCCTGTAATCAGTATAAAGCTGCTTTGAAACAATCTGTATTGTAAAAAGCACTATAACAAATAAAGATGAATTGACTTGAAATAATTTTGTCAGATAAATACCTTCACCAAGTTTAGTGTTTTGATCTTCCCTCATATTTTAAAATATTTAAAAAAATATAAATATAAAAAAAAATCCTCATAATTTGATGGTTTAAGCAGACTTGTAGGGTCATTTAAAAAAAGAAAACTCCACACATCACGTTTGGCCACTACTGTATGTTTTGTGTGGTCAGTGCCACAATAGTGCTATTTCAGACCCTGGTTACTGTGGACTGATGAGCTCAAGTCATCACCGTTGTACTGCTACTTTTTACCGTCGTCAAAAAATAATTATCACTTTCATTTCTGCAGTTAGAGCATTGATTTGTAGAGTGGGAGAAGCTATTAAATTTCTTAAAGGTCCGTTACAAAAAGAATACATTGAAGATCAAGCTTTTATCGTTTGATCAACTCTGTTATCATTTAACTCCAATACATTATGGGCCCTATTTAATGATCTAAGCTCATGGTCTAAAGCGCACTGCGCAAGTGCACTTAGAGCGTGTCTGAATCCACTTTTGCTAGTTTAACGACAGGAAAAATGGTCGGCGCTCCCGGCGCATGAACTAAAAGGGTCGTCCCTATTCTCTTAATGAGTAATGGGTGTGTTTTGGGCATAACGTGCAATAAACCAATCAGAGTCTCATCTCCCATTCCCTTTAAAAGCCAGTTGCTATTTGCAAGCGGAAAAACTGAAAGCTTCTCTAGCGAGGAAACGTGAAAGTGAAAGCGAAAGTGTTTGCGCGTTGTGGACCCGCCTATAGGCACATATTAGTAACGCGCTCTTTAAATAACAAAAAATATATTGTCCTGTTCTTCTCAATCTCTGTTACCTGCAGGAAATGTATGTGATCCTGTGTGTGTGAAAGCTGCTCCAGCTCAGCTTCTCTCCTCCTCAGATCATTGATCTCCTGCTCCAGTCGCTCCAGTCGTTCTTCAGCTCGACTCACTGCAGTCTTTTCCTGATCTCTGATCCGCTGTGTCGCCTCAGAGCGGCTTCTCTCAATGGAGCGGATGAGCTCAGTGAAGATCCTCTCACTGTCCTCCACTGCTGTGTGTGCAGAGCGCTGTTAGGACACACATCACAATCACACAGTGAGCTTCAGTGCGTCCTGACTGAGACTTCTCAAACTTCTCTTCTTCTCCAGACTCACCTTATGAGACTCTACAGCCTCTCTCAGCTGCTGAAGATCTTTCTCTCTCTGCTGGATCCTCTGCTGGAACGACCTCTGCGTCTCCTTCAGCTGCTTCTGCAGCACAAACCAATAACACAGATGGCACTTTATAATGTCACTATATCATCATGTGAAGAGTTTTTTGCAAAAAAGTTTGTGTTGATAAATGTTTACGATTTTCAAGTAAACGAGATAATTTCAAGATAATATGAAAATATGAAAGTCCACTTGCAGCTGCTGTTCACTTCTGTGACGTCTGCAGTGTGAATGATGTTTCCTGATCATATGGTGCCAATATAAATAGTGTCAACATTATTTCATCAGTGTGTAGTTTCATACCTGTTTCTCTGTCCTCTGTGCTGCTGCTGATACAGTGTTGTGGTTTTTATGATCGTCCATCGTACACAGCACACATATAAACTTCTGGTCAGTGCGACAGAAAACCTCAAGGAGTTTATCATGTGTTTGGCAGATCATCTCCTGCAGTCGTCCAGTGGCATCAGTCAAATTGTGTCTCTTTCCTTTAAACAAACTCTCATGTTGTTCAAGGTGACTCTGACAGTAAGAGATCAGACACACCAAACAGGACTTGACAGCTTTGTGTTTTCTTCCAGTACAGACGTCACACTGCACATCTCCAGCTCCAGCGTAACAGTCAGCAGGAAGTTTAGTCTTCTTCAGTTTCTCCACCAGTTCAGCCATCATGGTGTTTTTAGCTAAAGCAGGTCTTGGCCTGAAGTTCTGTCTGCACTGAGGGCAGCTGTAGACTCTCTTCTGATCCTCCTGATCCCAGAAGCCTGTAATACAGATCTTACAGTAACTGTGTCCACAGGAAGTGGTCACTGGATCCTTCAGGAGATCCAGACACACTGGACACAGGAACTCATCCTGAGAAAATCTGGCTTCTGCCATTTTACTGCATGAATACTGAGACACAAACACACAACAGCTCAACTGCACTTTAGTTTCTCTTTCTCGAACTCTTCCTGCTTCCTGTTTCTGTGTTTGAGTGACGTGTGCAAAACAGGTTTATCAAGTCTATAAACCCTCATAAAGCCTCATTCCTGCTGTGTTCAGATTCTACAACAGTAAATGCAAAAACATTCACTGTAAACCCTAATGCTCAAAATAATGAATTGGTTTGAGAAAGGTACATTTAAATTAAACTAATTAGTTATCTTTTATGATTATTTAGAAAAGAAAGCTTTAGCGTAAAGTTCTGCTGGGAAGACTCAATTGTTACATCACTTATTACCTTCTCATCTAACCAATTATGTTCTAATACTTGTAGTATAAAAGATCGGTCCTTACACATGTCTGAGTTCACAGATGCTGACGCTTTCATTCCCCTCCATCTTTCCACCACCACCAGAATGGTCCCTTCCCATACCTCCAGGGGGTCGGCTGCGCTCCGCCTTCGTCTTCAGGCAGGAAATGCAGAGTCCGTACCCTCGGGTTGCAAGCTACGGATGGGGCCTACACCAAAGAACTTTATAGCATATATTGCTTGCTGGGCTGGTAATAAATGTATAATTGTTACAGTATTTATTCTCCAGAGTCTTTCTGGTAGAACTTTTTCTTCTAAAGTTCACAAAACTGACACATTGTAAATAATCTGAATTGTTTAATTGTTTTTAGTTTTATGAAATTGTTTCTTGAAATTTAGACAAACTTATATTTAACTGAAACTGGGCTGGGATTTCTATTTCTCAGCATGCTTTGTAAATGCTAAAATTAAGTGTTATATAATATTGTTTGTACAAGATTAATGTTAAGTGGGAGATATAGCTATGTTTTTAGGGGGGTTCCATCATGGTGATGAGTAGAGCATGAGTTTGGTTTGAGAACAGATATATGTTATATGTTCAATATTGTCATAGTCATTCAGCAATTGTTATGCTATGCTAATGCTATCAAAGCATTGTGTTACCAATTAGCATTTACTGAATTAGCTAGTTAAAGCTAGCCAAGTTGAACAATAAGATTAAAACCTCTTGATTGTTTCAAGTCCCAATATTTCGCTGAAAAGACACTTGACAACTGGAGACAGTAGCGTTGTTAACCACCACGCAACCCACGCAATTGTGTCCGTTCTAGGATTAAACTGCTCGATTCATGATACTTAATGAACGTTTGGAAGCATCAGAGTTTCAATGGAGGGACAGAAATCCCCCAGATTTTATTAAAATAGGCTATCTTCACATGTGTCCCAAGGATGCAGAAAGTCACATGGGTTTGGAACGACATGAGGTTGAGTAAATTATGGCATTTTCATCTTTGGGTGAACTAACACTAACAAATCGGCGAGCGCGCTTTGGCGCTGAGTCAGAGACGGACGCTCCCAGTGATTGTCATATATATAACTGGGCAGTTTTTTTTTTTTTTTTTTTCAACAACGTTTAATTTAGGTTTCATTTAAATACACATAATACTAGAAAAAAATCATATTTAGTTTGTAAAATAAACACTGATGTCTATGGAAGCGGAATTTAAAACTTCTAATTTGACACAGTGTTTTATTCACTTCAGAAATACATTGTGTAGGTAACTAAATAGTTTATTATTATTTTTACTTTTTAGTCTTCTCCCAGTTTACCCGCCATTTACTTTCATGTCTTTTGGGAGAAGTGGATGAATTTGCACGTTGTAAATCCGACAATTCTGATTCTCTGCGCTGAAGAGCAAACTATTATGGTGGCGCCAATCACCTGTTATCATCTAACATGATCATTATAAAAGTGTTTAAAAGACAAATCACTAACACATATTTGAGAATCAGAATACCAGATTTCACAATAAGAAGACAATTGTTCAAGCTAAAACCAAGAGGTTTATTTTCTCATAACAAAATACTCTGCAGTTTTGAATATTGAAGACAATGGACAATATTGAGATTCTTGATGAATCCAAAATCAAGAAGTTTTATATCTTAAAGGTCAGGGGAGCAAGTAGGGCCTACCAAAGTGTAATAATCAAAATGTAATCATATTACATATACATTACAAGTAATCATAATTCATTCCTCTTTCTGAAGACCTTACCCTCCTGCTGTGGAAAATCAACCAATTAACTTCTTTAAAGGGGTCATATAATGCCATTTTTGTACAAGCTAATATGATTCTTTAGGGTCTAAATTAAAAGTTTGTAATATACTTTAATTAAAAATTCTCATTAGTATTGTAAGAAAACACTCATTTTACCTGGTCAAAAACAGCTCTGTTTTCAGCACGCCGTTTAAGTGCATGTGTCTTTAAATGATAATGAGCTTTGCTCACCCCGCCCCTCTGTTCTGTGCGTACACCGTTTGTAACACAGTAACACAATAACCATAACGCGTTGTTCATTTTAAACGTGGGATTATGAATTATATTGAGAACGTCATACATAGAAAACTTGCCGTAATGTACCCTGAGTGTAAAAATAGCTGCATTCATCGTGAACCGTGCAGCAAGCAATTTGCAAAGAGTAATATAATTATAAAGGTTAATAAAACATTACACTCACTTCAGTTCTTCTGGAGGTTCAGCAGGAACACGAATAGTTGGTACTGATCCTTTTTTCAGGAGCAGCTTCTTAGCAAAAACAGTTTTATACTGATCCTCGTTTGTAAAGCAGTCTGGTGAAATAATTTGCGCAAACATGACAGCATGGACATTGATCGTGGGGAATCCCCGCGTCAATGCTTTGGGAATATTCCATCAAAACATCAAAATGACTGCTGTGTTCCTTATTACACCCAAGAACAGAACGCCACAATTGCTTAGACGACGCCATTCTTCTCCAGCATATCAATGCACTATGATGACAGACAGCTGCTCAAGAGCGAGGGCGGGTCTGTGTTGAAACGCTGCTGTCAATCACAATCGTGGGAGGGGCGTCGATTTTGTGACGTCACAAAATCGAACGGCTTGATTTCAGAGAGGGTCAAACATATAAGGAGATTTAAAAAAAACTACTGGATGGATTTTTATCATTTTATGATGGTTGTGTACAGGCACTGCCAACACACATTTCAGTACAATCAACTTGTAAAAGTGCATGTACCATTATATGACCCCTTTAAATGTTGTGTGGTTGTCGTGCATTAGCCTAAAGACCAGCTTAATTTACCAAAGCATCTTTTCAGCGACATTGCAAGCTACAGGCTAATGTTTTTTCTTCTTCTTTCTGTGCATTATAATGAAGGCTTTGTGAAACTGAACAGCTTTTCCAGTTTTTAAATAATATACTCCTTCCTAGACCAACTATGAACACATTTTCTATCATGTATGTCTATGAAAGATGATGGAGCCAATCAAAGTAGTTATGGGACGGGGCGACACGTGCAGCCCTGCCCCGATCTGCAGCCAGGTCCTTCTCCATCTTAGTCTTTCATGTGCAACAACATCTGCAAAGTTACGACGCTCAAAGTTCAAAGCAAAGGGAGATATTTTATTTTACAGATATCGCTTTTTAAGGACTACAACAAACGACTTATAGGGACTACACAAGCTTCCTCCCGTGTTAGTGACATCACTAACCCTAAAATTTACATAAACCCCGCCCCTGGGAACACGAAACAAAGGGGGTGAGTCCATGTTGAGAAGAGGAAGTGTTATTATAGTAGAGCACATTACTTTTCACATTCATTGCCATACAGTACGTAACACAAATGCAATAGCATGTCACTGATTCTAACACAGGCGATTTATAGATTATCATGACAGAATATGCTAATCAATGACTTGAAGATAGTTAACTCCACATCAGCTAGATAAATGCATCAACAAACCATTCAGAAACGTCCTTTTGCATTCTACATCTTGTAAAAAGGAACATTATACCACCCATTTAAGCATTTATTAAAAAGCATGAAGGTAGAATAGAAAGGAAGAAAAATGTATTAGAAAGAGCTTTGCTGGAGAAAGAAGAAAAATGCAAGTATTACCGTCAGATGTGTTGCAGGCGAGGCACAGGAGAAAACAAAGAAGAAGAGTCCGAAGAGGCGAAAGGCTTTATATGTCAGGGGATCTGAACAGAGGACTCAAACACAGAGGTAACGTGAACAGAGTTTATTAGAACTTTAGGAAATACAACCTCCAAGGTTAGTGACACAAGTGCTCAAATGGTAATGTAACACTGTAACAGTTGTCAATATAACACCATAAGTGTTATATCACTCTGAATATGTATAAGTATAGTATAGGGCTAGATTCGACTCTTTGGAGGATAAAAATAAACTTTGAGCCAAACAGTGTGAATCTATGGTGACACATTGCTGCCATATACATATTATTTTTCCACTCAATTATGTCGTAATAACGAGATTTTATGTCGTTAAAACAACATTTTTCTCCCATAGAAAACCCTTATTATAAAGAAAAAGCTTAATGTGGCTTAATAGGCTACTAAGACAGTGATAAAGATCAAATGCTGTACACACCTTATTATTAAACCATACCATGCTACAGAAAAGCAGATGGGCCCAGAATATGAACGCAACGCATTTAATTACACGTTAAGCGTTTTCCTACCATAGAAACCCTTTATTATAAAGAAAACTCTTAACGTGGCTTTCTATGGGAGGATGGCATTGCGGCGCACAACAAATCCTTTAAATGGTATTCAATGCAAAATAAAAATAAAATATATAAGTAGCCTATTGTCACAGTCACCAGCTAGTCACCACCTCCTCACTACATTTACCATCATCCTCCCTGGCCCTCACCTGCATGCACTTCCCAATCACAGAGAATACTAATCGCCCGCACCTGTTGTTAATCAACCATGGACTATTTAAGCACACACCTCAGTCACACACATTGTCTGTTCTCCCAAGTGGATACTAGACTGACACTCTAAATGCTACTTACCTGTTGACAATGTCTGTACGAAATATTCCTATATCCACGATCTCCACTCTGTCACCATCTCCATAGTCGTTCTCCTTTGTCACTGTGCATTTCCCTGTCACCGTGGTTTCGTTCTGGTAATCGACAACTGAGCTGACATCTCATCATCCCTCATTACGCTGTTTCCTCCTGCTATCCACGTATGGTCATTCTCTTAAATTTTTTAAAGCAAAACTTGTTGGGCATTTATCTGTATAGGCTAAGTGTTGTGTTTCAATCGTCCTTTTCAAACTGGCGCAATGCTTATTCGCTGTAGAAAATGCATGATTTGATTAGTTAAACATGAAGAGGACTTATCCATCTGGCATGGCTGCTCGCTCTAACGTTAACCTAGATAAATGTTCGCTTTTATTTGGCACATATCCAAGTGTTTGTGCGGAGTGTGGAGCGTGCACTGCCTGACTTGGAGGCGGCGATGCGGTCACTTTCATTTTCCTATCAACAGTGGAAAAACTTAAAATACTCCATTTCTGGTCATACAGAAAAGAATACATCATTTGACTACTTTTATTTGTGTAAACTCACAATAACAAGAAAATGTTGTGCTTTTGTCAAAGAAAAGAAAACGAACAGGACACGCTTTCATGGTCTCCGTGAATTGGAGAGCATCTCAAAAATGAACTGAAAAACAGCGTATAGACTAGCCTCCAGTGTTGCCACAGTTACTTTGAAAAAGTCATCTAATTACTGATTACTCCTTTAAAAAGTAACTTAGTTACTTTACAGATTACTTGATTTTAAAAGTAACTAAGTTAGATTACAAGTTACTTTATTAGTTACATTTAGCAGCTGCCGACAACACCCCCACCGCCTCAACATAAAAATGACAACCGGTTTTGCCAACACTCACTTTATTGGACGTGCATTTTTAACAGTAACGTCAACAATGTATCTCCTGACATTTTAAGCTGATTACACTATATAATTGTTGTTGTTAAAATTTTAATTGTTGTAATTGTATAAACTTTTTAATAAAATAGCAAATATATATGTATATATATATATATATATATATATATATATATATATATATATATATATATATACAAGGATAGATGTAAACAAACTCTTAAAAGGTCAATATAAGCCTTCTCTTTAAATAATTTGTATTGTGTTTTATTAGTGACACATTTGAGTAGAGAATATATTCCAAAACTTTCTGAAAATACAGTATGAGAACAATTAACTGCACAATTACTAGAAATGTTTACCATGGATATTATACAATTTGCAAGCACAATTTGTGAAAAAAAAACAACTGTGTTTCCAACTGTGAACCAATTTTATATATATATATATATATATAAAAATAATATATATATGGGGCTGCATACTTAATGAGCCTTTCATTCAGGTGTGTCACTGAGCCACAAGAAAGAATGCAAGGACAATATATATATATACACAAAATATATATATATATATATATATATATATATATATATATATATATATATATATATATATATATATATATATATATATATATATATATATATATATATATTGTCCTTGCATTCTTTCTTGTGGCTCAGTGACGCACCTGAATGAAAGGCTCATTAAGTATGCAGCTCCATTATGCGGGGCATTGTATTCTCAGGTGTGAACTACTCTATATGCATGATGGTGTTGGATCGTTGACGCCCACTCACATATTGCCTTTCCAAACAAAAAGTGTCTTACAAAATTTAAATCAATGTATTGTTTTATGTGAATGATTAGGAAGGATGATTTTCACATCATTTTGAAGAAAAAACTCTAGGCGACAAAATGCATTATCCAGAAGTCTTGTGGACACATATTTAGTATGTGTTGTGTGGCCTTATTTCAGAAACCTTCATTTTTAGTTTTTTCAATAGCCATGCATAAACATTATTCTCTCAAAAATACAAACATGTACATACATGTTGCTCACATATTATGGCAGCCCTGTTTGTGCTAAATAGAGTGTAATTACACCTTTGCCATTAATATGTTTATAAGCAACTGAAAAAAGCACAAATGTCAGGGCATGTCAGAACATCTCAAGGACCCCAAAAACACCTTAGACCCCAGAGGGTTAACTGTTAACACTGTAATGGCAAAACTTACTATTTATAATCTACATTGTTTATAAATGTAACTATTAAACTCTTTTTAACATGTTTTATGCACACTGGCATGGCTCTGTGCTGCAGGAGCAGTTGTATGGTGGCACTCTGCTGTCAGAAGCTCTTTTACTCGCTCCCTCCTACCTGCATCTCTCAGCCATCTGAGTTTGAATTTTGGACAACTGACAGCTGCGAGAAGGGCATCTTTGTCGTCCAGCACACCGCAAAACGAGTCTAGATAGCCTGAAAAATATAATTGATACGTTTATGCCTACAAGTCCTACTATTTATTATGTCATTGAATTACTTACAAACCATGCCTAATGTGGGATCAATATTATGGATATTATTTTGTTTTAGGTTACTTGCTGACATTTGCTTTTTTTTTTTTTTATCTTCCTTTGCAATGATAAAGACTATTCTGTTCCATGTTCATGAATAGTGTGATGCAAGAAATTTTAACTAGCTTAAAAGATGGAACATACCTGCACTATGGCATCTGGAAGGCCTGCAGTCATCCTGGAGAGGGCATCTTTCACATCCAGGGTCTTCTGCATCAGAACTTCAAGTGTGGGTAGTAAAGTCCCATAAGGACAGTCACCTTGTAAAATGTCCAGTGCTGCAGTCAGAGGCTTCATGGCAGTGCAGTACTCATGCAGGAACTGCTACTCTTTGTCTTTGAAGCACTTAACTCCCAGCTTGGTGCACAGAGTATTCAGCTCACTCATGGGGATTTCTGCAATTCTCTTTATAGCATCAAAAAATGAATTCCACCTTGTGGATGTTGGTACCAGGAGCTTTCTTTTGCTGACTTCCTCCATTGTTTCTGATGCAAGGGTAGATCTACTTGATTTGGTCCAAAGAGCTGTGCATTTTGCTGTACTGCTCCTATACATAGCCTTGCTCTCTGCATTGGAAGTTAAATATTTCTCCACATCATTTGTGGAAATGAGGTTGATTTCGCTTCGCATCACCTGGTGGGACTTGCTCTGTAAGTTTGACTGTGCAGTGCTGCGACTCCAAATGTTTTTTCAAATTTGACGTAGTGTTTCTGTAGCTAGATAGCATTTTGTCGCCAGCACAGAGTGTACAACGAACCTTAATGTTGCCATCTTTAGCTGACACAAACTCAAAGTAGTGACTGTATTTCCAGCTAAAAAATGTGCATCTCTCTCCTCCCTCCATTATTGTTTACGTTTGTCTAGCTGCGTGGTACGCATTACACGTGAGGTGAACCTCATGCTGAAAACGTGACTTGTCGCATACGTGACTTCACTCCCCGAGACGCAAGAAGAAATAAATATATTTTTACTAAGGAAAATGACAAGAATAGTAACGCACAGTGACTTGGATAAGTAACTTTAATCTGATTACTGGTTTGGAAATAGTAACGCGTTAGATCGGCATCACTGCTAGCCTCACAGACATGATAAATATATCTATATAAAGCTTGAAATGTCCACCAACGAATAAAATTGAATCGAAAGCAAATACGGTACCATATGATTATGTAATCATGTCCGTATGAAAGGTGCATTTCTCTCTTAAGGCGCATCTACTTTACAGCGGAGATGTATGGAGATATGTTTGCAGCCTACACTGATTTAGAAAACAGCAGTTTATTAATAAACAATTAAAATGCTTTATTTTTTCAGACACATTTATTATCATTAGCCTACTTTTGCCGGTGCTTTGCGGCAAGATTTATGTATGCGCTTGAGCGCAGAATAGGCTATAGACTATATGCACCCAGGACTGAATATAAACGTGCGATTAGTCCTAATTGCTTAAATGAATGACTACTAGTCTAGCAGCTACGAGATATGATGATGATGCTCAGCGGCTGACACGCACACGGGAGCTCTGATTGTTCGGTCAATGTTTGTTAGTATACGTTGTTTTTTTTTCCCTAGTTTTTCTAGTTTTTTGTTTGTTTATTAATTACGGTCCCTCTGTGTCAAGTCATGTTTTTGAATGTCTCGAATGTAAACGTTTGCAATTGGATGTAAACAATGGACAGTAACATGGCTTACTTGGAACTCTTTCTGGCGATCACTCTACTCTCTATACTCCTGTCAAACGCCGAGCCATTCAGGATAACAAGTTCAAGTTCAAGAGTCTTTATTGTCATTTATGCTCACACAAATTTTGTATGATACTCTCAGCTTTAAACATTATCAAGAGCAGAAAATAAACACAAGCAATTATAAACACAACTTTTAAATAGAAATATAAAATAGAAATGTCGACTTTAAACACCTCTAGTAAAACTGGACACTGGGATACACTGTATGTACATAAATGAAATAAATAATTAGATAGCAGCAGAGTGAATATAAACTAGAGTGTAAATGTAAATAAAGTAAAATAAAATAAAGTGCGGCAATGCAAAACAGTCAGAGTTATGTATTCAATGTCCTTTTGCAAAAAAAAACAAAACTGATGCATGTGTGTGAGAGTCAGTAGGGGTAGGTATACGTGTGAGCGAGTGAGTGTGTGGCTGTGTAGGGAGGTTGCATGTGTGTATGACTGCGAGGGAGTGGGGGGGTGATAGCTTTCACAGCTCTGGGGAAAAAGCTGTTTTTGAGTCTGGTTGTGGTGGTCTTAATGTTTCTGTACCGCTTTCCTGAAGGGAGCGGTACAAACAATCCAGTTCCCGGGTGGATGGGATCCGCCACGATACGGCTGGCCTTCTTCTTGACCCGGACAGCATATATTGTGTCCAGATCTGGTAGATGGCAGCCCACGATCCTCTGAGCAGTTCTCACCACCCGGGCCAAGTCCTTTCTTTCCTTTGCTGTACAGCTGCCATACCACACCGTTGCACTAAAACAGAGTATGCTTTCTATTGTAGCACTGTAGAAGTTCTTGAGCAGCTGAGAGGAGAGTCCAGTACGTTTTAACTTCCTGAGGAAGAAAAGCCGTTGTTGTGCCTTCTTCACCAGGTGTGAGGTGTTGACAGACCAGGAAAGGTCAGATGAAATGTGGACGCCCAGGAACTTAATACTATCCACACGCTCCACCACGTCCCCCTGTATGCAAAGAGGAGCGTGCGTCGTCTTCCTGGACCTCCTGAAGTCCACTATGACCTCCTTGGTCTTGCTGGTGTTCAAAATGAGATTATTTGTTGAACACCAGTATATCAGGTGCTGGATCTCCTCTCTGTATTGAGTCTCATCGTTGTCGGATGTGTGACCGACCACGGTGATGTCGTCCGCAAACTTCATGAGCGTGTTTGTGGAGTGAATAGCAAAACAGTCATGAGTAAAAAGGCTGAAGAGGGCCGGGCTGAGCACACAGCCCTGTGGTGTTCCAGTGTTCAGGATCAGGGTGGAAGATGTAGAGTTCCTTATCCTCACCATCTGTGGTCGGTTTG
This sequence comes from Abramis brama, assembly GCA_022829085.1. Classification (NCBI taxonomy): domain Eukaryota; kingdom Metazoa; phylum Chordata; class Actinopteri; order Cypriniformes; family Leuciscidae; genus Abramis; species Abramis brama. Next base: position 38,843,288 of record CM040772.1, read on the forward strand.
TGAGAAAGTCCCTGATCCAAGAACACAGTGAAGCTGATAGTCCCAGGTTGTGGAGCTTCAGTACCAGCTTGTCCGGGAGAACAGTGTTAAAAGCTGAGCTGAAGTCCACGAATAGCATCCTAACATAAGTGTTGGGGTGCTGCAGGTGTGTCATGGCTATATGGAGTGCTAGCGAGACAGCATCCTCCGTAGAGCGGTTCTTCCTGTAGGCGAACTGAAGGCTGTCCAGACCAGCAGGGATAACGTCTCTGATGTGATTAAGGAGGATCCTCTCGGAGCACTTCATGATTACCGGGGTCAGGGCAACTGGGCGATAGTCATTGAGGCAGGTGGCAACTGATTTTTTTGGCACAGGCACAATGATGGAGGTCTTGAGGCAGACAGGGACCATAGCAAGCTGCAGGGACAGGTTGAAAATGTCCAGGAAAACTCCTGCCAGCTGGTCAGCACATGATTTCAGGGTCCGACCCAACACCTTATCTGGTCCTGCAGCCTTGTTGATATTGATGTTCTTTAGGGTAGAACACACTTGGTGCCGCTGCAGGACGAGGGGCTGGTGCTGCTCCTCTAGTTGGGGAAGATGTACAGTCTCTCTGCTGCTCAATGAGTCAAAGCGTGCAAAGAAGCTGTTCAGGGTATCCTTGAGAGTGGGGTCATGGCTGACCTGCCGGTCACTGTGCTTATAGTCTGTAATGTTCTTTACACCTCTCCACATGTTACGTGGGTTGTTGTTATTGAAGTGCTCCTCAATGCGCTGTTTGTATCTGAGTTTTGCCAGCTGGATACCCTTTTTCAGTTCTTTCCGGGCCCTACTGTAAGCCAGCCTGTCTCCTGACCTGTAGGCTACGTCCCGGGCTTTGAGCAGGGGCCACTGTGCCATCCATCCATGTCTTCTGATTGGGAAAAACCGTGATGGTCTTTGTGGGCAGGACAGCGTCAGTGCAGAAATGAACATAGGACAGAACAGCAGAAGTGTATTCCTCAAGATTAGCGCCCTGTTTGAACACATCCCAGTCTGTATGCTCGATACAGTCTTGTAGTGCTGAGGAGGCCTCCTCGGTCCAGATCTGCATGGTTCTAGTGGTGGGTTTAGTCCTGCAGATCAGAGGTTTATAAGCCGGGATCAGCTTCACTGTGATGTGGTCTGACATGCCCAGGTCTGGAGCTGCATGAGCTTTGTATGCTCCCGGAATGTTACAATAAACCTGATCCAGTGTGTTATTGTCTCTGGTTGGAAAGTCAATGAATCTGTAAAATTTGGAAAGCACTGATTTCAGTTCTGCATGGTTAAAGTCCCAAGCTACAATCACAGCCGCCTCTGGATTAGCGTTCATCTGCGTGCTAATCAGACAGTACAGCTCCTCCAGTGCTAATTTAACATTAGCTCTCGGTGGTAAGTAAGCTGCTATGATTATAACAGAGCCGAGTTCTCTAACCAGTTTGAACGGTCTGCACTTCACTGCCAGATATTCCAGATCAGGGGAGCAGAATGTTCCGATAAGATTGGTAGCAGTACACCACAGGTTATTAATGTAAAGCACCAAACCTCCGCCTTTGTTCTTGCCTGAAGCTGCGGTCCTGTCAGCCCAGAACAGAGAGCGCCCCGCTAGCTCCACCGCAGCGTCGGGTATGTTGTTATCCAGCCAGGTCTCGGTGACGATCGCCACACAGCTGTCCATCCTCCGCGAGGCGAACCTCAAGCGGATCTCGTCCAACTTGTTGGTGAGAGACCTGCCGTTCGCGAGGAGAAGGCTGGGCAGCGCCGGTCTGTGTGGATTAGCATATAGCCTAGCACGCAGCCCGCTCCGCTTACCCCGCTTTTGTTTACGGTGTCTTCTACGTCTCCTGGGCCACAGAGAGGGGATGGTGAAAGCCCCCTGCAGCTCCGGTGGTATAGAATCTAGCTTTGGGGGTGCATAAAGTCCTGATTTTTTTTCCAGCTCCAACATTTCAGCCCTACCGTATTGTATTTTTGCTGCAAGTCCTTGAATAAGCGACGAAAACACATACAAAAACACACAAAGAAATTAAAAAAGCAGAGAGCTCCGAACCGCCATTTTTTCCACGATTTTGACCTATGATAGTTTTAATACCCCTCCACGCCATACGTGAGTTATTTTCCTTAAGTTGTTGTTCAACTTTGTCTTTATATTGTCTCTTGTCCTGTTTGATTTTCGTCTGTATTTTCTTCTGAATCAGCTTCCCTCCATACCTGTCATTTGCTTTAAACGCTCTTTCTTTATCCACTAACAGTTTTTTAATTTTGGTTGTAATCCAAGGTTTTGAATTAGCAAACTGTTTCACACGTTTTGTCGGGATCACATTATCCACACAAAAGTTAATATATGACGTGACAACATCCGCATGCTCGTCGAGATCTACACAGTCAAAAATGCTCCACTCTGTGCAGTCAAAACAGCCCTGCAGAGCTGTCACACTGTCATCGTCCCACACACGCACTGATGCGATTTTTTTGATTTTTCCCTTTTCAGTTTTTGTCGATAAGAGGGCAATAAAAAGACAGTGTTATGATCTGACCCGCCTATCGCTGGTTTGTTGACTGCTTTGTAAGCATTTTTTATGTTGCCATAACATAGATCAATTATTTTTGATCCACGCGTGGTGCAATTCACATATTGCTGATAGTGAGGTAATGCAGATGACAAAGAGCAGCCATTAAAGTCACCCAGAATAAATTTGGGAGTGTCTGGGGACACTGCCTCAAGTTCTTGTATGTGGTGATATATCGCATCTGCAGTTCCAGAACAGGAACATGCTGGACAAGGTGACTAAAATGAGCAGAAAAATTACTGGATCTGATGTTAAAAGCATCTCCAATCTCACAGATCAGTATACCCTTAATTTGGCTCTGAGGATACTGGATGATCCATCCCACCCACTTTGCTCAGAGTTTTCCCCCCTCCCCTCTGGACGTAGATTTTGAATGCCCCTAACAAAAAACAAAAGTGCCATTACATAATTTGTGCCGAGGAGCATTCAGTTACTGAACAGATCAGACACAGGCACATAGACATTTTTAAAATGTGTACTATTGATTATTTATTTCATTATTTATTGATTCATTTTAGTGATTGGATTGATGATTGTATGTCGCCACCATTGCTGTGTTGTTTGTTTTGTTTTACTGTATCCTCTATGTTATCTGTGTTAATGTTCAATGTGGCTCCCTTGAGTGCAAAACAAATTCCCCTCGGGGCAATAAAGGTTTCATTCATAGAACAATCTTTAGTCTATGGCAACTCTAATCAATAGCCTACATTTAATAGTTGACATTATTTAATTAGAAATTAGTATCCAACTCTTTACATTAAATTAGTTGAGTTAGCATAATTAGCTAATGAACTAATAAAATAATAAAATAAAGTTTAAATTAAGATGCTAACCATATATTTCTATATAGCATTGCTTATTCCACCACAAGGACTGTTTTTAAGGTGACAATCCGTTATACATGTGAAGACTGTAGGCTGTATCTTGAAGATTTTTGTATTGTATTGTATCTTCTGTTATAAAGACGAAGATTGACATTCCGTTAATTAAAAAAAGATAAGAACACAATGTTGTAAAAAATAAACAACTTAGGCTATGTTCTGTTAGATGTGTTTTGACTGTTTAATTATATCTCTAGGTAATGAAGATATAGCCTAACAAAAATAAATCTTATATTAATATATATAGTATATAAAAAAACTTATAGGCCTATATAAAATATATTTTAAAAAAGGGCCTCACTGATTAATTTTGCCTGGGCTCCAGTCAGTGTAGGTTCGCCTCTGATTGGGGGCTGCTACTATTTGCTTCAGCTTTTTTTTTCTATTTCTAATGATTTGAGATCTAAGTTTGCTCCTACCTACTGTAGTAACAGAAGGGTTTGCATATGAAGAACCAATCAAATTGTAGGGAAATTATGTAATGTTTCATGTCATTTTTGCCATGCTCCTATTCTATAAAAACTGTTGAATTCCTTTTGCTGGTGGGATTCTCTCTGAAATCTGTCTGAGATCCTCCGGCTGTGATTAAAGCATATTCTAAGGCATTGACTGAAGTCTGTCGTTTATTATTGCTGCGCAGCAAGTTAGGGTTAGGGGAATCGGACGACGTCGATGAGGAGACGCGCTAGAATATAAATATTATTGAATGGGGACGTCGACTGTAGACGAGACCCAGATAAACTAACGTCAGCTGTAGACGAGACCCAGATAAACTAACGTCAGCTGTAGACGAGACCCAGATAAACTAACGTCGACTGTAGATGTTCTTGGATGTCGATTGTAGACAAGACCCAGATAGACTTAGGTCAGGTGCAGAAAGAAGAAAAAATTTACCACAGAAGTGACATAATTATGTTGTTTTAACGACATAACTTCTTGTTAATACAACATATGTCGTTTTTTATGTCGTTTTAAGAACATTGCATCTCGTTATTACGACATCATTGAGTGGAAAAATATGTATGCGGCAGCAATGCGTCACCATATGAATCAGCTGACAGCCAGCACATTTATTGTACATGAAACATTTAATAACCAAATACTACAAGAGCAAGTTAATGTATTGATGTCTCGATCCAACACAACACTATCTGAAATGGGGAAAAGCAATATTTAGTCCAGGTTGTGCATGACCGGTCCAAGAAACCAAAAAAAGGAAAAATAAATAAAGTGTCCAAAAGTCCTGTGTATGTAGTGTAGAATTAATGTATATGTAAGGCATTTTTTCTACTACCCGGGTAGTGTGTATGTAAAGTAACAGCTTAGCTGTAATTGAAAAGAATCCCACAATGCAAACAGGTCCGGGTTGAACGTCAGTAACGCGCTGTTGGCCCTTCACCAAATCACAGTCTGGCTCACCATTGCTCACATAAGCTCACAGTTGATCATGTCACAGGATGGAATCAGGCAACAACAAAAAATAAAATCTTCACAAAACACAAACAGTTAACATCTCTCAAGATTCGCATATGCTTGTCATACAATAAACTCCTCAGAAGTAAATTAAATCGCAAAAGCATCACTCACATGTTCCTGTTAGCTTAGCTAATTAACATCAGTACATGTAAGCATACTAAATACGCACAAATAAATCTCTGTTAAACACATAGATTAATCATCTGCATTTCAAAAATACTCACTTTCATGTATAAATATTTTTTCCCTCTATATATATATATATATATATATATATATATATACACATACACATACATACAGGGAACATCATAAAATAAATGTATCAAGAATTAAATCTATCAGTTTACCCAATCTCCATTTGTATAACGTGTATTAAAATACTTTCAATAAACATAATCTTTTTTTTCACTATAACATATATACAATTTTCTGATCATTAATCAGTTAAAGCACATCAACTAAACATTTTTATGAACAATACAGAAGTAATGTTTCTCAATCGACATTCCTTTTGAAACCCATGAGCATACTTCGACAATTTTATACGAAAAGTTCAAACATCTTTTGTCAGAAAACATGAAGCAGCGCCACCTCGGACGGGGAATGAAACGAGACAGAGAGAACAGTCCGGAAACTATCAGCTGTCACTCCTCTTCTAAGTGTCCTGGGCACAGTGGTGAACAGGGTAAAACATAAAACACAAAGACCACAGATCTACATGAGATGAAACCCTTAAATGATCTACTGAATTCGGGAAGCAAGATGGTGCCAGTGTACTCTGCTTGCCGTCTCTCCCATTTGTCTCAGTTTGTTGTACCTTTGGTACCTGTTCGTCTGGCATCTGTACTGTTTGTATTATACACGGTGTTACACTGGTATCATGTAGTCTCAATATTGACATACAATCATCAAGACTTACTCAACATTCAAAGCAGTATGGGAGATTTCCTCGGATTTTGTCCTGCTCTGCATTCTTGTTTTCAGTCTTCGTTCAACCAACCTGTGGTCGAGTTCGCTCGCCGGCTACCTTGCTGCGTTCCTCCTCTAAGGAAGCGCCGCAGGAAGAGAGGCTGTCATGGTGGTGCTCGGGTGAGAATCAGACAGGCTATTGTTTCTTCTAGACAACCTACGATGGAGTTTCCCTTGGCTACTCTCAGCTTGGAGGGTCTTCATTTGACGCAACGGTCACAGGATTATAGATATGCTTTTCATCTCCCTGTTGTCCCGGACTTCACTGACTCATCTATTTACTGGAGAGAACTGAACTATCTCCTGAGAGGAGTGAACTGTCAGATTTTACGTCAATTGGACTTTGTTCACCTGGATTCGGCTTTTTCAATACAGCCTCCTTTGAATATGGCCCTAGTCAACGGCAGGTCCATATGCAACAAAACTTTTATTTTAAATGACTTTTTTACCAGACGTAACGTGGATATTCTATTTCTGATGGAGACCTGGGGCCTGTACCATGAAGCCGGATTAGGTGGCTAGCCAGCTATGTTTCAGCTTAGTTTCCGCCAACCCTGGGTTTTAGGTACTATGAAAGTAGCTCGGCTTTAATCGGTGTTCGTTGCCATGGTATCTTACGCTGCAAGGCTAACCTGCTCCGGGGCAGGTTATGTTCTGGATTCAAGATCTCAGACTGAAGTTTGACCAATCAGCTGTGAGCAAAGAAACATATAAGTGACGTAACTAATTCCCAGCGTCTGTTCTCTGTTGCAATGGCTTCACCTTTTCTCCCAAATCCTGTGGACATCTCTGCGCAAATTGTTAGACGAGCACTTCGTAGAGAGAGTTTTTAGGGACAGACAAAATCCATTTGACTTTCCTGATGCTTACTTGTATGAAAGATACAGATTTTCCGCGGAAGGAATGTCTTATCTTTGTGAACTTCTTGAGCCGCACATAAAAAATGTGACTCGTCGAAGCCATGCCCTTACTGTACCACAAATGGTATGTATTGCGTTGCGATTTTTTGCAAGTGGTACATACTTGTATGCGGTCGGGGATGCAGAGAATCTAGGGAAAAACACAGTCTGTCGAACCATTCGAAAGGTGGTCCTCGCTCTGCAGGGGTACACGAATAGCTTCATTGTGTTCCCTGGACATTTATCGACCATGTCCATAAAAGAGGGCTTTTATAAAATTGCCGGTAAGATATCTTGATACATCACATGAACAAATGTAACATTTTACACTCATTTTTTTTTTCAAAAAAGCATATTTCACACTTAGAAATCTATTATACAGTAGTCTGCAGTAGCTACCTGTTAAGAATGATTTTAAATATATATTTTTAATTCCTATGATAGGATTCCCTAGAGTCATAGGAGCAATAGACTGCACACATGTTGCAATCTCCACAGCTCTCGGAGAACATGAGGCAGATTATGTGAACAGAAAGTCCTTTCACAGCCTTAATGTTCAGGTAGGGCTATACTATATAGCCTATGTGAAGTGATTTTTATTTGCATTGAGATCAATCTTTAAATAAATAGTAACTAACAGGACAATTATTTACTGTACATTTCATCTGCAGATGACTTGTGATCATGAATGCATGATAACAAGTTTGGATGCCAAATGGCCTGGCTCAGTACATGACTCACGAATTTTCCGTGAGTCTATTTTGTGTCAGCGCTTTGAGGAAGGCAAGTTCAATTTGGTACAGTACACTTTAAAGTTTTAATTTTAATAGCAAAACTTACACAATTTTCCCCTTTTCTGTTCTATGACAGGGCTTTTTGATGGCCTGTTGGTAGGAGATCGAGGTTATGCATGCCAGAGGTTTTTGCTGACCCCCTATCCTGACCCTCAGAGAGGGCCACAAAACCGCTTCAATGTGGCCCTCAGTAAAACCAGGGTCAAGATCGAGATGACCTTTGGCATCCTAAAGGCACGTTTCAACTGCCTTAGGCGTTTAAGAGTGTCACCAGAGCGGGCATCACAGATAGTGGCTGCATGTGCAATTCTGCATAATATAGCCACTATCAGAAAGGAGCGAGTACCACCACAGAACCAGCTTCTCCCCGATGAAATTGACCCCATCACACTTGACCACCCAGCTGGTGCAGCTGTGAGAAATGCAATCACAACACAATATTTTACTTAATAAAAGCACACTGACACTGCTGATATGTCTCAAACTGTTTTATTGGTCATCATGTGGCTATGGAGGAAGAGAGAGAGCAAGAAAAAAATACATTAAAATTACATTAATAAACATTCATAGTGTTCACACTAAAGGGTTACTTGGTTAAAAAAAAGTTCACATACTGAGATCTGTTTTTTCCAGCTGTTTGATCTCCAATTTAATTTTTTTTATTTGGAGCCTCCTCAGCTCACAGTCCAGCTCCTTTAGTGTGCAGTCTAGTTTGAGGCTCCTTTTGTACAGGGCCCTGACTGAGTCTGTTTCCACCTGAAACAATTCCACCACAAACAATCATTACACGTTTTCTGGAGGTTGATCAAATCACAAAAAGTGGCATGACTTTCTACAAACACAGGACTGACTGTAAATTATGTCAAGGGTTTAAAGCATTACCTTGTTCACATTCCTTCTGTAGCCCATTGAGGTAGAGGCTTCAGGTTCTGGGGCAGGTTGTGAAAAATCCTACAAAAGAGATGTGTAAGGGCCAGTCACTTAATTATGACATTCAAATGTGTGCCATAATAAAAAGCTCAGTGCATTCACCTCAGCAACTGTCTCAGAACACACAGACAGAGTGTCTTCATCGTTTGGTTCACCCTAATAAATAAAAGGCCAATGTAAAGCATAACTGTTATAAAGCAGGTTATGTTTGGTGTTCTGTCTGCTGCATACTGACCTCTGTGTGGGAGACTGTGTGAATGTGTGCTGGCTTCAACAGGGACACTGTATTTCCCTCTACTGCAGAACAGAGTCAGCCATATTTAACTTTTTTAAAAAAAACATTAGTAATGCATTGTACACACATACCCAGTGTCACTTGCTTAGAGGAGCCAGCACCAGGGTCAGACTGAACAGCACATGCAATCCCATCCATAATCGGCCGCCCCTTATTGTTGCTCAGAGCCAACTCCTCCGCCACAGTGTAATCTTGAGGAGGTGGCCCTCCCCCAGTTTTCTTCATTTCACATTTTTTTCTGTTTGCTGCAAACAAGTGTTTGTGATTAAATGTTCAAAAAATAATAATAAAAGGTTATGTTAAATACTCACCACTTTGAATTATATTTTTATACTTTGTCTTGATCTGCTGCCAAGAACGTTTGGAGTTGGGGTTGCATCTAAAAATCAATGAATATCAATCTTTCTTAGGATGTAATAGCCTATACATTCACATTTTACATACATCTACACACACGTATGCATGTGTGTATGAGATATATATATATAGAGAGAGAGATATAATATATATATATATATAGAGAGAGAGATATAATATATATATATATATATAGAGATATAATATATATATAGAGATATAATATATATATAGAGATATAATATATATATAGAGATATAATATATATATATATTATATCTCTATATATATATTATATCTCTATATATATATATATATATTATATCTCTCTCTCTCTCTCTATATATATATATATATATTATATCTCTCTCTATATATATATATATATATTATATCTCTACATATATATATATATATATATTATATCTCTATATATATTATATATATATATATATATATATATATATATACACGAATACATTTTCATTTGAGCATTTAATACATTTTTAATATGATTAGCCTACATAAATGTACATTAATTGTTTAACTTACGCATTAACGCAATCAGCAATCTTCCTCCAAGATTGTTCTCTTGCTTTGGCAGCAGATACAGTGTTACTGCGTGCTTGAAAAATACTTTTATATTCCTCATATTTCTGGATTATTATCTCTTGCTCCTCCTCTGAAAAGTATGTAGCTCTCGCTCTATCCATTTCGAACGCGATTGGTTGTTCAGTGTCGACGTCACTCTTTTATGTGCACGCGCGCGTGGATTAATCATAGCTTAAGGATCAAAGCCTGAGTTGACAGAGAAAGTTGATGAGCTGCGTCATGGTACCAATAAAGCCTGATTGCATCGGTTTGGTTTTGTCAACTCAAAACCAATCCTGTAACCCCGAGTTTGTTCAGCTACCTTCATGGTACAGGCCCCTGGGCCGGTGTTGGTGAGTTGTCAGTCTTCGAGGAACTTTGTCCTTCAAACTGTTGCTTTATTAGTACCCCAAGCTCTGCTGGTAGGGGTGGTGGTGTTGCTATGGTTTTTAAACAATCACTTAAAATAAACTGTTTCTGTCCGGAGCTACTCGTCGTTTGAGGCACAGTGTGTAACATTACAGTCTGCCTCCTTTGCGCTATTCTGTGCTCTTATTTACAGGCTACCTAACTTGGCTGGGGCTTTTGTAAATGATTTTTCAGATTTTTTAACTTCTGTTGTTCCATTGTATGAACATATGTTACTATTGGGTGATTTTAATGTACATGTCTGCTGCCCTGGGTGTCCCGTGGTTGCTGAGTTTTGTAATGTCCTGGACTCATTTGGTTTTACTCAACATATGAATCAACCAACACATGTCCTAGGTCATACTCTTGATCTTATTATGTCATATGGGACCCCTGTAGATAATGTATGTATTGAAAATCCTTCTTTTTCTGATCATAAGCCCATTGTATTTACGATCCCTGTTGTCAGCTCTGTCACTCTGAATAAGTCTGTAGGCTTTTATTCTCGCTTCATAAACTCACTCCAGTGTTTCCCCTAGAAATTTTTCCAGCAGCGGTGCTGTTACGTGCCGGAGGTTGTTACCAAGCCGGTCGCGGGGGGTCCGAGGGTGCAAGATTTATTTTATTTTTTTTATAACCCCTTAAACCATGACTTCTGGCAAGTTTTGTGGATAGAAATGGACATTTTGAGACATACAAATTTGACATACCATCAACAGAAGGCATGATTATTGCATCACGTACCTTGAACTGGTCACAAACAGGATTAGGACAGGATTATTCATGTTTTTCTTTTGTGTTAATTTTCAGCTGTAAGGTAGAAATTGATAGTGGAAAAATGAAACTCTTTCCTCCCTCACCTGCACTACTGATCTTTTTTTCTGTAACACACTTTAGCACTTAGATACATCATCATGTAACCAGTACTTTCATTTATTTTATCCTGTAGATATTTTGAACATTAAAATCCAAATGAAACTTTTCATTAGTTTAAAAGGTGACTAGCTTGCATAGCCTATTTTACTTCACTAACCTCCAGGGACGTGCAAAGAGTTCATCAGGGTGTAATCAAATGTAATGCTGTGATTAATCGCATTTCCCCCAAACTTGTAATCATCAATATTTAGAATAATCACTAATTAAATTAAACACACAAAAAAGGGGAAAAAAGGAAAAATGTCCACACAAATTGGACAGAAAATAGCCCTATATTAAAATATAAAACTTCAATATTATTCTTCATTCAGTTCTATGCAACATACTCAGATTTAACAGATTTATTTTTTGACTAATTATCAAAATAAAGTATAGTCATACAAAGCTCTTATTACCCAGAGCATGTGACCAGAGCAGGCAATTTTACCATTGTTGCCCAGCATGGCTATTCCAGCTCAGTAGGGCTATTGCAAACATAAGTCTACTACTGAGAAATTTCACGTTATTTGAGCGGACTTTGCTTTTCCAGTGCGTGATCGGCGTTTGGGCCGTTAAGGAGCAGAACGCGCAGCGCAAACACAGAGCGGAACATTGAGCAGAGAGCGCAATGCGCCGACACACACACACACACGGAACGGAGAGCGCGGTGCAAACACCGAGCGGAAAAGACCCGCACGTGAAGTTACGAAACAAGCTGCGCGAGAATGAAACCTGATCGCCGAACACGGAGGGGCGGGACGGCATATTTTCCATAGACAGTAAAAAAATGGACACAGCGACCCCATAGACTTCAACGGAGAAAAGTTTGTACCGCTTTCTCCTTTCCACAAGCGCTTGCTCGCTCTCCTGTGGCGTCTGTCGTTGTGTCTGTCGCCGCGTCGCTTCTATTATGAGTGCGCTTTCCGCGCGCCCACATTTGAAATATTTGCATGTGAACGACTCCTTATGACAACGTGTGTAAGTGAATGTCGTGATATTACTGATGATGTGAAGATTTTGCAGCGGCGCTGAAAATCCAGCGGCGGCGCTGCGCCGCTGCTTAATACATTGTAGGGGAAACACTGATGTAGGTCTTCAAGGGGAATGCTGCATCTGCAACCATGGTATATGGCATGGGACCCTGAACACCAGATCCTGGTAAAGGGTTCTCTGCTGGCACAGACAAAGTTTTTGTTTCCATGCCTCTTCCGAGAGATGAGTTTTGATAAACCCCACCATCACTGGCTCGGCCAAAGTCTCCTACTTGGACGAATGTAAATTTGTAGTCTGCATCTACCAATGCAAGCAGAACAATAGAAAATGCCTTCTTGTAATTGAAAAACAAGCTCCCAGAATGTGCAGGTGCCACTATGTTGACATGTTTGCCATCAATGGCACCAATGCAGTTTGGAAAGTTCCATTTAGACCAAAATTTGGAGGCGATGAATCTCCACGTCTTCTGTTGGCTTTGGAAACTGTGTTGCCTTCATTTTCCTTTCAATTGCCCTACAAGTCAAATGCACACTCCCAGCAACAGTGCTTGTCCCAAGACGATACTGGAGGGCAAGGCTGGTAAAGCTTTCCCCAGTTCCTAGGAATCTGTGAAGAAAACAGACAAAAGTGTAGTCATTACAATGCATTTTCTTTTCCCCACAGTAAATGAGTGTAAAAGGAGGTGGAAGGTGCTAAGGGATGCCTTTGCACGAAACCGGAAGCAAAAAAAAATTCCTAGTGGCTCTGCTGGTGGAATCCGCAGAGAATGGAAATATGACCAAGTGATGTCCTTTCTACTTCCCCATATGCAGTCCAGAAGGTTAATGGGATATATCAAATAATCAAAATGAAAAAGGCATTGTTAAATTTTACATAGTGTTGTAAATAGTCTTTCAAAGTGTTTCTTAACTATGTAAATAAATGTTTTTATTATTATTTGTTGTAGCTCCAGACACACTCTGCAGCTGGAAGATGGACCTGTGGACATGACTGTTGCAGAACATGATGTGGAGCCAGATTTAACAGAACTATCAAGGCCAAGTTCTCCAGTGCCACCTCAACTGAGATCTGCAACCCCAACACTTTCTACTATTTCACAATCGGACATCTCCACACCACCATTGGCCAGTCAGAGGTTAAATACTCCACCCCATTCCAGAGTGCAAGCTCTAATTAGTGAGGCTCAGCCAACAAGACAGAAGAGGAGGAGGTCAAATGATCCAACTGCAACAGAGCAACAGCTATTGGACATTTTAACACAACCAACCACAACACCGTCACCATATATTCCCAAACCTGGAGATGAAATGTACTACTTTGCTCTTAGTTTAGTACCTAGACTTTCAAGACTACTTCCCCGGAACCAGACAAAAGCACAGATTAATATACTGACTTACCTCTCAGATCTAGAAGCAGAAGAGCAAACCATGCAACAAAGCCACACTTCAACCCAACCATTCACAGGCAGTCAGCAACCAAACAATTCAGGATTTCATCAATACCAGCCAACCCCCACTTACCATCAAAGCCACACTCAGCAAATCCAGACACATCACCTAGCCCAACCAACACCTTTTTCAACAAGGTCTGTCCAACAACAAGGTACGGAAGACCCATCTTCGCCAGTATATCACCATTTTTAATAAAATAATTTAATTCTGTTTAATAGCAGTTTTGCAGTTGAACTAGGTTGTAAATATTTATGACTTTAATTTAATAAATTGTATGTTTTAGTTATATAGTTATATAAGACAGTTATATAAAAGTTTTCATACTTCTGTTGTGATATTTATACTGTTCCGTTTAGAGTTTATTCTGTTGCCTTTTAATTATAATTTAATTAAACACATTTTGGAAAATAAATCAACTACGTCATTGTTTTATTAATTTACATAAAAAATACAGGTTTTAAATTGTATTATATTTTATTATTAAATTACAATATGGAGAAATGTACTTAAACTACAAACATATAATTTGATGGCAGACAAATCACACAGTGTGTCTGTTATTACCTCAATGTAATTGCAAGACGCTGTTTGGGTTCGATGGCTGCTCGATAATTCGTTGACTGCCTTGTGAGCTCGGGTCCAACAACAGAAAGAAGCTCGTCCATTTGCTCAGCACTCATATTTTATTGTATTTTCATGCTACTTTGATTTTGTTTGCACTTTTCCTGAAACAAACTGTTTTAGAAACTGTTAACCTTGTGATTGCACTGCTTTGTATGTGTGTGTGTGTGTGTCTGTTTTCCTTACACTTTGCAAAACAACTTTGAAAAACATCCTCTAATCTGCTGTAATTGTAGTGAGCTCTAGGTGTTCTCGGCTTCTCTTTGTTCAAATAAGACAGTGCTCCCATGAATTTTGGGGTGGTATGTGGATATAGAATGCAGCACAAGGAACTCTTAAATACTTAATGTAATAAAACATCTATGTAGTGTTTTTTTAAAAACACCGTAAAACAAAGGTATGTGTCACAGGTGCGGTGCAGGCTGAAGAAGAGGCAGAGTCAAAAGGCTCCAATTCAGACATTTACTAATATAATTCAAACAGGTACAGGGATGACGGGCAGAAGGTCAAACAAACAAACGCGGTACAATGTAACATTATCAAGAACCGACAAGGACTGACTGAACAGAGGGAAACTAAATACAGATACAAATGAACACTAACGAGGTGAGGACAGGTGACACGGATGATGATGACGATGAACAGGTGGGTAATGAGGGAGTGAGTTCAGGGCTGCGTTCAGCCCCGACAAAACGTTGCACAACGTTTTTTAAACAGAAACGGTGGTGCGTTGAACACACTGTTCTGATGACGCAAGAGTTGCAACTATGGCAGCTGAGAAGGCCATTCTTTGTGTTCTTTGTGAAGAATTTTCGGAGCCTGATGAAGTCGGTATAAATATGTGTTTAATACTACAAAATATGCCCGATGTTACAGTTACTGCACTTGCCGCCCAGAACAAAAGAGAACATCCCAATCGAGTGAAGGGATTGCTGAAACTGAAACTGAAGCACACATCTTACCTAATTCAGACTAAAACACATCTATTTAGCCTCAGATACTGACTTTATTTGTAGTTCATACTGTTTTAATACCCTGTATTTTCTTTCTCATTTTTAGGAAAAGCACTTAATTACCATTGTTTATTTCTATACCAAATGTCATACACTTGCAATGAAGCTAAAAATATAAACAACTACATCATTATGTTGATATCCTATATTTTTACAATAAAACTTACGACAAACATGTCGTCTAATATCCTCAGTTGTTGCGTATACCGAGCTGCATCGAACACATTTGTAAATTACTTTCCTTGAACCCATTGTGCGAGTTCACTTTAATACCGCGTGCTTTATATACATGTTGCTGCTGATTGGACTGCAGTTCTGACACACCCACCAAACAAGAGAAAACGTATCTCAAACCCCGTTGCACACCGGTGCACGCCGTTTCCAGGAAACATGACGTTCAACCCGGAAACCGTAGCAAAACGTTGCGCACCGTTTTGAACTTGAACGTGCCCCAGGAGTGGAGACGAGGGATTCTGGGAAGTGTAGTGAAGACGAAGACAGAATGGTGCAGACCATAGACATCTTAGACCGGTCAGTGTAATCTGAATGGCAGGTGCAAAGAGCTGTCAGCGCATTTAATTAATCATACCTCACTAAATACCAAACTGATTTTCACGCTGGTTTTTTTGCTGTAAAGGTCATTCATGGCGAGCTATGATACAGGACACATGGTTCGGCGTATTTTAATATTCATAGTAGGCTTAACAGTAATATAATATTCAGATATAAGATATAAAGTGACCAGACGTCCAAAATCAAAATATGTGATGTAGGATATAAGGTATTTTATAAATCACACACTATAAATATGATAAAGAAGCAGAAACAGATAGTTGCAGTAAATATTTTAATAAGTTGAAGAAACGTGTGTCTGTTATGTCCGGTCGAACAATGTATGAATTAACTTCAGATTGGATTGTGTTGGTAATAGTCACTTACCTAACCTAACGCTAACGCACTTCTCCCAGGGTCTAGAACGTAACTGAATGCCTTTTCAAGCGTGTCAATACTTGAAAAACCACAGGAAACTACTTTTAAACACGAAATTACTTGATTTACAGTGGGTCTATTCGCACGTCTATTAAAACGTTACCTGAGGTAATTTTCCCAGACCTTTTTACAGAAGGTAAAAATCGCCATAATCTTTACTGACATTGTCCGTAATGATTTCTGAGATAGCACATTCGGACGGGACTAAAATAACCAAGAAGCTCTTGTAATTATTACTTTACCCCACCTCTCCATGCCGGGTGAACACTGGCTGGTGCAGTAAACATAGCCTAGCTAATGTTAGCTAGCTACGATTTCAGTACAGTAATATCAAAGATCATTGCTCCTTCTCAATTATCTGGTAATATTCTATTCACAAAATACAACCAATAGTACGGTAATGTTAAAAGTAATCCCCCGGGCACTATTAGCGATGGTCCGCCGATTAGAACAGGAAAATGGTCCACAGTGCTCTAGCATCTTAACTGCTGCCACGCAACGAAACTAGGAGTACGACCGGTTTAAGATGGCGGCCGCATTTCTCAGTGCCCAGCGGCCAATAGGGCATCTAGTCTCTATATAATATCTATGGTGCAGACGATGACTGTGACAGTATGAAGACATCTTTCTATCAGAGACCTTCACAATCTATGGTGTTGTTGTGAAATTAGAATCGAAAGACCAGGAGACTTGGTTGTTTCTTCAGCAGGATTCTTTATTGAGAACACGAGCTGTCGTGAGCTGCAGTAACCAAATCTAACTAAAACATTATACATAGTAACTATATACATTCCAAGGGGGAGGGATTACATAGAGGCGGGAGCTCTGAATAAAGCATGCAAATGAAGTGGGAACACACCCTACTCTGAGTCCAATTGAATCAGCATAACTATTCACATGCTGATACTAGCCAGGAACTCCAATTCCAAGAGCCATCCCAGAGCCATTAAAGACAAAAGGTGAAAGTCAATCAACCTAACGATTCAACGTCTGGGCTCCAAAAGGTGAGAATCAAGTGATCTGACTTATTTAAAACACAATAGAGAAAACAGGTCTGACAGGAAATTACACTTTTGCTGGAGACTCAATAAATCAGTCTATAAACTGTATCAGTTTATATACTATTGCTGTGGAAAAACTAAATTAAACATTTAATAAATATGTAATACAACACTTCCCCCTTTGAGAGTTCTAATAACTCTCACAAAAATACAAATTTAAACACTTAAAAGTTCTTGTAACTTGATCGTTACAGGCACATAGCATGTTCTGTGTTGTTCATTTGTCATTGCATGTTGACACTATTGCATGTTGACACAGAAACCAACATGCAATTAGGGTCCGTGAAGTTCTTACGGGTAATATTCTTTTATGGTCGGACCAGTCATGTTCTCGTTCGAGGCGTGAGTCATGTGTTGAATGAAACACTTGATACTGTGGACGCATACGTAGAACGCCAGTAGGAGAAACAACAGCACAATTGCTATTTCTTTAATCCACAGCCAGGGTTTACCAATCAAGTTTCCGAACCATGAAGAATTGTCTTCAGTCATCTGGTGTAATTTTGTTGAAAGATCAAGAATGTCTTGTTGGATTTTGTTCAAATTCTCTGTTGGATCCATTAACCCAGTGCAGCATTCAGGGCCGATAATGGTGCAGGCTCCTCCTTGCGTTGCAAGAATGTAATCCAAGGCTACTCTGTTCTGTAAGATCATTATCTTGTGCGAAGCGAGAGTGTTCGTGATGTTGCCCAGGGCCAAAGCCGTATCATTGGCCAATTTCTGTACAGAATCTGACAGGCTTCTGACTTGATCGAGAGCCTGCATAACACCGTACGATGGGATTAAAGCTCCAAGAGTTCTTGACCACCACGTTTGAACACAAGTGAGTCCTGGAATGCAGCCATCTTTGTTGGTAGAAGGAGCTGAATTATGTAACTGTGGAGAGCTTGGGGTGGAGTGTGTATTTTCTCTGATAGCTGGCAGAACATACACCAGGGTGCACCTGCCGTTGAATTGGCTGGGTAGGATGCTGTAGACAGAAGTTCCACATAGCCAAAAAGTGCCAGTTGGTGGAGGAATCATACACAACTGATTTATTGCAAAAAGTTTCGGTAGGGATGGGTTCCTGGAGAGACACTTGTTTAAATCATTTTCCTGTTTCATTTCTGTAGTAGTGACGTACACATGGGACTCATCTGTTCCTCTTTCAATCACAAAACTGCAACGTTCACGAGGAATTTCACCCAGTGGAGTCGATGCTGGAGCATAATTTTCTATGCACCAGTGGAACATCATTGGCAGGAGTAGATCTGTCATGATGGGAGTAGCTGAAGTTAGGTTGCAGGATGGTAGTCCAGGAATGCAACACTGAGAAACTGGAGGAATGGTTACATTGTGACATGTATCCTTGTTGAATAATCCACTGGTATGATGATCGAATAAGGTACACGTGTCACATTTGGAGATAGGGTGTGCAACCCATGGGATTCCTGCTCCTACAGAAGGTGCGTGTGGCATGCAAACGTTCTTTCCAGCAAACAAGGCATTTCTTGACATATTCATCAGTTCTAAGAATATGTTGTTTCTGGGGTCTACACTTTGCGCTATGTCCATGATGGTTAGTATTAAGGCAATCTTGATCATGATGCTGGATGACTGAAGTTCCCGTAGATGAGTTTCTGCGTTGTGTATTTTTTTTTTTTTTTTTTTTTTTTTTTTCTTCTGTGTTGGTTGTAGTCTCTGCAGTTGGTCTAGTTGTTTTCTGGAGGTTGGGTATATGCAGGTGTGTAGGTCAGTGCATATGGTTAAAAACAAACAAACAAAGAACAACTGCAACAGACCAGTATTCATTGTAAAGACTACAAACATTAGGGTTGTATCCTCTATTCAATCTGAGTCTGCTAAATTGTGGTTCCTTCTTTCCCTATTTCTTAATTTATGAGACACCTAAAATGGAACAGTGAGGTGAGGATGGACTATGGTTGGGAAGGGCCTATAAGGGAATCTTCACCGCAGGGTTGGCCCCCGAAAGCCTATTGCTTCCAGTTCTCCCCTGGGCGCCTCACTGGTCCATGTGTCCTATCCTATCCCTGTAGGGGGAGGAACCACTTTGCAATGTGACACATGAGTCCATGTTTTCTTTCCCTGGCACAACACTGCAGCTGCTGTAATCATCATTACTTGATGTGGTCCATGCCACTTAGGTTCTAACGGCTTGTGTCCGAATGATTTTATCATGACCCATTGACCTGGGACGATTGTGTGTCCACCCTCTGGTGGAGTCTGCCAACATGTCTCAACTCTCTCTCTGGCACTCTGTACTGCCTTTGTAAGGTGTTCACAGTAAGAGATCAGGGCATCTGAGGCAATGTGAACATCAGCATTTCTAAGGTCAATCACACCTGGCATCTGCATTGGGCGTCCTGTAATAATCTCATGAGGGCTCAGTCCTACTGATCTGTTAGGTGACGCTCTCATACTACACAGTACAGCTGGCAATGCTTCCACCCATGACACTCCTTCCTGATGCATTTTGCTTAGCCTGGTTTTGATTGTTCTGTTTGCCCTTTCAACCTGTCCTGATGCTTGTGGCCTGTAGGGGCAGTGCAGATTCCACTTAACCTTCAACATTCTAGACACCTCCTTGACAACCTGTCCTGTGAAGTGTGTACCTTGATCTGAGTCAATGCAATCTGGTAATCCCCATCTGGGAATGAAATCAGTGACAAGACATTTAGCGGTATGTGCAGCTGTAGCACGCCCTGTTGGATAAGCTTCTATCCATCTTGAGAACTTGTCTATTACTACCAAAACGTCAGTTTTTCCCTTACAACGAGGCAACGATATGTAATCGACTTGCAAATGACGAAATGGTCCTGGTGGAGCTGGGGTATGTGCTGCTGGTGTAATGGCTGCTGGTACATCATTATTTTTCTGACATGTAACACACCTTTTGGCTGTTTCTGTGGCTACATTTCTGAATTTTGGATTCCACCATTGATTTGAGAACCTGTGATTCATCGTTGCTGGACCACTGTGACCCAAATTGTGTATTTGTTGAGCCAAATATGGCAGCAGTGATTCGGGAGCAACATACTTCTCCCCTTTGGTCCAGCAGCCAGATGAATCAACGGTGGCTCCTTTGTCTAACCATGTCCATGCTTCATATAGAGGAACATCTTTGTACAAATCAATGATAGATTCAGCAGGCAGAATTGTCTTCTGTGCTGTACTACCTGAACACACTTGTACAGTTACATAGGAACAAGCCTGTTTAGCTGCTACATCTGCAAGAGCATTACCTTTAGCTTCTGTAGTGTTAGTTGTGAGATGTGCTTTCACTTTGATCACCGCTAATTTCTTTGGAAGTTTCATGGCAAACATAAGATCTTTCACTAATTCAGCATGCTTAATGGGGGATCCAGCAGAAGTTAGAAACTGTCTGGTTTGCCAAATGACACCAAAATCATGAATAACCCCAAAAGCATACCTGGAATCTGTATAGATATTTGCAACTGATCCTGAAGCTAGTGTGCATGCTCTAGTTAAAGCTACCAGTTCTGCAGCCTGGGCTGAAAAATGATCTGGAAGACGACCTGAAGCAACCACTTCAGTGGTGGACGTTACTGCATAACCTGCTCGTCTGTTCCCTTCAATTACTTGAGCTGAACCATCAACAAACAACTCAAATTCTGCATTTTCTATGGGAGTTTCTGCTATTTTACTTGTCACTGCATATGTAAGCGTAACACAATCATGAGTCATTTCGCCTTCATCCTCTAACACAACTTCAGTCATTGCAGACATCATACATGTTGAGGGGTTCGTGACTGGTGCACGCTGTAAAACAATGTTCGGGGCTGTGAGAGTAGTTAACCAATTTCCCCAACGAGAGGAAGTGACAGAAGTGACTTTTGCTTGATTCATTAGTGCGGACACTGCGTGAGGGCATTTTACATTTACCGTCTGACCTAACACCATTACTGATGAAGCCTGAAGCGCTAGATGAACTGCCTGTACTGCTCTGAGGCATGGTCCCATACCTTGAGCTATTATGTCAAGTTTACCAGAATAGTAATGAATTGGACGTAAACTGCCCCCATGATCTTGCATTAAACATGCAGTCATAAAGCCCAAGTGTTCATGGACATAAAGCACAAAGGGTCTATCAGCTTGGGCAATTCCTAATGCTGGTGCTTGACATAGTGCTCTCTTCAAATCATTGAATGCTTTGAGGTGAAGTTCTTCCATACAAACAATATCTGAATCTTTACCATGGCCTTTCAACAAGTCATAGAGAGGCTGAGCAATCGAGGCATATTCTTCAATCCACGGTCTACAGTAACCTGCTGTTCCTAAAAATGAGCGTAGTGTTTTGATGGTAGTAGGCGGAGGTATGGCTTTGACTGAAGCCGCTCGATCCTGTGTAATAGATCTATTTCCTGCACCAATTGTTTGACCCAGAAATGTGACTTGCTTTTTAGCAATTTGAGCTTTGTGAAAGCTGCATTTGTGTCCTTTTTTATGCAAATAGTTACAAAATGTTACCATTACAAATTGTAGACGGATCTGCCACTAGCGGGGTGATTTTATCAATGTTTTTATTGGCTACTCTACTCTACTCTACTCTAGTCTATGGTGAGTCTCCATGTCCCATTGGATTTCTTGATGGGCCATATGGGTGAGTTACAGGGACTGTTGGTTTTAACTAGCACTCCTTGCGTCAGCAACTTTTCTACAATAGGTTTGATTCCCTGTATGGCTTCCTTACTGATCGGATACTGTTTGGTAACCGGGGGTGGAGTTCCTGTCAGTTTGACTGGTTCTACACCGGTCAATAAACCACAATCATCCTTGTCATTAGCCCAAATTGGATGATTCAGTAAGAAAGCATACTCTGGAGGGATTGCATTATTGGTAGAAACGTGTGCTGAGGAAATTTTAATGCTAGCAGATTCTGAGGACATGTCTAAATTTAGATGTACTTGTCTCAGGAGATCCATGCCTAAAATTGCACCTGTATTCAATGGAGCACATAGCAATTTTGTCGTCAGAGTTTTCGGGCCAAATTGTACCTCTATGGGCGGGGTTTCATACAAAACAGAATCTTCACCTATTACGCCAGTTAAAGAAAGTTTGGTTTTCTTGTACGGGATGTCTAAACCTTTAGCCAAATTTGTAGGAATTATTGTAATCTCTGCACCTGTATCAAGCAAAAAGTCAATCTCTTTTTCTTTTATGCTACCTTTCACAAAAATTCTTTTGTCATTATGATGGATTACAGGGGAAAGGTAGCTACTCACAGCCCCAACAATTAGTTTTTTTCCTGTTCTTTTTGTGCTTTTAGAAGAGCCTGCGCGAACTGTCCTAAAGTTTCAGTGGACATTGGCTGAACTACGTCCGGGTTGTAGGCAGGTTGAGAAGGAGCAGAATTATGCATTCTATTTCTTTTATTGTCTTGCAACTTCTTCCTACATTCTTTCTCCCAATGTCCTAGTTTTCCACAGTAGTGGCATGAACTTTCTTTTTTAGTCCATCTATTGTCTTGTTTCATTGGGTTAAACGTAGCTGCTGCTATTCTCACTTGGGTTTTAACATCAGCATCTCTTTCCCATGTAGCTAACCTGTCTAGGTTACTTCTGAGAGTTCCGTTAGCCCACGTAATATCTAGGAATGGCAAGGCTGTTCTGTACTCAGCAACAAGACCATCTGCCCAAATTCGGCTTAGAGCTCCTCTATCATCTAGTACACTTTCAGAATCCTCCACTATTCCACTGTAAGTTGCCGCTGCCTGACAAAATCTTTCAGTGTATTCACTTATAGTCTCTTCTTTCTTTTGTACACATCTAGTAACTTTCGACCAGTCTATTTTGGGTCCTAAGAGATTCTTTAGGATCTTCAAAACACCTTCTCTCAAATCGCCTTTACTGGCATGTTGCAGTTCAGACGTAACAGCAGACTCAAAATTGTTGAATTCAGATTCAGTTAGAATTTGTGACATCAGCTGTGTGACTTCCGGCAACGACATGTCGTAAAGACGCATTTTACTTATCAATGCTCTCCTAAATTCAGAAAATTCTGTGCGTGCTGAGGGTAAACTCTGGGATAGTCTCTCGATATCTTTAGGTCCTAGCGCTTTGGCAAAAGCTTGTATTTGGACAACAGAAGAGTTGGCAGGAACATTTTCAGTTCCCTCAATTCCCTGAGACCTTCTCCTAGCGCCACACACCTTCACTGAATCTACTGGCTTATCAGTTACTGATTGGATGGCTACATCTGTTTCAAAAAAAGCTTGTAAGTCAGGGTAAATGTTATCTGGCTGACTAACTTCTACATCAGTTTTTTCTATAGCTTTGTTGCGGCTCAATTTCTTAGTCAACGAAGATATTCTAGCACGTAGCTCATCTACCTGTTTCTCTAGCTCTGAGTTGCGCTTAGACTGTTCTGTAGCTTTTGCTAAAACATATTCTCGGTGGCAACAAATAATGGCTTTCATATGGTTTTTGCGGATGCTTGCTCCAAGCACCTTTTTACACTCATCTACTGACCAAGTTTTGTCTGGGTGAATTTCATATTTCTGAGTTAGTTCCTGTCTAACTTTTTCAGTGACTATTAGGTCCATTTGTTCTCTTAACATATTTTTGAATTCACTTTCTGACCACGATGGAGTCGCAAAGCCACCTTTTTCCGTTGTGGGGATCAGTCTGGCATTTTTTCTAAACATTTCTGTGAGTTTTCTTTGTTACCACACAAATAAATAAAAAAACTAAAACTTCTCTAGGGTACACTTGTTAACACATCAGCTATTGTTAACTTTCCAAGTGACCAACACTTCACACTTAACCTCCCTGCCTACAAAAAAAACAGAGGATAAACCAAAATATTAGCAATTTACGCTAAAATCTTCCCTGCCTACAAAAACAGAGGATCAACCGAAATAACTAGCACGTAAAGCTAATTCTTCTCTGCCTGAAGCAAAGGATAAACCAAAATATTAGCACATATGCTAAAATCTTCCCTGCCTACAAAAACAGAGGATCAACCGAAAATAACTAGCACGTAAAGCTAATTCTTCTCTGCCTAAAGCAAAGGGTACACAATATTAACCTGTAATGTTAATCTTCCCTGACGGGCAGAGGGTATCTTTCATCTCTAAACAAAACTTTTTTTTAGAGGATAACTTAGTTAACAAAACCCTGCAGCTGTCTGTTAACTCTTCTCTGAACGGCGCAGAGGAAAAAAAACACATATACTGGTCTGTAGCGGTTCTTTGAATGGAGTGAAACTCACCAACCCTTGGTTGTACAGGAAGATTCTGGAACTCAGTCAGGCTTTGAGATCTTTGAGCTTGAAGTTTCAATCTGGAGGAAGCTGGAAAAATTCAGTCTGGTAATCTTTGTTTAGCTGGAAGTTTCGCTCTGGATTCCAAAAGATTCAGTCTGGAAAGCAGATCTTTTGTTGAGCTTGCTGTTTCAATCTGGATTCAGGTCTTTGAGCTTGAAGTTCTTTGAGTTTCCTTTTTCTCCATCCGGGTTCACGGCACCAAGTTGTTGTGAAATTAGAATCGAAAGACCAGGAGACTTGGTTGTTTCTTCAGCAGGATTCTTTATTGAGAACACGAGCTGTCGTGAGCTGCAGTAACCAAATCTAACTAAAACATTATACATAGTAACTATATACATTCCAAGGGGGAGGGATTACATAGAGGCGGGAACTCTGAATAAAGCATGCAAATGAAGTGGGAACACACCCTACTCTGAGTCCAATTGAATCAGCATAACTATTCACATGCTGATACTAGCCAGGAACTCCAATTCCAAGAGCCATCCCAGAGCCATTAAAGACAAAAGGTGAAAGTCAATCAACCTAACGATTCAACGTCTGGGCTCCAAAAGGTGAGAATCAAGTGATCTGACTTATTTAAAACACAATAGAGAAAACAGGTCTGACAGGAAATTAGACTCTTGCTGGAGACTCAATAAATCAGTCTATAAACTGTATCAGTTTATATACTATTGCAGTGGAAAAACTAAATTAAACATTTAATAAATATATAATACAACAGTGTAAAACAAGTGTACACCGATTCACCAGCAAATTACTTTTATCACTTTTGTTTGAAGAACAAAACTGGTTAATATCACTAAGTGTGGTGGTTTATGACTACTGAAGGCTGAAGGTGTCACATCCTTAGAGCATCACACCCTTGGATGTTTTACACCTACAGCCCAGCCTCCTGAATTTAGTATTTAAATAAGATTTAGGACAGTAATTAAATAAAAAAAGACATTCTACAACTCTAGTGTTACAATGGCTACTCCAAAAACTCCTGAAACATCTTGAGTGATGTGTGTAACACCGACAAGAACGGCAACAGATGAACAGGACTGAACAGTTAACAAGCTTAAACAGATGAAGACCTGCACTATCCACGCCAGAAAATTACAAAGTTACAAAGTTTGACAAAGTTTCTACATGAAGATGAAGATTTTGTGAAACAAGACTTTCTGATGCTGGATGATCGTGTAGGAAGATTTGTGTTTGACAAGGGGGTCACACACACACACACACACACGCACACACACAAATGTGTGGTACGTGTCAGAGCAGCGATGAGTCTGACTTTGAAATTGTCCAGTCACGTTCATACTCATCAGAATGCTGCAAAATGAGTCTATATTTTCAGCAGAGCCGGACAGTAACGGAGTACATTTACTTGAGTACAGTACTTAAGTACAATTTTGAGGGATCTGTACTTTACTCGAGTATCATTTTTGGGGAGTACTCATGACTTTACTCAAGTACATTTGAGAGGCAAATATTGTACTCTTTACTCCACTACATTTCTATCCATAACTGTGAGTACCCGTTACTTCTAAAAAAAAAAATTAAAAAAAAGGCGCCACTGATTGGGACAGCCTATCAGCAATCACCTTCAGCTTTCCGCCAAAGTCAACTCCATGGTCAGATTTAGATAAGAGATGAAACCATGGACGAAACAATGGATGAAGACGCAGCAGGTCCATCCCGGGAGTATTTTTTTTCCCAGGATGGTAGGGGAAGACTCATGAATATTCATTAGGGAAGTCATCCCTGATTAGTCTTAACCCCAGTGACGGGTAGGTTTAGGGGTAGGTCATCAGACCAATCAGGGATGACTTCCCTAATGAATATTCATGAGTCTTCCCCTACCATCCTGGGGAAAAAAATATCGCATCCCGAACCCGTGGCCCCACCTCGCCAGACTATTTCAATTTTCTGAACAAGTTAATGATAGTTTTCGCTTCAAGTGTTTGCTGTGTTTACCAATGTAAGCACTGTGGCAGTAGTAATGCAATATTTAGAAAATGTACTCTTGTACTCTTGATACTCAAGTACTTTTAAAAACAAGTACTTTAGTACTTTTACTTAAGTAGACATCTGACTGTAGTACTTTTACTTGTACTTGAGTAAAATTTAGCAAGGGGTATCTGTACTTTTACTCAAGTAATGAAGCTGTGTACTCTGTCCGCCTCTGATTTTCAGTAGAGCGACACGCCAAGCCTGCGCTCCCTCTTGGGCTCTAGCGCATGGCGCCTCGCTAACAGACATCTGCAGAGCTGCAAGCTGGGCGACACCCAACACATTCGCGAGATTCTACAATCTCCGAGTGGAGCCAGTATCCTCCCGTGTACTCAGTTCAACTAGCCGGTAACTGGATCTGCTCAAGTGTCTTCGCTTGCTCGCCATTCGACTCCTCGGACTGGATGCGTGCAATATTCTCCTCAGGTGAGTTTCCCTGAGAAGCCCTGAGTTCCTCCAGCACTGTTGACGTCAATACCAGAGTCTACACCTGTGGCAGCTTTCGTGTCGGCTAGGCATTCGGGCAGGCACTGATTGCATATTTCCACAGAGATATGCTTCCCAGTGTACCTTGGTGTTCCTGTGTTAAGTAGAAGTCCTTCGTCCATGCTAGTCTCACGACAGGGAGCTCAGACATACGCAGGGCACTGGAAGACATCCGAGGTGGCGTGATTAGACTGGGAACCCCATTCGTCATCACAACGTAACTTGCAGTTCATAATCCGAGGGTAGCGGATCTGCATTTCTTGCCTGAAAATGAAGGCAGGGACGCAGCCGACCCCCAAAAGTAGGTGGATTATGGATCCACCAGGACGGGGCCAGCCCACCCCCAAAAAATGATAACGGAAGTTATACCCACCAGTCGCAAATCCTGTGGTTCCTGAAAAATAGGAAAGGGAGTTACCATAAACTAGCATGATGGACGTTGGATGTGGATACCTCGTAGGCTTATATCTTAATTGGTCAAAAACGTTGGTGCGGATGGATGGCGGACGGATGATAAGTTTTGTGATGCGGTTGCGGATGAAATAATCTGCGCATCTCTACTAACCACCATAATGGTGACTTGAAACAAAAAATTCCAGAAGCTTCTGTTAAATCTCAAGACCTTTTGTAGATGTATGACAGAAATAAAGTCAAACTGGTTAATTATAAGTGCAATAATGTGTAATGGCTCAAAGTCAGTTGTAGTTCTTGTTTCAATTTACTTCAATGATTCTTCTTATTAACATCAGGTGTCACAACTAATGGCCAATCATCACTTAATTAATTATTTAATTAATTAATTAACATTAATACTGCTTCAGTGTTAATTTTAACACCCTGTAGTGTGGACACATATGTACACTGAGGAGTGTTAATTTAACACTGGGGATTTTGCTGTGTGTTTCTTTAACACCCTGCTGATGGTTTCCATATGAACACGGTGTTAAATTTCACTGACCATAGAAATGATGCACCCCCTCATAAAATACCCAGTTGGGTTATGATAACCAACTGCTGGTTTGCCAAACTGGAATAAACTGGATTGGTAGTGTCTTGTAAAGGACACTGGATTGGATTGGTCCAGTGTCTTGGTTCGAAGGGAATTCAGCGTGTATGTCTTTTCGGGCGCTTCTGGAAAAATCACTTTAATTTATTAAACAGTTGATTTCCAATTTTAATTCTGACTCCATGAATAATTTAATCTGACTCTAAATTTTAAGTGACTCTTTGTTTATTCAAATTTTCTATCTTAACAGCTGATCCGCAGATTAGTTGTGATTTAATTTAGACCAAGAATTATTCTGGGCATCTCATACTTTCAAATATTCGCTCATTATGGACCTAGTGTCGCTTTGAGACGTCACGTCGCGACTGTGCGCTCACGACACAAACTAGCCAGTCCTGAAATAGTCAGAGGGTGCATTTCAAATATTTTACCCTATGCGGCCGCACACTACATACCCATAGGTGTAATTTTTATAATATTTGCAGCATACAACATGCTAAGTCAGGGAATAGTCAGAAATCAGAAGGTCTTCCTAAGATGTGCCCCATGGTCCATTCAAAGTGCCTTCAGTTTGATCTATTCTGGACAAAGATTTGCGGAAACACCAGACTACACATTAATCTACTGGAAATAATGATTTCAGAAGAATGCAGAATAAATCAAGGTTAACATTTATTTTGCCAGGCAGAATTAAACATCCAATAAAAAGAATTAAAAAGAATACATGATACACAACTGATAGTAGTAGTAGTAGTAGTAGTAGTAGTAGTAGTAGTAGTAGTAGTAGTAGTAGTAGCTTTATTGGTCACTAGTCACAGGTACCAGCGAAATTCCGCCATCAACCTGTCCATACAAACATACATACAATATGACAAGGGGGAAGACAGGACAGGAAGACAGAGCATTGAGGAAAAAAAATACAGCATAACATGAGGAGAGGTGAGGAGGAAAAAAAGGCAACCCCCAGACTATGCTCCTGTAAGGAGTACAGTTTGGGAACAGTAAAAAAACACCTCAGCAACATTAGCACATAATCAGTACACAACATGAACACACAAGACTTGCAACAGGGGAGGGGAGTGGGGGGTGGAGGTAACCCAGCACAGGCAAGCAGCCATCCGGTCCTGCAGCCATTTTCGGCGCTGGTCAGACCCGCCTGTCAGACTGGGGGTACAAAGCGTCGAAGGCGAGGGATGGGGGGTGGGGGAGGGTGATTGCATATCTGTGTATATGTAAGAGTCCGTGTATGTGTAGGCCTCGAGAGTCGCTACGCCTGACATCCTAATCTAGGTGCTTCAGTCCGCAGGATGTCATAGCGATACACAGCAGTTGCCATGGAGTCAACCTTGATCAGGTCCCAGACAGAGTCAACAATCAGCAGGTGTCAGTGGGGAGTGGGGGAAGGAAGGCAAGAGCGTCTCGCTGCAGTGCTCTCTCCAGAGGGAGTTGTTGTTGCAGCAGCAGCCTCGGCCAAGGCCAGTGCTGGTAGAGGGGGGCCGAAAGCAGATAAGATTGGGGTTGTTTGGTCTTGGGACGAGTAGCCGCATTCCAATTTAAACAGCTCCTGGTCCATTTGGGTCTCCGAAACGATCCATTTGCCTTTGCAAAGCTGTAAGCTTCTCCAAGATGTTATCAATATTTTGGTTCATAGTCACCAAAGTCACAGTCTGAGTGCTGACAGCTCTGCCCACTGCTTCAATCATGACGGGCAGCCTTGTGGGGTTTTGGACAGCTGTCACCGTCTTCTTAATTCCTCGATAAACCAGGGCAATGCCTAATCCAAACAGCAGAAAACCTGTTATCATGGTTCCGAAAAGGTAGATATCTTCAATGTCCTCCACGGAAAGAGCCGCCAGACACACGACCCGCCACCTCTCCCACGCGTCCATCGTGTAGCCAGCTGCGAACGTTCCGGCAGGGCAGTCAGGTTCCCCCGAACCCAAGCTTCTCGTCGAGAAGATGGTGTCAATTGCGTTGAGAGACCAGTTGATCAAATCCATAATTTCTTAGTTTGGAGAGCAGTGCGGAGAGAGTCTCTCAAAGTACAAGACAGTAGACTAGACGAGACGAGAGGAGCAAAGCAGGGGAGATAAGGGAGAGGAAGGGAAGAAAATGCGACCGCCTTCGTTGAGAGCCAAAGAGAGAAGCATATAATAGAGACAACATTTAAAATGCAATATCAAAAATAGTTTCAAAGAGTCAGCATACCTGGCAATAGAGACACACAGTAACAGTGTGGGAAGTTCTGTTTACAGATGCTTCCTTGAGTGGTTTGCCAATCCCCTTTAAATACCCAAGTGGAACAAAAGAACAATAAACATCTAGCACCCAAATATTTATTCAGCTTTTGCTGGACCCTATCTCGTGCCCAAGTGGTCACACCTGAGTTTGGGGGATAAACACAAATGGTTATCTATTATCTTTATTGGGGCATCTTCCCACATCAGAAGAACAGGCATTGTTTTCTTTGTTCTGACTGTTCTGCTGCTGCGGGAATGAAACTTCTTTACCATTCGCACCAGAAGTATTTATTTTGACCTCTCATAAAACAACTGGAGTCAGTAGGTGTGTGTGTGTTTTGCATGACTGAATGAGACCTGGAGGGGAGAAGATAGTGTGAGGAGTCAGAAACCCAGCATGGGGGGAAGAGGCGAGATTGGAGAAGTTGTGTTGTGCTCTCTGTCCCATAGATCTCTTCTTCAGATTAGTGAGTTTTATTGTTTTATTGCAGGTTAGGATTCTTGAATTCAGTCTTAGTAAAAGTCCATCCTTACAACACGTTATCTTCACCCCCGTGTATCTTCTTGATAATCTCTGTGGTTGGTTACAAAACATTAAATTCAAGAACCTAACTTTCAAGACCTTTGCTCATCTCATCCTGCTCTACAAAAAAGAGGAATACAGAAACAATTAATGTAGAAACAAATAATCACATACATTTGTTTCTACATTAACTCCATTTTAAGTAATGCAGGTTCTTTCTTTTCATCATATTTCCTGTTCATTCACTAAGGAAATCATCCTCACTCATTCAGAGTTTAATCCTCAATCAAAAGTGTTACATTACCACCACTGTGAAACCACAGCAATAAATTACAATGAATCATTTTTTAACACATCACGCATAAACCAAAAAACAGAGCTACACTGTCTTTTAGAAACACAGAGACATCACAATTTAGCACATGAATCTCAATAATGGTGGCAATATTTTATTTTATTTTATTTTTTATTCATGCAGCAGTGCATGCTGGGAGCTTTATATTATCCTGGAACCCAGCATGCATTGCGACATGAAACTTTTGATTGTCACCATTGTTGAGATTCATATGCTGATTGTTGATGTCTGTGTGTGTCTGAGTCAAGCAGGAGTTAAAAATGTTTTAATGCACTATATGATTACAATATTCTTCAGAAGACCTGATCACAGAAATATTGATTTTATGTTGTAGATTCACAGATATATGCTAAATATGAAATTCCTATAAATTCAAAGAATATATACAGGAAAGATCTGAAAATCAGACATGTCCAGGATGATTGTGACATCATCACAAAAGCAAAAAACACCTGATCAACTTCCTCTTGACTTTTTCTTGTGAAGAATATCACAAATTTTAAATCTATTTCAAATATGCTTCTGTACATAACATCACGGTAAAGAATATTGTATTTAGCGTTTAAGGTTGAGATAATGATTCTGCTCAGCAAAGTTGCAATACCTGTTTTCTCCTCATTGTCTTTAATGGCTCTTTGAGTCCCAGTATCACTCAGACTGATGAGATTAGCACACGAATGATTCATCTATGCAATTTGCAATGCAATAGACTATTATGTTATGATGATTGAATTAGGATTGGCCAGACATTCAGTCTAGGGTGTTTTACCTAAACCTGTATACTTCATTTGCATGCTTTATTCAACCTCAATGTAAGTCCCTCCCCCTTGGAATGTATATAACTACAATGCATACTGCACTAGAGTCAGACTGTTTTGGAAGAACTGCAGCCACGTCAACGCAAAGTCCTCAATAAAGACTAACTTCTTGAACGTGATCCCAAACGTCTCCTGGTTTCTTGCTTCGACGAAAGAAAAGTTTCCAACAATTTGGTGCCGTGACCCGGATGGAGAAACTGAAACTCAACAAAGAATGAACTTTTCCAGACTGAATCTTGAAACTTCAAGCACAAAGAATCTCAAAGACTGAACTTTTCCAGACGGAATCTTTCTCTACAAAAGAGTCTGTGATTTTCACTCCATTCAAAGAACCGTTGCAAATTTGTTTTTTCCTCTGCTCCGTTCAGAGAAGAGTTAACAGACAGCTGCAGGGCTTTGTTAACTAAGTTATCCTCTAAAAATTGTCTTTTAGAGATGAAATTTATCCTCTGTTTTCAGGCAGGGAAGATTAGCGTAAAGTGCTAGTGATTTGTGTTATCCTTTGCTCTGGGCAAGGAAGGTTAACAATAGTTGATCTGTGTTAACAAGTGTACCCTCTATTGTAGACAGTAGAGAGAAATTTTAATGTTTTTGACTGTGTGGTAACAAAGAAACTCACAAAATGGTTAGAAGGAATGCTAGGCTGATTCCCACAACGGAGAAAGGTGGATTAGCTACCCCTTTATGGACAGACAATGAGTTTAAGTCTTTGTTAGGAGAATGTATGGACTCAATTGTGACTGAGGAAGTCAGATTGAATTTGACAAAGAAATTTGGCATTCACCCAGACAAAGTATGGTCAATTGAAGATTGTAAAAAGATACTAGGAGCAAATATTCGCAAGAACAACGTGAAAGCCATTATCTGTTGTCACAGAGAATTTAGCTTATCCATTGCACAAGAACAAGCTCAGTGTATTGCCAAGTTAAAAGAACAGAACAAACAATTCTCTTTTCAAAAAAAAAAAGTGGGCCTCAAGGCCTCAACCAAATGTGACTCAGAAAACCAAGTCAGATGAAAGCTATCCTGATTTACAGTCTTTTGATAGAATAGAGGACAATGTCAATGCTGGATTGATGAAAGATGTAAATGCAGTTGAAGTGTGTGGAGCAAGACAAAAGGCTCAGAGTAGGGGAAAGGGGTTAATCCAGTTCCATTTGCAACCCCCATACTGCAGCTACAAACAGTCAAATCATCTTTAGGTCCTAAAGATATAGAAAGAATTGCTGAAAGTTTGCCATCAGTGCAAAGAAATTTTTCTGAGTTTAGGAGAGAATTTTCCAAAAAGATGTCTCTAGCTGAAGTCACCCAGCTAATATCACAGATCTTGACTGAGTCAGAATTCAATGATTATAAAAAGTGCTGTTACTTCCGAACTGCTACATGCCAGTAAAGGTGATTTGAGAGAAGGTGTCTTGAAAATTCTAAAGAATATCTTAGGACCCAAAGTAAATTGGTCTAGAGTTACTAGCTGTGTACAAAAGAAAGAAGAAACTGTGAGTGAATATACTGAGAGGTTCTGTCAGGCAGCCGTAACTTACAGTGGAATAGTGGATGATTCCGAAAGTGTGCTAGCTGACAAAGGAGCTCTAATCCGAATTTGGGCAGATGGTCTTGTAGCTGAGTACAGAACAGCCTTGCCATTCCTCGATATTACGTGGGCTAACGGAACTCTCAGAAGTAACCTAGACAGTTTAGCTATTTGGGAAAGAGACTCTGATGTCAAGGCAAGAGTAAAAATTGCAGCAGCATCCTTTAAGGTTAACTCAGAGAAGCAACAGAAACGCAAATGTCCTAAGAGAGAGAGCAGCTGTAATTACTGTGGTAAACCAGGGCATTGGATGAGAGAATGCAGGAAAAACAAAAATAACTTTAAAGAAGTTAATAAGGTTACGCAGCTTCTGCTCAGCCTGCTTGATACTCTGAAGCAACCCCTCCCCTCCTCGTTAAACTCGTGGGGCAACTTGATATGGTGTTAACCATTTAGGCTGTGATTGCTTAATTTCCCCAGTAACTCACAACAAAGATGAAAGACTTATTTTTGTTTAATAGAACAAAAGGAAAGTGACTGTCTTAGCCTTTCTTTGGGAGACATTAAGTAAGACTCACAGCCTTAAATGTTATACCACAGAATATTCCAGTCAGACACCTCTGTTATGATGTTCTATTAGGACTGATGTTTCACTGGAGAATGGAAATGTGGCAATTCATAATTGCATTATTTTGGGAATTTTCGTGAATTTATATAAATGTTATTGCATAAGGATAATTGCATTCTGCATAAGGTTATTGAAAGGCAACAATCAGGCAGGATATGCTGTTGCTTAGGACAATACATTTCTGTCATCTGCTAACTTATTCACAGCACCTACAGGGACAGGATAGGACACACGGACAAGTGAGGTGCCCTGGGAAGAACTGAACGCAACAGTGTCACAGTGTCTGGTTTGTGTTTCCCCGGGTGTCCACTAGAGGTCTCTCTCCCTTACCGTCACATTCATTCTGGAACTGCATTTCCCACAATCCTTTGTCTGTTCTCATCACTCATCATTGCACGCAGCTGTTTCCCATTACATTGTTTAGTTTCTGTGTATAAATACCCTGTCTGTTTTAGTCCTTGTCACAGAGTCATTGTTGTATGTCACTTACACTTCTTGAAGTCTGTTTCCTGGTTTGAGTTTGTTTTGTTCCTTGTTTGTTTATTTTGTTATTGGACTGCTAACATGGATTTTGACCCCTGCATGGATGACGACGAATTGGATTGCCCTACAAATAAAAGTGTTGTATTTGGATCCACCCGTTTCTCTCCCTTTCCTTGGTGTGTGGATCGTGACAAACAGGCTTCGGGGGTGAACCCAGGGTGAAGACACTACCTCATAGTCCTTTCCCCATTTAGTCCATCCTTACCTCACTGGTTCATAGGTGTCAAATCAATTAAGAAATAGGGAAAGAATGAAACAACAACAGCAGACTCTGAAAACGATAAAACCAGTGTTTAAACAAATACTGCTACAACCCTAGTGTTTGGACAAATACTGCTCTGTCGTCTTTTGTTTTCTTTCTTCCTCTGTGCAGATACCACTTGCCTGAGACCCATATGCACTGACCTCCTCACCTGCATATGAAGCCAAAACCTCAAGAAAACAACTAGACCCACTGCCAAGCCAACCAACACAGAAGAAAAATACACAACGCAGAGACTCACATACGAAACCTTCAGTCATCCATCGACATGATCAAGACTACAAGCCTGCACCATTACATGAGTGCTGCACCGGGTTAATGTCGGGTTAACCAACAGACATTCTTGATCTTTCAACAAAATTACACCAGATGACTGAAGATAATTCTTCATGGTTCGAAAAAATACACAATGCAGAGACTTCACGGACCCTAATCGCATGTTCGTTTCTGTGTCAGCATGCAATTACAGAAAATCAACACAGAACATGTGCGACTTATGGAAGAATGAAGTCCATGCATGAATACTGCTGGTCTGCCGTTTCTTTGTTTTATTATGTTACAGGTATGTGTGTATGCCATGATGTCATCACAAGCGGCATACTGGTATAAAGCATCACCTCAGATTTCCATGAACAAGCCTCATGAGGGACGAGTCATCAGAGCGACTCTACGTGAGAAATAGACACTACAGGAAACAGACTTCACAGCTATGCAGGCGCCATGGATTTTCCAGACTTCCACTCTTATGCTACATGGTTTTCTGTGTAATGATAGATTTTGTATTTTCAGTCATCAGATTCATCTACATTGTGTCTTAGATTTAATCAACTGAAAACAGTGTCTGTCATCAGATTCATCTACATTGTGACTTAGATTTAATCAACTGAAAACAGTGTCTGTAAAGGTGTGAACCAAATGGCCCACAGTCATATGGCCCATACAGACAAATGATCTCCTGTGGGAGGTCCTAACAGTTTTCCTGTGTTTGTAGCCCTTTTGTCTTCATGTATAAAGTTCAGTCACACAGACAGAACATTGGGTTAAGATTGTTGAAGGGCGACATGCTAACATCGCTGCTGAAGGACTGCTACACTACAAACCTTCAATAAATTCTTCTCCCCACAAGAACTCTGGTCAAGCTTACTTATTTTATGTATTGGAGAAATCTAATACATTGGCGAGCCACCCAAACCACTGCTCGGCCA
This sequence comes from Abramis brama, assembly GCA_022829085.1. NCBI lineage: Eukaryota > Metazoa > Chordata > Actinopteri > Cypriniformes > Leuciscidae > Abramis > Abramis brama. Next base: position 38,879,385 of record CM040772.1, read on the forward strand.
AATACACCAAAATCTAACAGTAATCATGTAGTTTATATGACATTTTACACCCTGCGTCGCATGTGTCAACAGTTATGGTTTTGAGAAGAACTATGACACTCATGTAAATCCAGGACACAACACAGAATAAGTTATACGTGCCTGTAACTTACACAAGTTACAAGAATGAACTTGCTATGTGCCTGTAACTTACACAAGTTACAAGAATGAACTTGCTATGTGCCTGTAACTTACACAAGTTACAAGAATTAACTTTTAAGTGTCTAAATTTGTATTTTGTGAGAGTTTTTAAGAACTCTCAAACGGGGGACTAAAGAATATCACAAATTTTAAATCTATTTCAAATATGCTTCTGTACATAACATCACGGTAAAGAATATTGTATTTAGCGTTTAAGGTTGAGATAATGATTCTGCTCAGCAAAGTTGCAATACCTGTTTTCTCCTCATTGTCTTTAATGGCTCTTTGAGTCCCAGTATCACTCAGACTGATGAGATTAGCACACGAATGATTCATCTATGCAATTTGCAATGCAATAGACTGTTATGATGATTGAATTAGGATTGGCCAGACATTCAGTCTAGGGTGTTTTACCTAAACCTGTATACTTCATTTGCATGCTTTATTCAACCTCAATGTAAGTCCCTCCCCCTTGGAATGTATATAACTACAATGCATACTGCACTAGAGTCAGACTGTTTTGGAAGAACTGCAGCCACGTCAACGCGAAGTCCTCAATAAAGACTAACTTCTTGAACGTGATCCCAAACGTCTCCTGGTTTCTTGCTTCGACGAAAGAAAAGTTTCCAACACTTGCCATAACCAATGTGCTTTATAAACTCACTGTTACAGCAGTCAGAGAGAGATGAATGGTAAGAAGTCCAGGGACAAGAGACTAACTAAAGCAAATACTGGTTTCTGCGAATCATGCTTAATAAGCTGGATGCCCTTCCTCTGTCGTTTATGCTGTTGTCTTCTTCTAGCACTCTTGCTCTTCTTCACTGTCTTCGTCTATCTCATCTCCACAGGCGGTTTCAACACGTTATCTTCACCCCAGTGTGATAATCTCTGTGGTTGGTTACAAAACATTAAATTCAAGAACTTAACTTTTTAAGACTTTTGCTCATCTCATCCTGCTCTACAAAAAAGAGGAAGTCAGATACATTTGTTTCTACATTAACTCCATTTTAAGTAATGCAGGTTCTTTCCAAGCAGCATTCAAGCATCTTTATATGGCATTAACTTAAAGACAAGCAAATAATATTTCTATGAAACAGGTTATTATCAATATCAATATCCAAAACACATTCATCAGCTGAAGAAAAATCATTCTGAAAGTGATACCAACAATATTGCTCCTCTATTATTTAGTTATAGTTGTGGTGTGAACTCTACTCTCTTTAATATTTAGAACGATTTTAAGAACTATATATTTATCGTTGTCTTAATAGTTATCGTCCTTGGTGTCGGGCTTAATACTGTTATTTCTCACAATATAACATCTATAAAACATCAATAACACAAAAACAAACACTAATGACGCTCATCTTTATCAACCGCTACAGATAAATAACAACAGTACACAGTAAATTCCCCGGTGTTCATTTGGGAACCACCAGCAGGGTGTTAAAAGTAACACTGATACAGTGTTAGATTTAATAAGATAATTAATGGATTAATTGAGTGATGATTGTTCGATTATTGAAGACACCTGATGATAACAAGCTGATCAAGGAAGAAAAAATAAACAAAAGAACTATACTGTAAAAAAAACTTTGAAATTTACGGTAAAAAAACGGCAGCTGTGGTTGCCAGTATTTTACCGTAAAAAATACGGTGGCAACCTTTTATGTTTTACGGGATTTAAATTTACGGCCAAAAAAAAACACAATGTTAAGAAACCTGCACTGTAAAACCTTGCTGTAAAAAAAAATCTGCCAAATTCTGACAGTAACATACCATTTTCCAATAAGACTAAAATGAGATCAATGAACACCGTAGAAAACAATGAATTCTGGGTAATATTTCTTGTTTTCGAGAAAGTAGCTTACTGGAATATACTATGAATGGTAACACTTTTGAATACTGTTCCTTCATTAATGAATAACTACACAGCAACAAATGAGTAATGCACTATTAACACACTCTAAACAACATTATGTTCAAAAGATTTATTTTGAATTTCAGGATCACATTTTCTCTTGTAATAACAAACACTTAGAGCAGCCATATAAATACTGACATCAAAAAGTCAAGGCCAAAGAGCCCAACTAAAGCAAACACTAATTAAACAAATATCAACATCTAAACCTCTGTTAATTCGCATTAAGATATTCTGTAGATTTCTGACAGAAATAGTCAAAGTATCTGTATTTTATGTCTGTGATTAAGGGCAGCACAAGTGTCTGAGCCAGAAAGCCTTTCCTTCAGATCTGGATTCCCTCATGATCCATAGATGAGTGAATTACAGATGCTAAGTTGTCTAAAGGTATGAGTGATTTCTTTTATTTTCATGTTTTTTGGACAAACACACACTGTCTGTTAGTTGCTTTGCAATTACAGATGGAAATTACAATGAGACAAAATGAGATCTACAATTATGTTGGAATTATGTCCACAATGAATCCACATTTGAACTGGTTTTTAAACTTGTATGGAGGTTCCATGAACGTCTATTGGACGTGCAGAACACGTCACCGTAAGCTAAATTCAAAATTGTTACCATTCATAGTATATTCCAGTAAGCTACTTTCTCGAAAACAACAAATATTACCCAGAATTCATTGCTTCCTACAGTAGCTGTGTTTACATGGACACTTATAATCGGATTGACGGCTCAATCGGACTAAAAAACCTTCATGTAAACACCTTAATCGATCCGATTGAGCTCGATCCGAATGAAATTTCGATCGGATTGAAAGGGGTGGTTTATCCCTTTTGTAATCCGATCGAGAGAACATGTAAATACTTGATCGGATTGAAAACCGAAACTGAAAGGACTGCGCATGTGCGATGACGTTAACTAGCGTAATGACGTATGACGCGCGGAACGAGCTATTCTTCCTGTTGAATAGTGTCATATTAATAAGTTTCCCGTCATTCTAAAATTCTCATTTCATTCGCGCGTCTGTGAAGTGAAGCAGGACAGCGTCCCACCAGTCCTTCACCTGGAGATTCTCATCCACAGACGACTGGTTTTGGCCGCGGGGAGGGGCATTTTTACTGCGTGATCAGTAAGCAGCACGGCAAAACGATTAATATGCTCTAAATTATGACCAGAGACGAATTAATATTGCGTCTGCTGTTTTAAACAAATAAAGAACCAATAGAGGAGAATATTTATGCGCGAAAAGCGGTAAACTCTGTATATTCGTGCAGTGTGCGCATGTCAAAACATCAGATCAGATTTGAAACTTGTGACATATAAACGCGCACATCAACCCGATTACTTTATTTATCAGTCATGTAAACACCTTGTTCGGATTCATCAGTCGGATTGATTTCATTCCGATTGTGTCCATGTAAACGTAGCTAGTGTTCATTGATCTCATTACAGTCTTAATGGAAAATGGTATGTTACGGTCAGAATTTGGCCGTTTTTTTACAGCAAGGTTTAACAGTGTGCATATTTGCTGATGACAGCAACAATCCTCCATTCATTCCAGGTGAACAAAGAGCATCTTATTAAGAGTGCGAGAAATTAATAAACCATGTACATATGAACACTGATGCAATTACAAAATTACACTGCTGAATAGATGAATAATATCTATTCATTTATTCTGTATACATACCAAGAATTGGGCGACACAGAAACAGCCGTTAATCTCGTAAATTCGATATAAAATAGGTAAGAATATATTTGTTTTCGTCATGATTTTTATTAATTGTAGAGCGTTTCATATCTACCAGATAAAATGTGTATTTATTTCCTCTGCCAACACAAATGTTTTCCCATCAGTAAATAACACATGTATGGTGTCAACTTATCCAGAGCGGGGGGAAAAAATTACACATTGTGTGCTAAAATCTACACAACATGTGTCAAAATGCTATCTACACAGTCACATGTGTTGTTTTTTGACATCTCTTTTTGCAGTGAACACACATAAAAGACATAAAACGATAATGGTATTATAACAGAAGTGTCTCAAGTCCAAACTATACAAAAAAAATTGTTTGTACAGGAAGTGAGAACATGAGTAGGTGATGGATGGTGCTGATAAACAAGCATATAAAAAGATAAACCAGGGCTCCGCTCCACAACGCAGTATCCAGACATTGATCTACTGAACTGGTTCGTGTCACAAAAATACAAAACGTTGTAATAATTATTTCTGAATAATTCTGTTTCAGTATTCTTTGAGAAACAATGGCAGTCTGGACTGTCTACCTGTCTCTCTGTCTTCTCATAGCTTTGAGAGCTTCAGGTAAGAGCATTATTCCACGTTTCACATCATAACTGTTATTTTAACATGAATTGTAGCACACCTGGGTCTCTGTAATGACAAATCAGAAGAATGATCTAATACAGTATGTGCACTAAAGTAAACCTGAGTTTGTTTCTTAATTATTATGGTAACATTTAGACAATAAAACAACAACAATTATAGCAGCTAAAGTTATTGATTCTTATGAATGTATTTTAGATTTTTATTGTTGACAATAAAATAAAACAACAAATACGCATGTTAAAACTCTGTAGTATACCGTAAAACTTCAAATAATAGCCGAGTCCCAAATAGACGCCTGTCTCTTTTACACGCCTGGTGTGGCTACAGGTTTGGATAAATAAAGGCCGGTCTCTAATAGAGGCCTGGTCTGTTTTTTAGTTTCGGGTTGTATTTAATCTTCTAAAACCCGTCAGATCGTCTGTTTAAGCCAGTTCTATGGAGCAGATTGCGCACGCAAGAGAGCCCTGCGCATCTGGACCATCTGGACGGGAGCTGTTAGCACAAGCAAGGCAGGCAGAGAGAGTTAGCGCCGCGTCGCGTCTATGACAACTCGAGGTATCGCACACCGGACGCGCACTTTGTCAGTTAATGGCCAGCAATATTGTTGTGTTTAAGGACATTATGGAATTAAGATCATGTCTGTACTATGTTATGATTGAACTGTACAATTAAATACAATCGTTGCTTAGTCTGCAGTCTGAATTCACTTTACCTCAGAGCGTCCGTTAACTGAATGAATTGAGAATATCACCTGAAAATCCGATAACATAAGCAATTTTCATTCAACCAGCTGATTTCTGTAAATGAATGTAAAACTAAATGAATATTGCAGCACAGGATGAAGTCTCAACACTAAATTAAACGCCTGTCTCATATAGACGCCTGTCTCAAATACAAGCCGGTGCAGTTCGGCGATTTGGGAAAATAAAAGCCCGGGCTATTATTTGAAGTTTTACGGTATGTATTCTTACTCTTCTTATTATTAGCACTACTACTGCTGCTGCTACTAGCAGTTCTGTTTTAAAAATGTAGTATTTCTTTCTTTTTAAGTGGAAGCGAATCCTGTTCGAAGTAAAGAATGTGGCGGTAAGGCTTCTCTTGTCTTCTACTTCTCTTGTCAGTGTGTATACAGTCCAAAAGTCCAAAACCTTGGCATCTCCCTTAACAAGTGTGTGTAATACCTGATGATGATATTCTCCACAAGTGTGTGTAATACCTGATGATCAAGTTCTCCACAAGTGTGTGTAATACCTGATGATCATGTTTTCCAGCATGTTCTAAAGAGCATTTTGGAAGCAAGAAAATTTGACTGAAAAACAGGTTTACATGATTAATGTAAACAAAAACAAACAAAAAAAAAACTTATTTGATTAATGACTAGAGTGCAAAATCTTAAATGTCTTTTCACATCATGATGTTTCTTTGTAAAAATATATTTTTCTAAATCCTTTGTTAATTTAAGTCTGTCACAGGCAATTGTAGTTGCATTTTTCATCAATTCATTTCTTTTCCTTTGATCCCCCGCAATCTAGTGGCGAAATATTTTTTGGCCCGATGCCAAACTTGCACTGTTCTAGAGATTCACCCGTTTTAAACAAACGCAGAACAGAGGAGAGTTTGCTGGAGAAAAGAGAACGTGACAGAGCTCGTAATAAAACAAGAATCAACATCGGCTAGGATTTTCATAGATGGCGAGAACTAAGGGATTTGAAATGTTGGAAAAGTGATGCAAAGATGATGGTGTTTTTATTACTCAAAGGTGTTTTGTTGAACTATCATATGTATCTCTCTAACAGAGTTCACTGCAAGCATTTATTGTGAAGGGTCGCCTTCATCTGCACTGTCATGCAAAGCCGAAGCACGACCAAAACAATGTCGCTTGCCTTTTTGTTTTTTAACCAATTTTTGGTAAAGGGCCAAAAATTACATAGTGCACCTTTAAATTAAAGTTATTAATTTAATTATATAAAAGGTCTCATTTAAAGATCATTAATGGTAAAACAATGATATAAAATAATAACACACAAACTTCCCTTTAACAGTCTGTTGGACAGGATGGTCTTCCTTTGGATGAAGATGCTTCAAGTTTTTCAATGACCCTCAAGCGTGGACTGATGCCGAGGTATGATACATTCAGCTTCTAATATGACATGCTTCTAATATGATAAATATATTCTTGGTTAAGCTGTGTTAACATCTGTGACAACTGTCAGTTATCACTGGAAAATAATTTTAACTTGTTCCTCAGTTTAAAAACAACAGTAAATAAATTACAATGGAGCTCTAGTAAAATACAGACACAACAAATGTCATGTTATCATGAGAGTAGTGTGTTAGGATCACTTAAAAACTAGATTAGTTATATATAATACAGTTTAAGCAGAAACTTTTCTACAAAAGTAGACACCTCAAAAGGCAGATTTTAGACTTCATGGGTAAAATAATAAATTGCAATTAAAGGCATGTCACAGATTGTGGAAAATTCATTTAAAATGTTATACATTTTATAAATAGTGGTGTTTGTTCATGTCTCCACCTCTCCAGAAAACCTGTTTGAACTATAAAGGGAACCTTGCTTCTGTGCACAGCAATGAGGAGGACAACTTTATATATCGCCTGTTTTTTTTCCGAAACTCACGGGGAAACAACATGTACCTGGATCGGAGGGAATGATCGTGATCAAGTATGCAATTTTTCTTTTTATCATGCTTTTTGTGTTACTGAGCATTTACAGTTACATTTACATTAAAACTAAATTTACATTAAAACATTTTACAAAATGCTTAAAGATAGATGTGTTTTTATAATTCTTTTGTGGGTTTTTTTTTTGGTCCTCCGAATAGTTAGTTTAGGGCATTGGCAACCATGAGATGGGCACCGCTCACCATGATGATGTCACACTCAAGTATTTCTATTGTGAAACTTGATGTGAAATAGAATGGCTGATAGAGATAATTGAGCAATCAAGCCCTGCCTTAAATATTTTTCCACATGTTCTTTACTGATACCCTTTTCTCTGAAATTATTTCTATTCATTTCTGTTTAGATTTCTGACATTTTTAAAGCGGAGACAGGGTTAGGGTTCACGAGGAATCATCTTTTAGATGAATAAAGATAAAATTAAGCTTTGTAAGCTGTGGACATAAACACAATGTCCTTTTTTCTCTTCTATTTACAGGAGGGAGATTGGGTCTGGAGTGATGGAACCAAAATGGACTTTCAAATATGGCAGATTGGAGAGCCCAATAACTCTGGCGGAATTGAGCACTGCCTTGATATGAATACAAATGAAATAGAAAAATATTTTTCGTTACTAGTAGGCAACTGGAATGATGACGCATGTTATAAAAAGAAGCCGTTTGTGTGTGTGAACTGAATGTGAAAAATCAATGTAGACGAAATAAGCTACTTTGACTCATTTACTTTCCTTTAGAAATATTCAATGGAGGTAATACAGTAAATGTGTTTTAAAGAAGGTTAATTTGGTTTGTTTGATTGTTTTTTTGTGAATGATAAGTTAATGACTCAGTGACACCTGTTAAACACCATTTTATAATTTGGGTATCACTCAGACTCTCTCTTTTCACATTAACACTAGTTAGAATAAGTAAGTTGGCATCCTAAAATGGCTACCAACAGTAAAAACACACGGAATTATCCCCAAAATAAATAAAAAGTTAAACAAGTAAATTATGGTTTGAAAAAAATAGTCACATTCACCAAATATATTAAAGCCACTCTTACTGTATATTGTCTCACTACCAGTTTATTATTCTATACCTTCAATAAATGTCAAGTATTTACTCCACTTTCTCCAAAACCAAGTAATCTGACTTTTTTTGTATGGTGCAACTTTCCCCAATTCTGTAGCCCATGAAAGACGGTGACCATGGCAAATCCACAGACTAGTGGAAGCTCGGTAAATGCCAAGCGGGAAGGAAGTCGACCGGAAGTTGAAGCCGGCCGCGTGCCACCATCTTGTAGCAGAACTTCACCTGCTGTTAGCATCCCATTGACTCCCATTCATTTTGGCGTCACTTTGACAGCGAATAACTTTACATCTGAGGCGTTTGAAGACTCCATTTGTCCATTATTTATTTCTAAAGAAACACGACAATGTATAAAATGCTCCATTACCTTTTAGCTTATGTTATGGCCCCGTAGAAGCAGTTTTTGTAAAAGTAGGCTAACGATTGCGTCATAACCACGCGACTCTCTGTCGCACAGTAGAGAGATTACCGTATGGACGGGAGGAGAAGCTCGCGGGCAATCGGGGGGACGTGGAGGCAAAATGACAATATAATTAATCAGAATACCTAGCAAAAGTTGCTCCTGCTCCTAGCTCATGGACAGCTCCTACTCACACTCTCCGTCTCTGCAAGATTCGGAAGGGAATGATTCAGATTTCTCTTGGCACAGCTACTAGAAGACAGACGGGTTGCTCACGTGGTCCGTGTAACGCTTTGCTCGGTTTGAGTCTGCGCGTCAGGAAAGGAAGTGCTAAGAAATCGCTAAAAATGGGCTTCACTTGTCTCAATTGAGATCCAATGAGATGGCTCTGTCCACTTCTTATACTGTCTATGGTAAATGCAGTATTTGAAAAAGACGAGAGGCATGACGTGATTGGCTGCCAAAATACACCCTTTAATCTTTTAGGTTTTATACATTTAGTATTTATTAATTTATTTATATGTATTGTTTTATTTATTTGAGTGTTTTTATAGGATACCAAATAATATATACCTATTATTTTAAGTTCCTGTACGCAGCATCTCTTTAAAAACAAATGTGCAGATAATGGCAACATTGCTGAACTTGTGCTGTACAACCACAATCATAAAAACCTTTTTAAAAATCACCTATCAGATATTACACACTTGCTGAGATTAACAATACTACATGATGATAATATTATCGTATGATTCTATTTTTTATATCATCTCATGACTATTATTTAGTATAAGCTTGTTCAAATTCAGCCATAGAAATGAAAGCTTTAGCTTTAGATTAGTTCACTTTAAAAAAAAAAACTTTTGCTGATAATTTACTCACCCCCATGTCATCCAAGATGTCCATGTCTTTCTTTCTTCAGTCGAAAAGAAATTAAGGTTTTTGATGAAAACATTTCAGGATTTTTCTCCATATAATGGACTTCAATGGAGGGTTCCCTTTCAAGGCGGTCACTTCAACATTACGTCACTGACGTATATGGGAACTCCTTCCTTCTCCATTTTCACTGAAATCTTATAGGCTAACGCCAGCAGGAGACAGCTGGCCAATTGACGCGAACATGGAAATGCTGACCGGTCCGCGGGCAGTATAAATAGCATGGGCGCGACAATTACATCAGACTCTCTTTCTTCACGCTAGAAGTCTTATCTGAAGTCATCGTGGAAGTTGCAATAGAGGTTACTCACCATGTTTCCTCCCCGCATCCGATGGCTAATACATGCCAGATATGTGCGGGTCCTATTGACTCGTTCTACCCTAACAAGGATCAACCGAGGCCGCACTCACGGACGACAGGCATTTGCCGGACAGTGCGTGCCCTCAGGGGAATAAACCCGGGCATCAGCGGGGATGAGGCCCACTGCCGCCAGCAGGCCACTGGTGGACCCTCTCCCGCCCCAAGACGAGTTGACGCTGCCCGTCGCCACTCCGGTCCTTTTCGCGGGCTCGCTAGAATGACTCGACGCGATAGGCTCTGTTGAAAAGGATACTTTAGCCCGGTATCTCAGCCAGGCTACTTCAAGAAAGACTCCGTCTTCCACGACGTCCTATGGTAGTCGTGCGCAAGACGCGCGTCTAGAGAGACGAGGCAAAGGCCATGGCTCCGTGTCTAAAAGAGAAGTGCGGATGCTATGAGTCTCTAGACGCCCCGCTCTGACAATGGAAAGTACACAGCCGCAATCCGGTGAGTGTTTACCCCCCTTCTAGTCAGTCTTGACTACGGGGTTGTGCAGTCGTTACCGCTTATGCTGTTGACGCTGGGCCTACGTAACATTACATATTGATGTTCTTACAGCTTATGTTGTCAGGCTGCCCTGTATCCTTCAGTGCAACTGGCCATTCTGATTTAACTACGTATTCACAGTTGTTGTCGCTACGCCACTGACGCTGTGTTTATGTACACACTGATATGTGCTATGATTTGTGCCGTTATATATTGCCCTGTATCCTTCAGTGCAAATGGCTATTCTGATTACCACATATTCACAGTTGTTGTGCAACGCAAATGACGCTGTGTTTACGTACACACCGCACTCTGTTATGTGTTCATGATTTATGCCGCTATAAATTGCCCTGTATCCTTCAGTGCAACTGGCTATTCTGATTCAACTATGTATTCACAGTTGTGCAATGCCACTGACGCTGTGTTTATGTACACTGATGTGTGTTATGCTTATGCCACGATATTGCCCTGTATCCTTCAGTGCAACTGGCTATTCTGATTACTACATAGTCACAGTTGTTGTGTGATGCAACTGACGCTGTGTTACGTACACACTACACACTGTTATGTGTTAGGATTTATGCCACTATATGTCGTTATAGACACTGTAGCCTAGAAATCTAGACGCACCCTACCGGCAGCAAAATGTATTTTGCTTCCAGGGTAGTCTAGCAACTCTCCATTGACTTTCGAGCTGCAAAAACCTAAATTGGGTCAGGCCAATCACGTTGTGTATAGAGTAGGCGGGGCAGGCTTTACATATAGTCCATGAGCCAGGGGGGTCCATCGGTATCAAGGGGGGGCAAATGCTATCATTGTTTTTTGGCAAGGTATACACCCCTAGTATTAGAAAAATCACGATAGCAGTGCAGCGGTGGTAGCGAAATCACTTTTTTGAGCTCATGAAGTTACTAACCCCCTAAAATAAATTCCGTTTTTGAAATCTGGTGTATATCTGGTTTAGGCTCATGCTAGGGATATTGTCAATATTCTATAATATAGTGCTTGGTATCGTTGGAAAGGGAACCTTTTAGGCTTTCATTTAAACCCAGTTCTGAATCTGTCTGACAAACACAGAGGTCACATGACTTCTTTAAACCAAAAATAACACACATTTTTCCACAATTTCCGCCTAAACTGTATGCTTTCTTTTATCTTTGTGGCATGAAAGAACACCATGGACACAAAACTCAACAACTTCAATACTCAAGGTACTCTGATGATTTAGAAAATGTATAATATACCCATACTATTTATTTGTGAGAGCCTTAAATTACACTTGTGCAGCCAGCACAAGTCTTCAAAATAGAATAGAGCCAATAGAATGGACAAATAGAATACCCTATTAGTCCAGGGTCAAATGGCCTACTTATTCATGTACAGACTACAGTTGTAATAAAAAGTAATTGTTTCAATAGTGTAGTCAATGGTGTTGTAAACATAACGCTTGTAAGTGGTTTAACAAAATGTTTCTATCATGTATTTTGATATTCACCCACTTTCAGTTAGAATGTCAGAAAGTAGCTCATGCACGGAATGTTGATGGATTTTGACAGTTTGACAAGGTTTTGTCCATTTTGTGAAAAGATTGTTGGTTCAGTTGACTGGTTATAACAACACTACCAACTATGCCATCTTCATTCAACTTCCATTGAGTTCCAGGGGTATTAAATGGAAGTACAAAATACTTTTTCTCTTGTGCTTGTGAATTGGTGGGGAATAGTAGCAGTAGCTAATGTAAGCTTGGTGTTTTTAGCAGGCTAGCTATCTAGCAGGCTAGCTAGCTTGCAGGTTAAACAGTGTAACAGTAACTGCTACAGTGCAGTCAGGGCTCTCAAGTGTCACGTGACAGTCACACATTTCAGTCTTTTGTCACGCCCTCTCGCCACACATTGTATTTTTCACACGGAAAAACTATTTATAATATATTTAATATGCCACAGCGCCCAAAATGTCTCTGGCCGCGCCAGTCTCATTATGGAACCGGCAGGAATCAATCGCTGTAAAAATCTATTATTGTCTATCCATTATAAAAGTGCATCTATCCATTATCCATTATAAAAGTGCATCTATCCATTATCCATTATAAAAGTGCATCTATCCATTATAAAAGTGCATCTATCCATTATAAAAGAGCATCTGTCCATCATAAAAGTGCATCTATCCATTATAAAAGAGCATCTATCCATTATAAAAGTGCATCTATCCATTATAAAAGTCCATCTCTCCATCATAGAAGTCCATCTATCCATTATAAAAGTGCATCTGTCCATCACAAAAGTGCATCTCTTCATAATAAAAGTGCATGTCTTCATGTTCATTTTATGAAGTATACTTAAGTAATTTTCAAGTATATTTTTAAGTATACTTTATGTAGTAAGTATACTAATATCAATGTGTACTTGTAGTAAACTTGTGTAATATTTCAATACTGCTTGGGACTAAATTGGCCCACTTTTAGTATTTTTAGTATTTGTAAGAGTAGTAAACTAAGTACACAACTAGGTTTCTCATTTGTAATGCATATGTACTACAAGTGAACTTATAAGTATACTAGTAGTTTACTATTTTAATACAAGTTAGTAAATTTTTTTAGTTTATGAAAGTACAAACTGATGTGTACTCTCAGTAAACTACTAGTAACTACTAAAGCTTTCTTTAAGTGAACATAACATTATACTTATAGTTTACTATTTATATATGATTTTTGCACTTGAAAAATACCTTTAACTGTACTTTAATTTTAAAAACATTTTATTAGCTTCATGCATCCTTTTTTAATCAACACTTGAATGTCAGTAAGTTTCATAAAGAAAGGCAACATTTTAAACAAAAAAGTAGAATTAGAGTAAATTGCTATACACTACCAGTGGACTAGCCTACACAAAAATTCAGATCTGCAGAATTAGAAACATATACAGAACATATATAAACAGACATATCTGTTTTATATCAATATTCTAATCAATATTTTCAAACAATGCAAGTTTCATAAGACTGTATATGAAAAACTATGTAAAAAAAAAAAAAAAGTATATTTAATTGACTACTCAATCAAAAGAGTTAACACAACTACAAGACTAGTATACTTTGAATTCTTAATTATTCTTTTAAGTATATCTGCAGGGACGTGCACAGGGGGGTGGCTCAGGTTGCCCGGGCAACTGCCCATATGCCCTTCTCGACTCACGTTGCCCTTCCGAGGGGGAAAAAAATAAATGAATAAAAAGTACAATGGATGCAGAATTTCACGTAGGCCTAGATAAAAAAAAATCGCAAAGCCTCATTCAATTCCATTCGGGCACCGAAAGTGAAAGTCAGTAGGGGAAGGGCAAACTCTGTTTATGTGGCTGCAGCGCTGCACGCGACCGGCACCTGAGCTGAGCCTGCATGAGCGGCCCTAGAAGGAGATTATCGCGGTTGTCGGGTGAGACTCAACGTTGACGGAAAAGGTGAGTTTGTGATGTATAACAAACGAACAATCATCATCAGGGTTCCAGACTGCGACCATTTTTTGAGAATGTGCGAGTTAAAAATTTTATGTGGTCGCATTTGTGCGAGTGCATGGTCATGTACTACTCAGTTAAATTCACGCATGAATTTTCCTGCATTGAACTTGTTTTAAAAAACTCCAAAAAACTCAAAAAAAAAAAAAAAAAAAGGGCTATATGAAGGACTGAGAATTACAGGGTCTTTATTAAAATATATATACGCAAAGAAGTAAAACACAGAAATACAGCACTCAATCACCTTAACTACTACTAATAACACAGATTTGATCAATAATAATGCCACTGACGATTCTGATTATCGATCCGATTCTTTAACGATTCTTCTTGATAGCACTGTGTGGAAAAATGCAGTCATATGCTTTTAAAAAAAAACAAGTGGTTTTATTTATTTTAAAGCTTAAGCTTGAGTAAGCAAACTGTACTTTTTATGTAATTTTTGTAATAAATAGAACCTTATTGTAAAGTGTTACTGATTAGTTATACACCGATTCAGACGTCTCCTGAGTTCACTGTTTGAAAGAGCAGTTGTTTTAACCATTCATTAAAATGAATCGGTTCAAAGGAGTCATTAGTTCGCGAATTGGACGTGTCATGCGCGCTGTGTGATTATTCCAGCAGTTAGGACATGGACATCCAAGATTTGTGTCAACACAGAAAACATTTCATCACTGGATAGTTTTTTTCGTTTAATTAAAGTGTTGTTTTATGTCAGCTGAATGTCCGGAACGCTTTTCAGAGAAGATAAGGCAACTTATTTAGCACAATTCACACCCAGCGGTAATTCAGGAGAGAAAAAAAATCTCAGAATGCTCCACATGAAACTTTTGGTCTTCCGACCTTTTACCGCCGTATCTGGATCAAAAGATTGAGTTCAAGTACAGGCCAAATATACCTGGGCCCGTATTCATAAAGAATCTTAATGCAAAGAGTAGCTCTAGTGACAAAATTCTAAGAAAATTCTTAGAAATGTGGGCGTTTACTCTTAAAATTAAAGAAAAAATCCCAGTAAAGAAAAAAGTAATTCAGAAAGCATCTTAACCCTTAATAGAGGTCTTAAGGTCAAAATTGTAAGGAGTACGGACGAGGACTTTTCAGAGGCTGAAGAGTTTCTTTAGCAGAGGAGAACATGGCAGAAAGACGAAGAGGGAGAAAAAATGTGTTGCAGACGATGGATGACAGTGCGTTAATAAGGCGCTATAGATTAGATTGTGCAGGGATCATGTTTGTGACTGATCTTATTAGAGACGCGCTAACATCTCCGACACAGCACAGAAATGCCATAGCGCCAGAAATGAAAGTAATCACTACATTACGATATTTGGCAACTGGGAAAATGCAACAATGCAGCAGTGTGTAATGTACACAGTCACATGCTACCACAGAAATCGAAAATTCTCGGGACAGCAGCATGTGTCCAAATTTCAATCTTAACCGTTCTATTTCATCAGAAACGATCTGAAAACAGGGCTTTAACTGTAAAATACCGAACTTGTCCTTTAAGAGTTTTCTGAGAGGATTCTTAGAATCTTTAAGAATACGGGCCCTGGACTTTTCTCTCAGTATAAATCAAGTAGGACTTCACTGAAGTGTAATTTTAAGTATATTTCTGAGAAGTACATCAAATGTAGACTGAAAGTATACTTTCTTATTTTAAGTTTAAAAGAAGTATACTAAGTGTGAAAAACACCAAACTTACATTAGCTACTGCTACTATTCCCCACCAATTCACAAGCACAAGAGAAAAAGTATTTTGTACTTCCATTTAACACCCCTGGAACTCAATGGAAGTTGAATGAAGATGGCATAGTTGGTAGTGTTGTTATAACCAGTCAACTGAACCAACAATCTTTTCACAAACGGACAAAACCTTGTCAAACTGTCAAAATCCATCAACATTCCGTGCATGAGCTACTTTCTGACATTCTAACTGAAAGTGGGTGAATATCAAAATACATGATAGAAACATTTTGTTAAACCACTTACAAGTGTTATGTTTACAACACCATTGACTACACTATTGAAACAATTACTTTTTATTACAACTGTAGTCTGTACATGAATAAGTAGGCCATTTGACCCTGGACTAATAGGGTATTCTAATTGTCCATTCTATTGGCTCTATTCTATTTTGAAGACTTGTGCTGGCTGCACAAGTGTAATTTAAGGCTCTCACAAATAAATAGTATGGGTATATTATACATTTTCTTGAGTCATCAGAGTGCCTTGAGTATTGAAGTTGTTGAGTTTTGTGTCCATGGTGTTCCCTTTCGTGGTCACTCCGAGTTACGTCGGATGACGACGATTGGGGTTTCGCCTAGAAGCCTATCACCTTCGAGTATATAAAACGAGCCAATGGCAATGAAATGCCATGGGTCTGCGGAATTTGCATAGCGTATCTCCGCCCACCGCAGGGGGTATATAAGGAAGTACGCTGCAAGATGCAGATATGTTTTCGCTTCGGAGCCGAGAACTTCTCCACTCCACGCAAGCCAATTCTGAGTTATTCTTCTCATCCCTTCGAGACGAGCGAACTCACCGGTGTTGGTGTGACGGCGATTTCAGCGAGTACACACTACCCTGCTGATCTGCTCAGTGATCTGACAGATAGTGTGATTTCTCCCTGTTCGCTTCAGCATCCGCGGAGTTTTTTCCTCTCACAAAAAGAGCATTGCACGTGGCACGTCTTTTTAAAGATGCCTCGCCCGTGCACTTCTGGTTGCGGTCGCGATGTTTTCTTTTCTGATGGGCACAATCTCTGCTTAGCGTGTTTGGGCGTTGATCACGCTAAAGCAGCGTTTGTGGATGACTCATGTTCTCACTGCGGGAACATGACCATCTCCATGCTGCGGTCGAGACTCAATGAGCTCGTCAGAGCGAGAGTCCCCCTACCCACACCCCAATCTACTGACTCCCCGAGAGCTAGTACTTTGGCTGGTGGCCGGGGTGACCTGAGGGTGACTGTGTGGGACATACCGCCGACACGTCCACGGTCCACACACCCCTCTTCAGCATCGGTACCCACGAGTGTTCAAACTGAGACCGCTGGTCCCTCTACGGAGGCCCCGCGTGTTTCGTTTGGAGCTCCAGAGGAGGATGCAATGTCGATCGCTGCATCACAAGGTGGGCGTGAGTCCTCGGGAAGTGAGGATTCGGCTGTGTTGCCGCCCTCGGGCGCGCCAGCATTGCCCGAGTCTGATCCCGAGCTGACTGCCATGCTTTCCCGGGCAGCCGCGGCCATTGGGCTCGAGTGGTCCCCGCGCCACCACCGACCTCGCTCTCCGAGCGACGAAGGTGACCGCGCGCTCCCTGGGTCTGGTGATGTCCACAGCTGTGGTCCAGGAGCGACATCTCTGGCTGAACCTGGCTGATATGCGTGAGCCCGAGCGGACTCGTCTGCTCGACGCTCCCATATCCCAGGCCGGCCTTTTCGGCGGTGCGGTCGAGGACTTCGCCCAACAGTTCTCGACCGCCCAGAAGCAGACTGAGGCGATTAAGCACATTCTGCCCCGACGCTCCGCTGCTCAGCCGTCGGCACAGAATCCTCAGCCTGCTCGCCGCCGAGGGCGCCCTCCCGCGGCTCCCGCCCCTCCCGCACGGCCCCAGCAGCAGCCTTCATCTGGGCCGCGTCGTGGAGGAAGCCGCAGGAAGGCGCCACAGCCCTCTCCAGCCCCGCAGCCCGCTAAACGCCAGGCTAAGCGGCGCTCCTGAGGCGGGCCGCTCAGGATTGGCACTCTTTTCTGTTCAGGAGCTGGTAGCAGGGCCACTCCTTCCCCCGGTGGAGGGCCGGGGGAGAATCTTTTGTTCTCCACTCCCCGCTGCTCGTCCAACGACGAGCAGTACCCTAATGTGGTTAAAGACAGAATCGAATTCCCCAATCCTGAGCCCACAGAGCCCGAGGGCCGCAGTGTGCGCCACCCTCGGGTCCCGCCACTGCCGCCCTCCTCTGTTCCAGAGGTGCGGGATGACAGCACGCGCCGCCCACGGGCCACGCTCCTCTCATCCCCCTCTGTCGCCAGACCCCTGCCAGAGCACGCCCCCGTGGGACGCGCGCCCTCCCCTGGCCTCCTCTGGCAGGACGCGGTTAATGACCGTGCCCCCGCACAGGGCCGCTATGCCACCCTCGCCGGTGCCGGTCATTCCGCCTCGCTGCCCCACCGACGGTACGTCTGTGGTTCGTATGACCCCGCTGGTGCACTTTCTGGAGGCCTGGCTAGAGCTTCCCAGACTGTCCCGCTGGGTCGCGAGAACCATCAGGCTCGGCTACGCGATTCAGTTCGCGCGATCTCCTCCCCGCTTCAGAGGAGTCCGCTTCACTATGGTCGGTGGCAATGCCCCTGTCATGAGAGCGGAGGTCGACACCCTATTGGCGAAGGGTGCGATCGAGATTGTCC
Organism: Abramis brama; assembly: GCA_022829085.1. Lineage (NCBI taxonomy): Eukaryota > Metazoa > Chordata > Actinopteri > Cypriniformes > Leuciscidae > Abramis > Abramis brama. Next base: position 38,897,695 of record CM040772.1, read on the forward strand.
CTCCAGCCGAGATGAAGTCCGGCTTCTACAGCCCTTACTTCATTGTACCCAAGAAGTCCGGTGGGTTACGGCCAATCCTCGACCTGCGCGTCTTGAACCGCTCCCTTCACAGGCTGCCGTTCAAGATGCTAACGGCCAAACACATCCTCCAGTGTGTGCGGCCGCAGGATTGGTTTGCAGCGATCGACCTGAAGGACGCCTACTTCCATGTCTCCATTTTACCTTGACACAGACCGTTTCTACGGTTTGCTTTCGAGGGGCGGGCATACCAGTACGCGGTTCTCCCTTTCGGGCTAGCCCTGTCTCCTCGCGTCTTTACGAAGGTCGTCGAGGCAGCCCTTGTTCCCCTCCGGGAACACGGGGTTCGCATCCTGAACTATCTCGACGACTGGCTGATCCTAGCTCACTCTCGAGACCAGGTTTGCGAACACAGGGACCTAGTGCTCCGGCACCTAGCTCGTCTGGGCCTTCGGGTCAACTGGGAGAAGAGCAAACTCTGTCCCATGCAGAGGATCTCTTTTCTCGGTATGGAGATCGACTCGGTCGCCATGTGCGCGCAGCTTACGAGCGAGCGCGCGCAGTCACTGCTGACTTGTCTTCGCCAATTCGAGGGCAAGAGTGCGGTTCCACTGAAATTATTTCAGAGGCTCCTGGGGCATATGGCATCCGCAGCCGCAGTAACGCCGCTGGGATTGCTTCATATGAGACCGCTTCAGCTTTGGCTTCGCGATCGAGTCCCGAGGTGGGCATGGCAACACGGCACGCTCCAAGTCCCAGTGACTTCCCTTTGGCATGTCAATTGCCTCGAGTTGCTGGCTGTACGTCTCGCCCTGCACCGCTTCCGGGCGTTGCTCAAGGGTCAGCACGTACTAGTCCGATCAGACAATACCGCGACAGTAGCGTACATCAACCGTCAAGGTGGTCTACGCTCCCGCCGTATGTCGCAACTCGCCCGCCACCTCCTCATATGGAGTCAGAAGCATCTGAGGTCGCTTCGAGCCATCCCGGGAGATCCCGGGAGACCTGAACCAGGCGGCCGACGAGCTGTCTCGGCTTCAGCCTCTCGCTGGAGAATGGAGACTCCATCCCCAGTCGGTCCAGCTGATTTGGGATCAGTTCGGGGACGCACAGGTAGACCTGTTTGCCTCCCGCGACTCGTCCCACTGCGACCTGTACTATTCCCTGACCGAGGGCACGCTCGGCACGGATGCACTGGCGCACAGCTGGCCGCGGGGCCTACGCAAGTATGCGTTTCCCCCAGTGAGCCTTCTTGCGCAGACCTTGCGCAAGATCAGGGAGGACGAGGAGCAGGTCATATTGGTTGCCCCGTATTGGCACAACCAGACCTGGTTCTCCGAACTAGTACTCCTCGCGACAGCACCTCCCTGGCCAATCCCTCTGAGGAAGGACCTCCTTTCTCAGGGACGGGGCACCCTTTGGCACCCTCGTCCCGATCTTTGGAACCTCCACGTGTGGCTCCTGGACGGGACGAGGCAGGTTTGAGTACCCTACCACCAGCGGTGGTGGCTACCATCACTTCCGCTAGAGCATCGTCCACGAGACATGCCTATACGTTGAAGTGGAACCTCTTCGTCAACTGGTGTTCTTCTAAACATCTAGAACCCACGAAATGCCCCATCAGTGTCGTGCTTTCCTTCCTGCAAGAAGGGTTGGAGCGAAGGCTGTCTCCCTCCACCCTGAAAGTGTATGTTGCCGCCATTGCCGCTCATCACGACGATAGTCGATGGTAAGTCTCTGGGAAAGCACGACCTGATCATCAGGTTCCTGAGGGGAGCGAGGAGACTGAATCCTCCTCGTCCTCCCCTCGTACCCTCTTGGGACCTCTCAGTGGTTTTAACTGCCCTGCAGAGTGCTCCCTTTGAGCCTCTGCAATCAGTGGAGCTTAAGTTCCTGTCAATGAAGACAGCGCTCCTGGTTGCATTGGCCTCCATCAAGAGGGTAGGGGACCTGCAGGCATTTTCGGTTGACGAAGCGTGCCTGGAATTCGGGCCGGCTAACTCTCACGTGATCCTGAGACCCCGGCCTGGATACGTGCCCAAGGTTCCCATCACACCCTTTCGAGACCAGGTGGTGAACCTGCAAGCACTGCCCTTGGAGGAGGCAGACCCAGCCTTGGCACTGCTCTGCCCAGTACGCGCCCTTCGTGCTTACGTAGACAGAACGCGGTGTTTCAGGACCTCAGACCAGCTCTTTGTCTGTTATGGTGGGAAGCTGAAGGGAAAGGCTCTCTCAAAGCAAAGGTTATCTCACTGGATAGTGGATACCATTGCTTTGGCATACCAGCAGCAAGGTCGTCAATGCCCCCTTGGTGTGAAAGCCCACTCCACTCGTAGTGTGGCTTCCTCTTGGGCTCTAGCGCATGGCGCCTCGCTAACAGACATTTGTAGAGCTGCAGGCTGGGCGACACCAAACACATTCGCGAGATTCTATAATCTCCGAGTAGAGCCAGTTTCTTCTCATGTACTCGCTTCAACCAGCCGGTACTAGATTCTGCTCAGGTGTCTTCGCTTGCTCGCCATTCCCCTCCACGGACGGGATACGTGCGATTATCTTCTCAGGTGAGTCTGATAAGCTCTGAGTTCCTCCAGCACTGGTTACGTCAACGCCTGAGTTATGCCAATCTGCCATAACGCAGCTTTTGCGCTTGACTAGGTGCCTCCATGTGCATGGTCCCCCCTCTGGGCGACCCCCACACGTGTATTCCACTGTAAGTCTCTTTTGAGCGTGTGTCTTTCCCTTGGCAAGCCACCTTGCCACCCCTGGGGTTTTAATATTCCACCTGCAGCTGGACACCCCAGTGTTACTCCATATGCAGCCCTCTGGGTCATATGTGTATTCCAAGTCCCCCCCTTCGGGTTGGGCATAATTGCATATTTCCTCTGAGATATGCTTCCCAGTGTACCTTGGTATTCCTGTGTTAAGTAGGACTCCTTCGTCCGTGCTAGTCTCACAACAGGGAGCTCAGACTTACGCAGGGCACTGGATGACAGCCGAGGTGGCGTGATTAGACTGCAACCCCAATCGTCGTCATCCGACGTAACTCGGAGTGACCACGAAAGGGAACGTCTCGGTTACGGATGTAACCCTCGTTCCCTGAGTAGGGAACGGAGACGTTACGTCTTCCTGCCACTTCCGCTGTGTCGCTGAAAAACGCCTGGGTCCAGTCTCGACTCCTCAGCGAAGACATATCTGCATCTTGCAGCGTACTTCCTTATATACCCCCTGCGGTGGGCGGAGATACGCTATGCAAATTCCGCAGACCCATGGCATTTCATTGCCATTGGCTCGTTTTATATACTCGAAGGTGATACACTTCTAGGCGAAACCCCAATCGTCGTCATCTGACGTAACGTCTCCGTTCCCTACTCAGGGAACGAGGGTTACATCCGTAACCGAGACGTTCTTTCATGCCACAAAGATAAAAGAAAGCATACAGTTTAGGTGGAAATTGTGGAAAAATGTGTGTTATTTTTGGTTTAAAGAAGTCATGTGACCTCTGTGTTTGTCAGACAGATTCAGAACTGGGCTTAAATGAAAGCCTAAAAGGTCCCCTTTCCAACGATACCAAGCACCATATTATAGAATATTGACAATATCCCTAGCATGAGCCTAAACCAGATATACACCAGATTTCAAAAACGGAATTTATTTTAGGGGGTTAGTAACTTCATGAGCTCAAAAAAGTGATTTCGCTACCACCGCTGCACTGCTATCGTGATTTTTCTAATACTAGGGATGTATACCTTGCCAAAAAACAGTAGCTGTGTCCCAATGTGAAGGCTGCATCCTTCGAAGGACTGAAGACTTCAAGGATGCAGCCTATGCGTCCTCCGAAGGACGCACCATGTAGCCTCCGTAGGATTTCCTAATTGCGCAGCCAGGTGTTCCCGATTACCACTCCAGGCGCCAAGCAACGGTGCGAGATTATGCTGCCATCCTGACAATTCATTTGATATGCTATGGAGCCAGAACTGGCTATTGTCATTTTTATGTTTTATATTTTACTGGAGGACATGGTATTAAGGATGTTTCAGGTCATACTTTCGGCTTAGCCGAAGATTCAAATGTTCATTTAGCCTATATCTTACCTTGATGCGATTTTGTAGGCTAGTGTATTCTTTTTATTATGCACATAAATGGACCATGGTAAATATATTTACACAGGTTTTTAACCCCATTTGAATATAAAACCCAGTTGAATATAAAAAGTCCAGTGCGAATGTTACTCCCGCTCGTCATCGGCAGCTGTCAGTCACTGTTGCTAGGCGACAAGAACAATCCTCTGTAGGCTAGACCGGTCCGAGCGCTTCAGATGCGCCCTTTGAAATGGGACGGAGCTGTATTTAGCAACAATTTGTTAATATTGTGACAATAGGCCTACATTTTGTTACTTTAATTTTCAAAATAACCAGTGGTGGTATGTAAGGAACTACATACTTCGTTAATACTCGAAGTAATTTTCCCACACGGGACAGCAACACTACAAAACTGTTATTTTACAACATGATGCATTGTTTTACATTAAACTACACAAAAGTATATAGTTTAAATGTATCAACCTTGAAAATATTCTGAAGTAAAATGCAACATGCAGTAATAGAAATGCAGAATTCCTTTACTTTTACTCTTGATACCTTAAGTACATTAGAGTATGCAAGATAATGAAAAAAAAATAATAAAAAATTTGCTTAACTAAGGTTTAAAATATATGACTAGTAGTTTTTCACCAATGTGGTATTAGTGGTTATTAAAAGTACTTTAGTGTAATAAAGTATCTCAATATTTATTCCATGAGTCAGCCCTGCAAACCTGTTGGTAGACAACTTAGTGGATAGTGGAAATATGCAGTCAAACACTCTGGAGACCATCCCAGATGATGTCCCACCAGCAGGAGGCCTTACCAGGGTCTCTATTGTGGAGATCCATCACGGTCCAGCAGCACACCAGGGTCTCCCACTCAGCTGAATAAAAGTCTACATCATTTTTCTTATTTTATGTACTGTAAATTTAAATGTTTATGTTGAATTTGATATGTTTAATGTATGTTGTAAATAGTTGGGGGGAAAAAATGTAGAAATGTAGAAATTTTGACTATCATTACAAAAATAAACAATGTCCAGAGCAATGAATTCTCTTTTATTTACACATTTAAAGTTGCATAAAAATAAATAAATGTACAGATTTTTTTATATTTTTCCTTTTAAAAAATATAGGTGAAAAAAAGTTAAACAAGAATATATATATATATATATATATTTCTCAATAATTCTTTCAAGAAGAGAAAACAGCCTGTCCATCCTCTCCCTACTCTCCTGTGCTCTCCTCGCCTCTGCAGTCCCATGTCTTCTCTAATCAAGTCCAAAAACTCATCCTCTCTGTCTCGCCTTCTTCGTGGTGCTGGTGCTGATGCTGTTGCGGATGCTGGTGCTGGTGCTGGTCCTGCCTCCTCCTCTTCTTGGGCACCCACTGCTGAACTCGGCCCTGGTCTGTCCTCGGGGATTGAGGCAATGAGGACGGGGTTGGTGCAACGCCTCTGTCCCAACACCTCATCCATGAGGACAAACCAGGGCCAAGTTTCAGCAGTGGGTTTCCCACTCACACCCTCTCCTGTCCCAGGACACGTGCAATCTAAAGCAGAGTAAATTAACCATGGCTTGTTAATAACAACAGCACAATACATTTCAGCAAAGATGTGTGTATTAATTTTCTTATATATATATAAAATTATATACCCATATAAAAATGGGTCTGGGGAATGTAACTCCCATACAGGCACAAAATAATATATATATATATATATATATATATATATATATATATATATATAAAATATATATTATTTTGTGCCTGTATGGGAGTTACATACCCCAGACCCATTTTTCCCTGAATTGTTCTAAAAAATCAGAAAAGGGTACTTAACACAGGGGTGCAATCTTAAGTGCATTGTTAACACTGCAAAATATGACACATCAAGACCAATTTAGACCAACATTAAAAACCAAATTTGGGGGTTGGTTGTTTTAGGCTTTAGGGTGAGTGATATTTCTTATAATACACAAGTGAGATAGACAAGTGCAAATATTACAAATAGGTCATTAAACTAATAACTTTATTACCACAAGTTTTGCCTAAAACTACCTGACAAATGAAGCCATGCAATGATGACGAAGGAGTTAAGATGAAGTTTATAATAAACTTTAACTATGGTTTCGCTAGCTATTTGAGTAAATGAAAACATAATATGCTACTTACATTTAAATGTGAATTTGCTGTGTCCACCACCGATCTCTCGGCCGCCGGCCTGTCGTCAACGGCGCGCAATTACTTATGGGGTAGGATAGGCCGCTAAGTGTCCATTTATGTATCCTTCTTTTCACGGGGAAACGAAGGGCGCATTTGGCGTCGCTTTTGAATCAGGGTAGCCTTCGTCACGGCGCGATGACGCAACCGTCCTTCGAACACGGCCTTCGGAGGATGCAGAATTGAATTGGGACAGCCTTCATCGAGCCGCGGTGACGCAATCGGCCTTCAAATGCGCCCTTCCAAGGATGCAGCCTTTGAATTGGGACGTCCTTCGTCGCGCCGCTGTGACGCAATCGGCCTTCAAATACGGCCTTCGAAGGACGCAGCCTTCACTTTGGGACACAGCTAATGATAGCATCGTGACCTAAGTATCGGGATAATATCGTATCGTGGTGCCTCTGGTGATTCCCACCCCTATTATACACACAGATGTTTTAAATGTGCACACTGATGTGTTATGCTGTTATGTTGCCCTCGATCCTTCAGTGCAACAACCAGCTATCCTATCTAACTGTGCATATTCACAGTTCTGTTGCTACGGCGACTACACTGCACTTATGTACGTACAAGGACGTGTTTTTGCTATTTTGTTGCCCTGTTTCCTTCAGTGCAAAACTAGCTATCCTAATCTAACCGTGCATATTCACATTTTCTGGATGTATGTACGTACACGGATGTGTTGTGCTGTAATGCTGCCCTGTTTCTTTCAGTGCAGCTAGCCATCCTGATCTAACTGTGCATCTCAGTTTCTGTCTCTACACAGTTTCTGTCTGCGTTTATGTACATACATGGATGCGCTATTCTTACGCACTTGTGTTATGCTGTCATGTTGCTCTGTATCTTTTAGTGCAACTAGCTATCCCAGTCGAACTGTGCATATTCACAGTCTGTCGATACAGCGACCTGCGCTGCATTTATTTGCACATGGATGTGTTCATGCTGCGGTGTTGCCCCGTATCCTTCAGTGCCTATACTGAGCTACTGCATATATTAAGTTGGCGCTACAGCGACCGATGCTGTTACGTACATGTGCTACGCTGTTATGTTGCCCTGTTTCCTTCAGTGCAACTGGCTATTCTGTACTAACTCATATACTCACAGTTCTAGCTACGGCTACGACTGTGTTTGTGTACTTACTGAGGTGCTATGCTATTATGGGGCTATTATCTAACTGCGTATATTCACAGTTGTTGTTGCTACGGCCACTAGCACTGTGTTTATGTACATTCAGTTATGTGTTGATTTGCACTTCTGTACATCGGCTATGGAACATCGGCTATGTTCTACAAGGGAGTGTCAGTTTCCTCGTGACCCCCCTTACTGGCCTATCATCCCCGGTTCACGGACCTGAGAGAGTTATGGGGCTCCCCCATGACAATCCCCCTCAGGAAGGTCCTGCCTCTACAGGCGATCGGCACCCCGGCCCCAAGCTGTGGAACCTTCATGTGTGTCCGCTGCTGGGTCCATAGTTGAGCAAGACACTTCACACTAATAAGTGTTGAGAGCTCTCCTTGAGATGGCCTTTCCACCTGCTCTCGCCCCAGCGAAGCACTTTGGAGACCTACGCTCATTCTAAGTGAATGATGTTGCATTGTCTCGGACCTGGTGACTGCAGCATCACTCTCCGTCCGATACCAAGCTGCGTTCCGAAGTCGCTTACACCGTTCAGAGCACAGTTTGATCCCTGCCCGATGCCGATGCTCAGAGTGCTGTTGGCCCTGTAAGGGCTTTGCGGATGTGCGTGGATCACTAGGCAGCAGTCTGACCAGCTGTTTGTGTGCTTGGTGGATGGTACTAGGGACGACGCTTTTCAATGTTTGCTTAAAGGGATACTTCAGGATTTAGCATTAAGCTTTGTATTAGTAGAAAACCTGTAGTATTTTCGAATTACCATGCTTTCCACCCTCATATCCCCCTGAGACAAGAGATTTATGTATTTTTTGTCTGGAAAAAATCCTCCGATGACGCAAAAATTGTCATTTTACGTCATCTGAGGATTTTCTGGCCAGAGGCTAAAGACTACAGCCAGTAGATGGCGTTGTTCCGCATGTTTTCAGCCCGCCCATAGGAGGTGGGATCTCACTCACAGAATGTACACACAGTGTCAGCGTCTTTCTTTGGAAGCTAAGCTAGCAGGCTCTTGTTCTGTGGAGAAAGCTGAATAGTTGGAGAAAGCTGAATAGTAGGAGAAAGCTGAGTAAGTAGGGGTTACCAATTACCATCCTCCTTTTCCCGGACTTGTCCGGCGGGCGAGATCGTTCAAAATGTCTGGGATTCGGCTTTTGCTTTTCTGCGGTCGCCATTCATTGTTTACATGCACACCTTTTGTTACAATCTAACTGAATTCATTCCGATTGGTGAATCTGAATGTAGTGTTTACATGAACGCTAAACAAGTGATCGGTTGATGTGCGTTTTACCATTGCTAAGAAAATTCCTGCTCCTCCGTGAGCGATGCGAGACCCGGCGCGTCTCAGTAATAACGCCACCGGCCTCGCGCCATTCTCCCGCGGCCGTCAGCCTCGTCCTGCGCGTCACAATAAACATGATGAATGAATGGCGACTGTAGAACGCAAAAGCCGAATCCCAGACATTTTGGGCGATCTGTAAATCCCTGGCAAACTCATCACGTAGGCTAAGTTAGCCTTGTTGTTTTCAACTGCGCACTCTTACCGGTAGGCGTGGCCTCCTAAGGCAGCGAAGCAAGTGCATTCTGGGAGTTGTTGTCTTTCATCCACATAAGCCAAAAATACATTTTCTGGCTTTTCTCAGTCTAGAAAGCTCCAAATTCAAAAATTTCTTCACATTTCTTCTACTTAAATGACCTATTTTAAATACACATTCATCTTCCCAGAGGTGAAGTATCCCTTTAATGCCTACGGGATTTAGGTATGCTGGCTGTCTTCTCAGAACACGTTCGCCAGGGTTTCAAGTTTGATGCACTGCCTATAGCGTTGTGGGTTCGGTGAGTTTTATTAATGTACTCATGAACTGTTACCACCAGCTGTGCAGTAGTCTGCATTATGCAGTTACCATTGCTGCTAACTCTGTGTTATGACCAGGGTTATTATAGTTTTGCGTTTTTCATTAGTTTTTATTTTTATTTCGTTTTGACTTTTTGTTTTCAAATTCAGTTTAGTTTTAATTAGTTTTTAAAGTGTGTTTGCTAGTTTAGTTTATTTTTTGAAAATGCTTAGTTTTAGTTTAGTTTTTATTAGTTTTAGTGTTAGTTTTAGTCTTTTTTTGTAATTTGGTTATTTGTCAGAGGCAAGATTAAAAAAGGTCAGAAAAAGTATTGTGTAATAATAACTCAACAAAAACATCATACAGTTTTAGAAATAAAATTCACAAAGCGCGAACTTGCTTTCAACGTCGAATGAACACTCGTTCTCATGAACACGCGGTGTGCACTGTGTGTGTGTGTGTGTGCCTTTTTTTACAGTCTATGACTCTATGGTGTGTGCGCGCGCATGTGAGAGATGCATGAGTGACAGAGAGAAGGAGGGAGAGCAGGGAAAGGAAATGCAGCTGAACGAATACGCTGCGTGTTTTAAATAGCGTTAAAAGATGAAAGACCTTGACAAAGACGAAAACTAAGGACATTTACCCTATAATTTTATTTTATTTTGCCAAACACACATTACAGTTTTAGTTAGTTATCGTTTTTTTGTAATGCCTCGTTTTTATTTTTATTTCATTTAACGACAATGTTTTTTCCCCACCTAGTTTTCGTTTTATCGTTCGTTTTCGTTAACGATTATAACCTTGGTTATGACTATAATGTTACATAGCTGTTTCCGCATTACGCAGTAGTTTTCAATGTACTGTTAACTCTGTGTATGGCTATAAGGTTATGCAGCTGTCACCACTATTGCCGTCGACACTGTGTTAACTCTTGTGCTTGAGTGCTTATGGTGTTGTGCTGCCCTGTCCAGTGCAGCCTTCGCTTCATTGCATTGGATATGCAACTTGGTAAGGTCGGAACAGACGTTTCTTGGTCTAGTTTCGCCTATCAGTTCGAGTGCTCCTAGCGGCGCTGCTGGCTTAGAACTGTTGTCTCTTGTGGGAGTGTAGCTTGACCCCGTTCAGGGCTTATCTTCACTGCGCTCACGGCGGGATTCTATACAGTTCCCATATACGTCAGACGTGATGTCGAAGTGACCGCCTTGAAAGGGAACGTCTCCGGTTACTATCGTAACCTCGGTTCCCTGAGAGGCGTGAACGAGACATTACGTCAGCCGCCGTGCTCACCGTTTGATCAGCTGTGCTTATGGCAAGCCCTTTTAACATTTAAAAGCTAATTTTGACTATCCGGAATTAACATTGTAGATATCAACAATGTCTTTCTGACTAGTCGTAATTACATTTTGGATAGTTGGAATTGTCATTCAAGATATCTGTAACGTAATTGTGACTAGTCGAAACGACAGATAGAGATATCTGTAATTCAGTTTTGACTAAGCAAAACTGAATTACAGATATCTGCAATGACGTCATTGAAAACGACATTCAACTCGTCACGCATCTTAAATGACAATTGCAGATACCTGTAATTCAGTTTTGACTAGGCAGAATGAAAGTTAAAGATATCTCAAACGTCATTATGACTAGTGCAAATTATTGTGCATGACGTTGCTCTATTTTAGATATCCATAAGTAATTTTCCCTCCCCGCCATAATCAAAGAAGAAGTGGGTTCATTTCCTTATTTCTATGAATGGAAGAAGAAAGAAGCAGGCATGGCGTTGGCTGTAATCGAAAAAAACACCAGAAAATGTTTTTATATACAAATAAAAAAAATGTATATACAATATTTTATATACAAAAAAAAAAAAAATGTTGCAATGCTATGTTTATGATCATGCTTAAAATTAAGTAGGTTATTGTTGCCGTAAGATTTATGCGTGAAAGAGATTCACACTAATTCACTTTAATAAAGATGCTGACATGCATGCTATTCTTGCCATGGAAGTACAATAACATTAACTTCCTTAGATGAGAAAAAAAGTTCTTAGTTCAGATTAGTTCTTATTTTTTATTTAATTTTTTCAGTTTGAAACAGTATCTAACAGCATTAAAAAGACGATTAAAAACTCTGGTTGCTCCAACATGGTGCTAATCAGTGCTAATTACAAGTTAACAGTTAACAGGTGCTATGTGATTTGATAATTTGAACATGCTCTGCTCCCGCCTAAAGTGTGATGCGGGCCTAATTTGCATACAGATATCTGCAACGTCATTTGGCCTAGTCAAAACTCTAATTCAAGATATCTGTAATTACATTTTGACTAGGCAGAATGAAAGTTTCAGATATCTCAAATTTCAGATATCTCTAATCAAAATTAATTTCAAGATATCTATAACTTGATAATAGATATCTACAATTAAATTATGACTATCTCTAACTCCAGTTTGAGATATCTACAACGCCATTTTGACTAGTCATAACTCCAGTTACAGATATCTACAACGTCATTTCGCCTAGTCAAAACTTAATTTAAGATATCTGAAAAGGAACATGTAGATATCTTGAATTGAGGTGAATTAAAGATATCTTGAACTGGAGTTATGACTAGTCAGAATCAAATTGAAGATATCTCAAACTAGAATTACAGATATCTACAATTCAATTGCAGATATCCGTAATTCACATAGTGGATATCTGCAATTGAATTGTAGATATCTGTAATGATAAACCCCATACAAATGAATGGCAAAAGTGACGTCATTTGTCCTATAGGAAGAATGTCTTTGTGGATATCTGAAATGACAATTATGGATAGGAAGAATGTAGTTGCGGATATCTGAAATGTTCTTTTTGACTAGGCAAAACTGAATTACAGATATCTGCAACACATATCCAGTCTAGCTGTTAAATGTTAAAATGGCTTGTCATATGTGCTAGCGTTCAGTCTTGATTCTGACGTAATTGTCACGCCCATGCTATTTATACTGCCCGCGGACCGGTCAGCATTTGCATGTTCACGTCAATTGGCCAGCTGTCTCCAGCTGGCGTTAGCCTATAAGATTTCAGTGAAAATGGAGAAGGAAGGAGTTCCCATATATGTCAGTGACGTAATGTCTCGTTCCCACCTCTCAGGGAACCGAGGTTACAATAGAGCTCACTGCCTCGCAGTTTAGTGAGAAATATTTAGCTAATGCCATTGAAGGATTGATCTTGAATGCTGAGTCCTCCATTGGGCCTGACGATTTAATTTCTCTTTTTTATGCATCCTGTTCTGATATTTTAGATTATACTGTCCCTTTTAAGATAAAACAACCAAAGCAAAAATCATACTATTGGCTGGATAATAACACTCGCTGTCTCAGACAGGCGTGTCGCAAAGCGGAGAGGAGATGGAAGCATGATCGTTTAACTGTATCTTTTGAGATTTTCAAAGAGTGTTTGGTTAAGTTTCAGAGTGCTGCAAAGTCAGCTAGATCAAAATTTAATTGCTAAACACTGTCATAGACCTAAGATTTTATTTTCCGCGATAAATTCTGTAATTAGTCCAAGGTCTCAGTTTCATGGTGAACCCTCGGCTGAACGCTGTGAGAGATTTTTAACGTTTTTTGCTAATAAAGTGTTAGCGATTCGTTCATCCTTCACTTTACAGCTTCCAGATCCGTCTTCGAATTATTTTGCTAGTCCGTTTTTCTTTCATAATTTTGAGCATGTCTCTTTAACGGAACTTTGTGAAGTGGTTAACAACATGAAGACAACTATCACCACACTTGATGTTATACCTTCTGATATTTTAAAAGCGACTTTTCCTATAATTGGTCCCAGTATCCAAGCGTTGATAAATTCATCTTTGGACACTGGGATAGTTCAGAATAGTTTTAAGTATGCGGTTGTTCAGCCTTTGCTTAAGAAACAAGGTTTGGATGAGGGTTGCTTTAATAAGGCCTGTCTCTAAGCTATCATTTTTATCAAAACTCTTAGAAAAAGTGGTGCTGTCTCAGTTGCACTCGTTTTTATGCTGCAAATTTACTAGAACCTTTTCAATTTGGTTTCACTGCCCATCATAGTACAGAGTCTGCACTGTTAAAAGTGTTTAACGACATTTTACTTGCAGTTAACACCGGTAAAAATGCCGTATTGATCCTACTTGATCTTTCGGCTGCCTTTGATACTGTGTAGACAATAGTGTTCTAATTTGGCGTTTAGAGCATTTTTTTGGTATCAAGGGTACGACCTTACAGTGGTTTAGATCATATCTTAAAGACAGGTCTTTTTCAGTGGAGATAGGTACATTTTCTTCATCTTCTTCTCCTATAATTAGTGGAGTTCCTCAGGGATCGATTTTGGGTCCCTTTCTTTTTAACTTGTATATGCGTCCATTGGGGGATATTATTAGGAAGCACAATGTTTTGTTTCATTTTTATGTAGACAATTCACAGCTGTACCTGCCATTAAAAGCTGGCGATTCAATTCAACCTTTGTCGGAATGCATCGGGGACATTAAGAAATGGTTAGCGCTTAACATTCTCCAATTAATGAGGACAAAATGGAGACAATTGTTTTTGGTTCTCCAAAATTGAGTAGTAGTATTATTAAAGAGCTAAGCAATCATTTTCCCTCTATTTCCTGCCAAGTTAGGAGTGTAATCATGGACTCAGAATTGTGCTTAACTAAACAAATAAATTCCGTGGTTAGGAATAGTTTTTATCAATAGAGAGCCTAAGTCCCTCCCCTTCCGGTCGACCACCATGGGACCTTATTTCGGAAAAATATTGTATGGTAGTCAATGGCGAGAGACAACAAATATTTTGATCTCGTTTGAATTGTGCCCTGATTTACACATATGATGTTTGTCAATTTAAAAGATACATTTTAAAGTCAAGAAAGTCGCAGCTTGATGTAAAACTGTTGAGGTATAAGACTGTGAAAATACGTAATTACAAAGACTACAAACCCAGAAGGCGCACATGGGACGTCATACCTTTTCTCTCAATGAATGAAGCTAACTTTACTGAAGCTAACGTCTGTCATTTTTTCTATATTCTTACATTATAATCTTAACGTAACGCCGTCATGCCTGAGTGTTTTGAGCCAGAATACACACATACGAGCAACGGATTCATGTGTTTACACTTGCCATACTATCTGAAACATCGCGCATGCTTAAAGGGTTAAATTCTCTTGCACAGATGGACGAACGCGAAATATGCTTGATGCTCTGCGATATATGCGAAGTTCGCCAAACATCACCATGATTATGAGGACGAAAAGTGCCATCATTGCACATATGCTTCAGTTATTGTGTGTGAGAGAGATCTCAGGACTGGTGGGAGCATATTGTGTTTAAATATTGGCTTTAACCGCGGAGACGTTGCCTAACGTAATGCCTCAGAAAATGCGATCTGCCTGTTTACATGACAGTCGCATTGGCACATATCCGATTTATTTCCACATATGAATGAGGCCTGAAACCGATCTCGAAATATCCGAATGCATGCGTTTTTTTCCTGTTTACACTGTCATAGAACACATTGATCTGTGTCATATGAGCAAAAAATCGGAATTGGATCACATTTCACTGACAGTGTAAACGAGGTAAATGAGCATTTAACGACAACCTAATGCGATATAAACACAGACACAAAAAACACGTTGGCTAGCTAACATACCTCCGACGAAGTGATCGTTGCAGACTTGGGCATTACTCTGCTCCTCCCGACCGCAGACGTAACTTGCGTTAAAAATCCACTTTTTACGGCATTGTTCTGTGAGCTTTTTACATTTCTCACCTTTATGAGTGACAATCTTAGGTACTCTATAAAAACCCTTTCCCTTTTCTCGATTAGAATGATTGGAGCAGCCGTAAACTACACAATACATTGGCATTTTTTCAGACGGCAGATTCAGCTATTTCACTTCCTGCCCTCAAAGTTACGCATGCTTTTGTAGTGAAGTGCTGCTGTTGGGTAGCACCTCGTTTGCATGTGTTGACTCCGCCCTAGAGGCCCGCAGGTAATCAGCGTCTCATTCATACGGGTATATTAAGGTGGCTGTTTGCCCACCGGACATTGCGTTGAGGTGTGACTGTTTCGCCAGCGCGTCATTTCTCTGTGTTCATCCTGGCTGGAGTTGCCGTGCGGTTTGTGGATGAGCACATGTGGTGCTGAGTGTTTGCAGTCGTTGTGTTTTCATTCTGGCTGGAGGTGAGTGTGACGGCAGCTGGTTATTATTGCTCGAATCTACCGGACGCTAAACGGTTAACAACAACGTAACTCTTGTCAGGTGCTGTGCGGCTTGTGGAGAAGCGCGTGTTCAAGCCGAGTGTTTACAGTGGCTGGTGAACGCGCGCCGTTTGCCGCATACAAACGCACGTCATACTTCTACAATAATCATCGCTGGTGTATTGCTGTTTGGCTTTCTGGTAAGTGTTTTTGTGGCTCTTGTGGTCGTATTTATTTTGAGTAATCTTTAGTCATGGGGTTATCTGTGTATTTCAGCTCGCCTTGGTATTATTTGGTTCTCACTCTGTTGCTGCCGGACGAATGACGCGATCGCCGCATGTTGGTATGTGTGATCACTGTATTATAATGATGAGCCAGTACGGTGTATATTTTAGTTCACATCCGGGCTTTTGCAGGTGAATGAATCTGCTGTTATAAAAGTACGTGAAGACTGCTGCTCGGATTGGGACTTTCATTGCTGCTGTTTTGTTCCCAATATCTTTTACTTTTGTTTATTGTTTTATTTTAATAATCTGCTGGTCAGTAGTGGCTCTCATGTGAGCACACCCAGCATTTAATATATTTTTGAGTTAGTTTGCTTTATTATTGGGATAATTTAATCCCAATTTAACCCATCTCTTATGGGTTCGCCCGGTATTCCTTTTGTGAATAATATTTGCATTACTTAATAATTTTGTGAGTGATCCTCAGCCTGTCAGAGGAAAGAGGGTTGTGGGTGTTAGCCGGCCTGTGAAGCCGGGACAGGCTGGTGACTGTAAACCAATGTACTGAAAACCTTACTGAAGCCCATAACTGCAGGTTTGAGTGTATCATACATTTTGTTTTGTGATATTGGGTATTGTGGTTGTGCCTTGTAAATTAGAATTCATGTAAACTATTTCTTTTGTTGTAATTCGCTTTTCTTGTCTTTCAGGCACTGTGAGTCCGGAGCAGGAGAGTTAGTTGCTCTATTTTGGTGGTGGGGCCTGATGCACCGTGTGTGTGTGGTCTATAACCTATAGTGATTGATCTTGGTTGATGTGAGGGTGCAGTGTAGTGCACGTGTTTGTGCTTCTCGACCATTGCTGATGTGGAGAAGTTTGGCGCTAGCTCATCCTGCTTCCGGTAATCACAAGTCCTGATAAGTCTGTATTGTTATAGTGTGTGTGTGTGTGTGTGGAGTGATGATTGATCCCAATGGCCGCATATTTTAATATTTTACATTTGTCCAATAAAGAATATTTTTGTATTTTCTTATACCCACGTCTCCAATTCTTTGTGTAAGGGAAACACCGAACCTGTGTCCTCATTAGGATACTTCTCTGGTTTAGTGACCAGGGTGGCGTAGTCGACTCTTCTTTAAACCTCTTTCCGTAATAAACCTACTGTTCGCCACACTTTTATTACCTCACGCCTAGATTACTGTAACTCTGGGTCTCCCTCAGTCATCTCTTGGTCGCCTCCAGTTAGTACAAAATGCAGCTGCAAGGCTGCTGACCAGAACTAAGAAATATGATCACGTCACCCCAATTTTAGCATCCCTTCATTGGCTCCTGATTCATTTTAGAATTCAGTTTAAAATCTTATTGTTTGATTTTAAAGCTCTTAATAATCAAGCTCCATTTTACCTTAAAGATAAAATGCCCCCCGTCTATGGAATCAATTGCCTCTGGACATCCGCCTTGCACCTTCCATTAACATTTTTAAATCAAAATTGAAAACATACCTCTACTCTAACTCTACGTTTTGATACTCAATATCCTTGTTTTACTGTTTGTTTTGTGTGGTTCTGCGTTAATGTGCTTTTATTTAGTTTATTTTTCTTACCATGTCCAGCACTTTGGATAGCTCTGCTATGTTGAAATGTGCTTTATAAATAAAATTTACTTACTTACTTACGGAAAAACAGGGGCAGACACAGCAGAGAATATAAAGGAAAATGTAATAGGCGACAGGTGTGGGAAATCAGCTTGTGATCTGTGCGCAGCTGCTGAATCAGCACTGATTGCCCAGGTCACGAGCTGCAGAAAATGACAGGACAAACACAGACAACAGAGAGAAAGAAAATAATACATTTACTTTGAGCAGTGGCTGGATATGATTGGGGGGCTGATAAGCAGTCACTAATTGATATATACAGAGATATTATGAGATCAACAATGGATTATGGATGTATAGTCTATGGAGCAGCAGCTAAGACAATAAAACATAGACAGATTACAGTATAGAGCTCTATGGCTGTGTATTGGAGCCATAAAGTCAACCCCCATTAATGCTGTTCTAACAGAAGCAGGTGAAATACCATTGGAGCTCAGAAGAGAAACATTATCACTTTCATACTGGATTAGGTTAAAAAGACGTGGAGAGGAAAACCCCACAAAAATATCAATTCAGAACTGATGGGAATATGACAAATTTAAGAGAAGTGGATTTGGATGGACATTGAAAGGAAGAGCTAGGAAATATGGCTTGGAGTCTATAGAGTTCACTAGGACTTCCCCAATTAGTAATATTCCACCATGGCTTTATCCAGCAACAGAAGTAGATATTAATATAAAAGAAAAAAAAACGAGAGAATGGCAAACGAACGAAGTGGGTAACAAAGCTAGCCTATATGTAAGAAATAAGTGTTTCAACTACCTTAAAATTTACACAGATGGGTCAAAGAATAAGCAAGGGAGTGTGGGAACCGGTGTATTCATTCCTGAGTTTAAAACATCCATTGCTAAAAGACTTTCTGATTATTTATCAGTTTACACAGCAGAATTAGTGGCAGTTATAATAGGGTTACAATGGGTTGAAGAGGTTAAACCGGATAGGGTGGTAATTTGCTCTGATTCAGTCGCTGTTTTGGGAAGCATCCAGTCGAGGAAATAGATGGGAGGGATAGATAGAGGGATAGATAAATAGAGGGATAGAGATGATCTTATCACAGAACTCTTTCAAAATTGGTTTCGGATCCATAGATATTGATGTGCAGTTTTGTTGGGTGCCAGCTCATGAGGGACTGAAAGGAAATGAGGGTGCTGACTTGCAAAAAAAATTATTACAATATCAATTACATTAGGAAAAGGAGAAGGGAAAGCCCTGATTAAGAATAAAGGTATGGAGATTTGGCAGGAAAAGTGTGATGGAGATTTGAAAGGAAGAAGATATTATCAATTCAAAAATCAGTTAAAATAAAGATCTATAAAGAAAAGAACAGAAGAGAGGAAATAATAATAACAGACTCAGAGTAGATCACACAGGATTAAATAGTTTGTTGGCTGTTTTAGGGAAAAGAAATAGTAATAAGTGTGCTAACTGTGGAGATAAAGAAAATGTAGATCATGTCATCATGCGCTGTTCCATATATGAATCTGACAGAAGAAACTTACATGACAAAGTAAGAGAAAAAGGACGGTTGTGGGATCTAAAAGGGGTTTTGGGAACAGAAGGGGGGAAAGAAGAAGAAGAAGAAGAAGAAGAAGAAACCCTGAACGGGCAGGTTCTTATAGGGGATTGTAAGGGTCAAGGAATTTCGATTTTCAATTTTAAAATACAAAAAAAACAAAACAAAAAAAAACCTGTTGCAATTGTTCAAATTGTGTACAATTTGTGTACACCTAAATTCATTTAAAAATTTTAATTTAAGTGATTTTAGTGTTTCTTCATCTAGATGAATTGTCCGTAGCCTTAAAAAATGTCATGTGGTGCGACCGTGATTTATCTTAAAATTAATGAATTTCCTTAACATGCTTAAACATTTTTTAAAAGTTCTTAGTAATTAAAGTGTTTAGAAACCAAGTATTTGCATTTCTTTTGAGTTTTTGTAAATGATCTAATTTTTTGTTCTATAATTTCTGAGTTGCCTTCTTAAATCTAGTTAACAGACTTATTTTTCCTGTAAATCACATAAAACTGATACAAATGTTTTAAAAATATAATTTACTAAAGCATTCTGTATCAGTGATTCATATTTCTGTCACAGAAACAAGATACTTTATTTTAAATTTAATACAGTGATTGCTTTTATTGGTCGCACCGCATGATGAGTGGTCGCTCCAAATGACACGAAGACCTTATATTGTTAAAAATCTATTTAAAGAGATCAATGAACAATACATTTCATACAAATATATATATATATATTTAAACCAGATTTTATACAAATTTCACAGAATTTTCCTGAACATAAACATTTTGTAAACATTTTTTTTATATAAAATAATATCATATAAAAATCACATCACAAACACAAGTGCACCATTTAATTTAACTTGACTTAGAATTTCTTTCTAACAAATAATAATGTTATAGATATAAATTATTTCATAAAAGTATTGTATACAGTAACATTTGGGGTCAATAGTTTTTTTTAAGTAATTAATACTTTTATTAATCAAAGACACATTCAGTGTCACATTCAGGTGCAGGCTATAATGTTACGAAAGATTCTATTTCAAATAAATGCTGTTCTTTTGAACTTTCTATTCATCAAGTAATCCTGACATATAAAATGTATCAGTTTCCACAAAAATATGAACATTGATAATAATCAGAAATGTTTCTTGAGCAGCAAATCATTAGTGACCCTGGATCACAAAACCAGTCACAAGTCGCACAGGGTATTTGTGGCAATAGCCATTGTATGGGTCAAAATTATCTTCTTTTCTATCTTTTCTTTTATTCCAAAAATCATTAGGATATTAAATAAAGATCATGTTTCATACAGTATTTTGTAAATGTCCTACCGTAAATATATAAAACATTTATTTTTGTGAGTGAATGAATATAGCAATATCGCAAACATAAATGGACAACTTTAAAGGCGATTTTTTTGCATCCTCAGATTCCAGATTTTCAGTTGTATCGGCCAAAAATTTTTCTATCTTAACAAATCATACATCAATGGAAAGCTTATTTATTCAGCTTCATATGATGTATAAATCTCAATTTCAAAAAATTGACCCATGTGACATTGACCCATTGAGTGGTTTTGTGGTCCAGGCAGGGTTATATATCAGAGTGATTTCTGAAGGATCATGTGACACTGAAGACTGGATTAATGATGCTGAAAATTCAGCTTTGATCACAGGAATAAATTACAGTTTACTATATATTCACATAGAAAACAGATATTTTAAACTGTAATAATATTTCACTCTTCTCCTATCAAGGTACTTCGCTCTTGCTGCAGGGTCAGAATTTTTTCGCTCGGCAGTGGCATCTGGTAAAATAGATTAAAATAGTTTTAAATAAATAAATAGGCAATAATAAATACACTACTAATAAATGCATTATTACTAAACTGAAATTACATGCTCTAATTTTTTTTGTTGCATTTTTCCTCATATTGTACAAAGAGTAAACATAAACTGTCTGAAATATATATAAAAAAATATCCCAAATTGCATAAAAATCTATTCCAAATGATCCTAAAGTAAAGTACTTTTGTATATAAACCATCAATTGAATATAAAAGCATAAAACTGCCAATCTAGGACATCACCACATGTTATTTGGTCGCACCACATGATATTTTCAAATTCAGTCAAAATTTACAGGCACAGAATTGGCCACCTAAACAAAACAAGCTAGCTTCCCAAAAAAGGTCACTATGAAATGTATAATAAAAATATATATTTGTAGAAATAACTTTAATATTAATTTTAGTTTGAGGTCATACCACATGACATCCAAATGTGGCAACTACATACCAACCATTACAAAGGTTTATTTTTTTCCAATTTGAGAGAATTACAAACCTGCTTGCTGCTTCCATGGGTCCTTGGTAAATTGGTATATGATGTAACTTCCTGTGTTTGTATAGTTTTCAACACAAAAGTTCCAAAATGGTAGTTCCTTGATGGTCGCACCACATGAGATTTCATAAAATGGACATCATCGGACAAAGTTTGTTTGTATATTATGATGGAAATATAAATAAAAATGCTTTGACATTTTTTAAAGGATTACAAAACATTTTGGAAATCATGCCAAATAGTGCAGAAAATAAATTTGAATAAATTTAGAGTATTTTCAAAGATGTTTTGGAGGACGGTCGCACCACATGATGTTTTGACACTTTAAATAAATAAAAAAACAAATAAGTAAAGGTTTTTGAAAAGTTAAAGTGAGTACATACATAGGATAGGTACTACAAATATACAGTATCTTTTTATGCATTTAAACCCGTTTTTGCCTGAATAAATGCAATCGGAAAGAAAATTTAGGCAATCACGTCAATTTTTTTTCTTTTTATATACTTTGTACTTTGTATGTAAACTATTTAACCTGAAGTTAATAAAAATATATTTAATTGAAACTAAAAAGTTCACCTGCCAAAAGTCTCAGAGATTGAGCTGAACTGAACACGGAGAAGTCTTCTGTGACCTATTTACTGTAAGTATGAAAATTCAAATGCTTATGATTTAGGACAGATTTCACTTTAACCTTACTAACCTGATAATAATCAAAATTAGGTAAAAGGTTTTTAAAAATTGTGCACCATAAAACAATGCATATGAGCATATACATATACATATGCAAATACATACACAAGGCACACATAAGAAATAATTAGAAAATATTTTTATTGAATTTAGCAGGGAATATTATATCATCTTCAAGCTCAGCACTTACTCAACCATAATCTGAACATGTTATTTCACTGACAGAAGCTCAGCTGTAGTATTAATGTAATAAAGAGAAAGTAAAAGACTCTATAACATCTCAGCGTTTATGATTTATCATGCAGCTCAAAGCATTATGGGTAGAATCTCTCTACAATCTATCTGGATTCATCAACACAGTTTCACTGATCCATAAACCATAAACCCAGGATATAGCGGTTGAGTGAATGTGGTCTGGACTGTGTGGATGAGGCTCATCGTGTCAGAGACGCTGTAGAAGGACAGAGTTCCTGCACTGTGATCCACATACACTCCTATTCTACTGTGATCCACATACACTCCTATTCTACTGTGATCCACACACACTCCTGTTCTACGGCTGATGGGCTTTACAGGGAGTTTAGTCTCTATGTTATTGTGTATGAATGAGTATCTGGAGGAAGAGCAGAGCAAACTCCAGGACTGATCATTAGATCCAAACACACACTCATCACCCGATCCCTTCCTGCTAATGCTCTTATATGACACTGATATAAACACACTAACACTCCACTCAATCTCCCAGTAACAGCGTCCACACACACTCTCTCTACACAACACCTGACACACATCATCAAATCTGTCTGGATGATCAGGATACGACTGAATCTCTGGGAAAGTGCCAGTAATCACTCTGTTCCTCTCAGACAGACGGATGCGTTTATTCACTGTGTTCAGATCCAGATTGAGCTGATGGGAATCTGATGAAGATAAAACACATCAGAATCAGGAATTATGAATCTGTCTGATCTTTTAATTTATCTAAACACTTCATGTTCAATATATCATCAGTGTCTCAGTGCAGTTTACCAGATATCCTGAGCAAATCATCATTTACATGATCAACTCTAAAACTCTTCTGTCATGTTTTCTTTCACTTCTCCAGGAAGAACATGAACACACTCAGTGAGTTTTTCTGCTTGTTTTCTCAGTGACTTACATTGTAGGAAGTCATTCCTGGTCCTGGAAACAATGTTGGAGAAAGTGCCTGTGGAAATCAACAGACATGAAGAGTGTGATTATCATGTCAAGATAAAATGATCCCTGCATCCTTTCCTAAGACATTTTTAATATGATCTTCTACATCCACGGTTGTCAAACTGGGGTACGCGTACCCCTAGGGGTACGTGGACTGATTTCAGGGGGTACGCGAAAAAAGATCTAAGTCATATGACTTTTCATATGCGAGAAAAAAAAAAAGAGATTTTGATAAAAAAAAAAAACATTCATATTCATATATTAAATAACAATTAGAAAACCTGTATAAACTGAACACCAAAGAATAATATTAACTATTGAGCGGTGGGGACGCGTTCATGTGTAAGGGTGGCGCTGCCAATAACACCTAAAAGCTGCCACAAAGAACTGGGAAAAGTAATGATAGATTATTAATATTTATACTACAGGGCCGTTGAATGCTTGAATCTGATTGGTTGACGAACGTTCTAAGGTGTGCATTATTTTCAGGGAAACGCACGGCTAAAGTAGTTCCAGGCAGGTCTTGACCGCATTACAGTTCCATATCACTTCGCATAGTCAACTGTAATAACGGAAAATAGGATACAATTCATAACAAGAAAAAACATTTAGCCCCATGCGCTTGATCTGCAATTTTCAATGTCTAGCTTCACAATCAATTGAAACATGCAGTTTAATTTTAATAAATAAAGTATATAGTCCTATATAATCAATAGAAAATTAAACTGAATATAGGCTAAATAAATGGATAGTCCTGCAGCACGGATTTTTATTGCAGATAATTTAACAAATAAATAATTATTGATAGGCCTACTTGTTAAAAGGGCTTTGTGTTTCATTTATTTGGCTAGTCTACTGTCATCTGTCAATAATAGAAAAAAAAAAAAGAATGAACGAATTAATTAAAACGAATTGAATTAATAAATAAAAAATAATAATGACGCACATGCTTTTCTGTCTCATTATTGCAACATCTCTCTCTAATAACTGCATTAATAACTGCATAAAGCCGGGGACACACTTTAAGGCCGGTTATGAATGTAATTTGATACTTATGACTGATCATGCCCAAACGCGTGTTCAGCGCGTTCAGTCTGTGTTCAAAGTCGGTGTTTAAAATCTGCTGCAGTCGATGAAAACAGTCAGAGAATGTGTCAGCTAGTCGTGTGTCCCCAGCATTAGTCTGCTATCAGTGGCTCAAACCTCCGTTACTAACTCTAAAATGACGTTTTGGAACTAGCAACAGAGGCATGGGATTAGATGCGTAAGAAATTAGTCCTACATACAAGAGCGTTTTAATGACAAAAACTTTACAAACGTCTTGAAATACATAATCTGAACAATGTTTCGAGGTGTGGTAACTGTAGTATAAGCGGAATAATTGACTTCAGGCCGTTGAATTATTAGAAAAATAATGCACACCCGAGGTGAACGGCCACTCCGCTTCGTGTCGTGACCGCATTACCACCTCGGGTGTGCATTATTTTTCTAATAATTCAACGGCCTGTCGTCAATTATTCCTTACGTCAAATATATCAAGGAGACATTTCAATTGTTTATTAATAAACAAGTGTTTTCTGTGTCAAAGATGAAGTTGACTATGCTGACTCGCGATCTTCGCAGCAGTGAACGCGCCAGAGAGAAATGCATTTTTACAGATTAGCCTACATAAGCAGAGAGCAGTCTGTTTTCTTTCGTTTTGAATTGTTTTGTTACACATGTTTAAGTACACATTTCATGCTTTCTATATATATATATATATACAGTGCAATGCATAAGTGAATACACCCATGCTAAAGTTGACTAAAAAGAGGAATAAAAAATCATATTTTGGAAATTGAACTTAATGCCTTAATTTAAAAAATTAGGAAAAATCCAACCTTTAAGGACACCAATTTTCTTTGTGAATGAATAATGTATCGTAAATAAATAAATGTTCTTCCTTAAAATACATGGTGCATAAGTGAGTACACCCCTATGTTAAATTCCCATAGAGGCAGGCAGATTTTTATTTTTAAGTATAAAAAAAAAAAAAAAATTAGGATACTATGCATCCTGATAAAGTTCCCTTGGCCTTTGGAATTAAAATAGCCCCACATCATCACATAGCCTTCACCATACCTAGAGATTGGCATGGTTTTATTTCAGTTAGCCTAATAGCTAGTTTGATTTGCATTGAGAGATGATCTTATGGAAAGTACCCCATGCCAATCTCTAGGTATGGTGAAGGCTATGTGATGATGTGGGGCTATTTTAATTCCAAAGGCCAAGGGAACTTTATCAGGATGCATAGTATCCTAAATTTTTTTTTTTTAAAATACTTAAAAATAAAAATCTGCCTGCCTCTATGGGAATTTAACATAGGGGTGTACTCACTTATGCACCATGTATTTTAAGGAAGAACATTTATTTATTTACGATACATTATTCATTCACAAAGAAAATTGGTGTCCTTAAAGGTTGGATTTTTCCTAATTTTTTAAATTAAGGCATTAAGTTCAATTTCCAAAATATGATTTTTTATTCCTCTTTTTAGTCAACTTTAGCATGGGTGTATTCACTTATGCATTGCACTGTATATCTCAGGTCTGTGAGGCAAGTAGCTTATACGCTGAGTTTCGGTTAATTTAAGAGACGATCTCCAGTTCACGCGCCGGCGACTCCGTGTCCTGATTTATTGCCTGCTATATTTTCTTCTTATTTATTAAATCTTATTTCTTAAATTTATTAAATTGGTAGATGAAACATTGATTAAAATTAAGATAAAATTAATACAAAATGAAATTCACTTTAAAGAAAGGTTTTCTACAAAAACAAACTCAATGAAGTGGTCAAAATATTGTCTGCCCACTCCATTTGTCTCTCGATATTTTCGGGATCATCTTATTCATGCTTTTCACTTTTAATATAGTCAACATAAAATAAAATAAATATATATTATTTTATTTAAACATGAATATGAAACTAAATCGTTTTTTAATGACTGGGCTACAACGCATAGGCTAAAGTAGCCTATAGGCTACAGAGAAATTTAATGTCGGAGCGTCTTACCGGTGAGCATGTGGGGAGAGATACGATTTTCGTTCAATCATCGAATATTATTTTGCTTGATATTCCAATTCTTAATATTTGGTGTTTTAAATGCATGTTTGAGATCTCTGTGAAAGTTTTAAAGCAGTTTTGTAGTGTCGCTTTCAGAGTGCTCAAGTCCGTAACATTGTTTGTTCCTCATAAATGCGAACACGAAAAATTAAATAAAATGAATATATTACGTTCTGTGGAGAGCAAACCCTTCTTCATCCGGTGGGTATATTACTTTAGGTTTGCCAGTGTAATTCATAGAATTACTACTAAAACATATTTTACCACCTAAAAGTTAAAGATTTTTTGTGTCAAGTCCGGACCGTAACGCAAGTGTTCCCTCTTCTCATATTAAATATTAAACGCATGTGTATAGCCTACTGATATTTTTCTAACGTCTGGGCTCCTTTGTTAAGGCAGTATGGATGTATAAACAGACGTTTCAATATATTAAACGAATTTTCTGATGAACGCATTTTTCTCCCTGAGTGTCGCGATTTCGGTTTCATTTCGCATATAGGCCTAGCCTACAGCCCTTATAATCATAGATGACGCCACGGGTTTTTTTGTTTGTTTTTTTTTTGTTTTTTAAAGAGCCTAGCCTACGTTTGTATGTACGAGTATGGGTCATTTATATTGACAATACTTACTAAAATATAATTAATATAATTTTATTGCATTTGTATTAATTGTTTGAAGAGTAAAAAATTAAATAAAATAATCAGTAGGTCTTATTTTTTAACAGTCTATGGTCTTAACGCAAATTTACAACCGGCAAGTCGGTCGGACTAAAAGGGGGAAAAAATATTATTTGTGTCGGCCCTAAATTGACAGGGTCGATCGGGTTACGGCAAACAAAAATATTTTTAAGGATGGCCTTAACTTCCGCATTTGCACTGCACATTAAAAACTTATTTTCTCCGCATTAACAAAATATTCGAGAGTGACAGAGAGGGTAAAAGTAGAGCTTTTATGATGATCTTTGCAATGATCTTTGCAGCCTGCTGCAGTGCTGATTACAGCTCTGCGTCATAATAAACGTTGCTATGACGACAAATAGTATTTGTCGCGCAGCGCGCAAATGAAAAAAAAATAAAAATCCTGTCAGAAATCATCCCAGTTACGTCTATTTGACAAAAAAATCAATTTCAATCGATGGATAAATGGCTGAAACGGGTTCAGGCCATACCCAGAACGACAACAGAAACTTCACAGGAGTCACCTGCTGTCGGGACAAGCTTTTCAGGTCAAGACACTATCATAGCAAATCCTAACTCTGACGAGAGGCCTGATGCTAGCCAAACCATTAACATGGACAGTGATGGAGACGGGGAGACACAGACTCTTCCCTCAAGACAACAAGGTGATGGTAGGGAGGCACACTCAAAGATAAGAAGATATAACGAAGATTATATAACTCTGGGCTTCACATACACAGGCAATGCGAATTTCCCTCAGCCACAGTGTGTCATATGTGCGCAAGTTCTGTCTAATAACTCATTGAAGCCTTCACTCTTACAAAGACATTTAGAAACGAAACATGGCAATTTGAAAAATAAGCCACGGGAGTTTTTTGAGCGACAATTGAGACTGCTTTCTAACACCAAGAAATGTCTGATCGCGTCAGATGCTGTAAATAAGGCAGGAGTAGAAGCGTCTTATGTGATGGGAGTGAATTATTGATGAATGTATTTTGATACACATTTTAATGTTATATGATTGACTCCTCGATCAAATGACTTTTTGTACTATGTTCATTTCCTAACATCTGTGCATAGACTAATCAGTGACCTAGTGTCATAGGCTGGTTAAGAGAAAGGTGGAGACTGTGGCCCTTTAAGACCGCGTGCTTGAGAGACAGGTGTGTGCGTCGTCTGGACTGCGTCAATTACGTGCAAGTCTACATCCGGTTGAGTGTTTTAAACAGGTGCTGGCGTCTGAGAAGAAACGCTGAACGGTGATAACCAGACGTTTTACGGCTGTGCGGGAACGAGTGAGTCGGAGTATTGTGAAGACGGCGACGCAGAGCGATCACGGGTGCAGCTGTTGGAGATAAGTGAGTCAGCGATCGTTTGGAGACGGCAATAGTGGGCGGTGAGCACGACGGCGACGCAGAGCAATCACAGGCGCGGCGTTGGAGACGAGTGAGTCAGTGTGTACAGAGTCGAGTGTATCAGCGGTTGCTGTTTGGAGGAGCGAATCAACGAGTGCTGGTCGGAGACGAGTGAGACCGCGGTTGGTGAGACGGCGACGGAGGATTTCACAACGCTGGAAATTAACTAGACTGGGTAGTGGGAACTACTACCCAGTCATATTGTGAGTACAACCCCAGTTGAAGATCGTCTGATGAATATTGTATTGACCATTTTGCATCTAATTCATAATAGAGACAATTCATAATAGAGATAATTCATAATAAGAGACTAAGAACTAATTTCCAGTATAACTTACTATCCATAGCTCTTGTTTTCCTTTTGCTGTGGTGTGATTTATTTGGGTTGCAGTGTGTATTACATGGTGTGGGTATTTGTGTGCACCTGTGAGTTATAGTTAGCTTTTTCTTGCATTGGACTGGAGATACTGGTAGTTGTTTCTTATTTCTTTCTAGTACACTATAATCTCTGGATCTGTGGAGACCTACATGCTGTGAGACCAACCTAGGACATTTGTTCATTCACCATAAGGACATCATACCAGACTGTGCGGAGGACTGCATTCCTTTTGATAACCGCTTTTAATATTGAGATCATTTTATAGTCTAATAAAAGTATTTTTGTAATTCAATCTATCTGTTGAGTGTCAATACTGTCCAGCCCTCAGTGAATGATTAACTTGGGTCCTGGGTTCCATTTAAACACAACCTAGGTGGCGTAGTCGGCTACTTATATTTAATCGGGGTTAATATAGTATTGCTGATTTTATTGTAAAAAGCCCCTTTTAATTCTCATTTTGCTGCGAGATAGCGCGCCACACTTACATGGTCAGTTACAGAGTGGCTAAGGCAGGCAAGCCTCATACTATTGTGGAGGAACTGATTGTCCCTGCTGCTATGGACATGGCTGAGAAAATGTTGGGGGAAAAGGCTAAACATACTTTCCAGAAAATGCCTTCATCAGACAATACCGTGTCCCGACGGATCAGTGATATGTCAGCAGACGTTGTGAGACAGTTACTATGTCGCATACATGCCAGTGAATTCTATGCATTACAGCTAGATGAGTCAACAGATGTAGCAGGCCTGGCTCAGTTGTTGGTGTACGTCAGGTACATATATGGAGGGTCAATCCATGAGGACATCCTCTTTTGCAAACCATTACCGACGAGGACAACGGGGCAGGACATTTTTGGACTCATAGACTGTTTCATACGATCACACGGAATAACCTGGACTAAATGTGTTGGTATATGCACAGATGGTGCCAAAGCAATGATGGGGAGGCACAGCGGAGTGGTCACCCGTGTACAAGCAGTGGCTCCAGATGCCACTTGGGTCCACTGTAGCATACATAGGGAAGCGCTTGCCGCCAAAGGAATGTCAGACAGCCTGGCACAGGTGTTGGACGACACAGTTAAGATGGTTAACTTTGTAAAATCAAGACCCCTAAACTCGCGCATTTTTTCCACCTTATGCAGTGAGATGGGCAGTGACCATTTGACGCTTTTGCTCCACACTGAAGTGCGATGGTTGTCCAGAGGGAAAGTTTTAGCACGCTTTTTTGAACTGAAAGACGAGCTGAAACTGTTTTTCATCGACAATCCTTTTCGCTTGTCAGATAGGTTGCATGATGATGAGTGGCTCACAAGACTGGCCTATTTGGGAGATATCTTTGGTCGTCTAAATGAGCTCAATCTTGGGCTGCAAGGTCGCTCTGTGACAATATTCAATGTGCGAGACAAGGTAGAGGCCACGATTAAAAAGCTGAACTTCTGGTCTGACTGTGTCAAAGACAACGACATTGGCGCATTCCCATCACTGCAGGATTTTCTGTGTGAAAACGAACTACGGCTTGCCGACAGTGTCAGATGTGACATACGGAAACACCTTGGCGACTTGGCAGCGCAATTACGCAAATACTTCCCCGAAACAGACGACCACGACACATGGATTCGTAATCCTTTTTCGTCACCCAGCACATGCCAGCTTCCTATGCTCGAGAGAGAGAGCCTCATTGAAATATCCACGAACGGGTCGGTCAGAATTGAGTTCGGTCAGAAGACACTGACAGATTTCTGGATTAGTTTGCGGGCAGAGTATCCGGACCTGGCAAACCGAGCGATTAAGACGTTGATGCCTTTTGCTACAACGTATTTATGCGAGACTGGATTCTCAGCTTTGGTCTGCCTTAAGACCAAGTATAGGTACAGACTGTTTGTGGAAAATGATCTAAGACTGAAACTGTCCCCAATTCGGCCTAACATCGCTGCATTATGTAAGAACATCCAGGCACATCCCTCACATTGATTAAACTGGTGATGTGGATGGAGAGGTGGTAGGCCTATTCTGTGTGGTTTACTACAATTTAGTTTACTGTTTACTATTTAGTTTACTATTGTTAATGTGTTCTCTTTTTTATTATTATTTTACAGCAGAGAAGTTAAGAAAATATACAATGTTATCATATGTGAAAAGCAATACTTATCAGTATGTGAAAAGTTAACAATAACTTTAATGAGATGTTGGATATGTGTTTAAAATCATTATATTCAGCACATTTGTATCATATGTTGACTTTTGATGAGATTTGTATCGTTTGTTTATGATTCTATTCACTATTCTCGACAAAATTGATAAAAATAAATATTAATAAAAAATAAAAAAACTTGTTGTTAACAATTGGTGGTGTTGGGGGTACTCCGGAAGATCTATAATGTCTCAGGGGGTACATGCCTGTTAAAAGTTTGGGAACCACTGTTCTACATGATCTGAGATGATGGAGGATCATTTCTGAGAGCAGAATCTCCATGACTTTACCTCTGTCAGAGATCTTCTTCTGCTCCTCTTTGCAGAAATCCTCCAGTTTGTCTCTCAGCTGACGGACAGATTCTCTCACGCCATCAAAAGAGGAGAGAGAACTGAAGGGATTGTCATTTACGTCTGTAGATTCAGGAGGAGCTGAGAGAGACTGGAAACTCTAGAGAAAACAGAAATCAAAGCTCATCACCTCCACACTTCATCAATAACCTGCTCTACTGTCAGATTTGTGCGGCTCTTGTTGATCTTTAGTAACTCTCCTCAATCCAGCACTTTCACAGCATCAGCTTCATTCTTCTCATATTCATTATGTGACATTAGAGACACAAGTTCTATCGTTTGACATTTACACTAAATGTGAACTTCCTAGGAAATCAATTTAAGCTCAATATTAGCTTGAGAAATACATGATTTTAATTAGAAATACTGCGATCATAAATCCAAATTTAGTGTGTTTTGAAATTATATATTTAAAGTGTGTAGTTTTTTAAGTATTTTATTATCTAAAATCAATATTTTTATTCATAAATACTGACTTTTCCTCGTAAATGAAGAATTTATTATCTTTATATACAGTGAGGAAAATAAGTATTTGAACACCCTGCTATTTTGCAAGTTCTCCCACTTAGAAATCATGGAGGGGTCTGAAATTGTCATCGTAGGTGCATGTCCACTGTGAGAGACATAATCTAAAAAAAAAAAAATCCAGAAATCACAATGTATGATTTTTTAACTATTTATTTGTATGATACAGCTGCAAATAAGTATTTTAACACCTGAGAAAATCAATGTTAATATTTGGTACAGTAGCCTTTGCAATTACAGAGGTCAAACGTTTCCTGTAGTTTTTCACCAGGTTTGCACACACTGCAGGAGGGATTTTGGCCCACTCCTCCACACAGATCTTTTCTAGATCAGTCAGGTTTCTGGGCTGTCGCTGAGAAACACGGAGTTTGAGCTCCCTCCAAAGATTCTCTATTGGGTTTAGGTCTGGAGACTGGCTAGGCCACGCCAGAACCTTGATATGCTTCTTACAGAGCCACTCCTTGGTTATCCTGGCTGTGTGCTTCGGGTCATTGTCATGTTGGAAGACCCAGCCTCGACCCATCTTCAATGCTCTAACTGAGGGAAGGAGGTTGTTCCCCAAAATCTCGCAATACATGGCCCCGGTCACCCTCTCCTTAATACAGTGCAGTCGCCCTGTCCCATGTGCAGAAAAACACCCCCAAAGCATGATGCTACCACCCCCATGCTTCACAGTAGGGATGGTGTTCTTGGGATGGTACTCATCATTCTTCTTCCTCCAAACACGTTTAGTGGAATTATGACCAAAAAGTTCTATTTTGGTCTCATCTGACCACATGACTTTCTCCCATGACTCCTCTGGATCATCCAAATGGTCATTGGCAAACTTAAGACGGGCCCTGACATGTGCTGGTTTAAGCAGGGGAACCTTCCGTGCCATGCATGATTTCAAACCATGACGTCTTAGTGTATTACCAACAGTAACCTTGGAAACAGTGGTCCCAGCTCTTTTCAGGTCATTGACCAGCTCCTCCCGTGTAGTTCTGGGCTGATTTCTCACCTTTCTTAGGATCATTGAGACCCCACGAGGTGAGATCTTGCATGGAGCCCCAGTCCGAGGGAGATTGACAGTCATGTTTAGCTTCTTCCATTTTCTAATGATTGCTCCAACAGTGGACCTTTTTTCACCAAGCTGCTTGGCAATTTCCCCGTAGCCCTTTCCAGCCTTGTGGAGGTGTACAATTTTGTCTCTAGTGTCTTTGGACAGCTCTTTGGTCTTGGCCATGTTAGTAGTTGGATTCTTACTGATTGTATGGGGTGGACAGGTGTCTTTATGCAGCTAACGACCTCAAACAGGTGCATCTAATTTAGGATAATAAATGGAGTGGAGGTGGACATTTTAAAGGCAGACTAACAGGTCTTTGAGGGTCAGAATTCTAGCTGATAGACAGGTGTTCAAATACTTATTTGCAGCTGTATCATACAAATAAATAGTTAAAAAATCATACATTGTGATTTCTGGATTTTTTTTTTTAGATTATGTCTCTCACAGTGGACATGCACCTACGATGACAATTTCAGACCCCTCCATGATTTCCAAGTGGGAGAACTTGCAAAATAGCAGGGTGTTCAAATACTTATTTTCCTCACTGTACATGGGACAGGTAGGTCCACGGAGGCTTCCATGTCGTTCCGCCATCTTGAAAAACTATAATAGCAGAGAGGGACAAAAAGTACTAGGCCAACGCGTTTCCACAACGTGTTTTCGTTCAGAGCCAGCATCACGTGACTGAAAGCAGCTGATCCGGACAAAAAGATTTGAGAGACGCTTGTCACTGCCCCGGCAAGTTTAAAAGGCTGCACTGCACAGTTATTTTTTAATGGAGGACCATACTTATGTGGAGCTACAGGACCGGAGATTGCAAAAAACAAGGGTTAATGTCGGGATAGCTTTTTCCAGGTGGAAAGAGTTGATGCAGGAGAAAGCTTTCAAAAGAGACACTGAACTTGCCTGCTTTCTTCTCAACAGGTAAGTCAATGATGCGGTCTAAATTTCAAGCTTTTTTTCATTGCTTGGTCGCTTCTCTGCCTTTGGAAACTTTCAATTCTATCAAACATCCGTTTGTTCGTTGTGTCAAGTTGTCGTTTGTTTGAAATAACAAACCTGTTCACCCAAAGGAAAACTCGATGAAGTGCTATTAGAAGACATCCTGTCATAGCTTTTTGGTACATAACGGCTACCTTTGAAGCAACACGCATTTAAAAAAGCGAGGCGCTGGAGAGCACTATTCATTTGAATGCAAAATACAATTTCACCGCTAGATGGGAGAAATTCCTACACATTGTCCCTTTAAAAAATAAATTAGCAGAATAAACCAAATAATTAAAAAAAAATTTACAGAAAACAAGAAAGTGATTCATTTAGATGTGGAAATAAAATCGAGAGGTCAGTAATAAACCAACATCTATCTCATATTAAATATTTTAAATAATCATATTATTATCCTGATCAAATGCATCAATCTCTATCTTAGCTGTATTATATCATGTAAATTGGACTCTAAAAAGTTAAATTACATTCTTTAATGGGAATGTCATTAAAGCCTTTGTTTTATTCACAGAATTAAAGGGCAAACTTTGCTAAATTCATATTTGTGTGATGAAAAGGCATTAATATGTGATATTTTTGTCATTTTTAATTAAATTTACTATAAAACGTGAAGTACTAAACAATACTTTAATAAATGCTTGGATTTAGGGTAATATAACTTTTAATAAAGCACCTTAAGTTTTATTGAAAAGCTAGTGTTGGCTACTGTTGCATTATTGAAAGTGAAGAAACAATACTGTTGTATTATTAAATGCAATAATTTAACATTTCTCATTTTATTCTAAACATTGTCCATTTATGTTTCGTTGAATACATCGTGTGTCTAGAGATTAGCTTTATTTTAAAGCACGATGAATTAATTTTGACATGGAGTGAATACAGAGCAAGGTTTTTTATTAGTGATCGGGCAGCGAGTGATGAGGAGAGAGAAATGATCAACTAGAAATATCAATAGAAGTAAACTGGAAAATCAATTTACTATAAATGAGTTTAGATTTGGATACTGTGCAAACTTTCATTGCTAACAAACTATGCTGAACCACCGAACGCTAATGTTGTTCCTACAACCAATATGAGAACAGAAAAAAGGAATGAATGTACATCAGTTGGGAATCATTTCAATGTTAAGAAACAACTTATTTATATAAAGCCACGTTTCCACCGAAATTACCTGGAACAATTTTTCACAGGAACTTTTTTTCTGCCAGACCTGTTGCTGTCTGCGTTTCCACCGCGGTCTAAAGTACCATGAAGATTAGGCATATAGTCCAGTGTCACATTGTTGATTCGAATAGCAAACAGTTGTATAGCAATAGCAACTGTTTGTTTTAAAAAAATGGTGGATGAAATAAAATGCTGTGTGAAGTCAACCAATCAAAATGCGGCATTAACATTCACTAAGTTTAGTCTTTTGATCTTCCCTCATATTTTAAAATATTAAAAAATTATAAATACATAAAAAAATCCTCATAATTTGATGGTTTAAGCAAACTTGTAGGGTCATTAAAAAAAAAAAACCTGCACACACCACTTTTGGCCACTACTGTATGTTTTGTGTGGTCAGTGCCACAATAGTGCTATTTCAGACCCTGGTTACTGTGGACTGATGAGCTCAAGTCATCACCGGTGCACTGCTACTTTTTACCATCCTCAAAAAATAACTATCACTTTCATTTCTGCAGTTAGAGCATTGATTTGTAGAGTGGGAGAAGCTATTAAATTTCTTAAAGGTCTGTTACAAAAAGAATACCTTGATGATCAAGCTTTTATCGTTTGATCAACTCTGTCATCATTTAACTGCAATACATTATATGCCCTATTTTAACGATCTAAGCTCATGGTCTAAAGCGCACTGCGCAAGTGCACTTAGAGCGTGTCCGAATCCACTTTTGCTAGTTTAACGACGGGAAAAATGGTTGGCGCTCCCGGCGCATGAACTAAAAGGGTCGTCCCTATTCTTTTAATGAGTAATGGGTGTGTTTTGGGCATAATGTGCAATAAACCAATCAGAGTCTTATCTCCCATTCCCTTTAAAAGCCAGTTGTGTTTGCCATGGCGGATTCGCTATTTACATGGAGGAATTTGCAAGCGGAAAAACTGAACGCTTCTCCAGAGAGGAAACGGATCTGCTCGTGCGCGAGGTTAAAGCGCGCAAGCAAACCATCTACAGGACAAAGTGTTTGCGCGTTGTGGACCCGCCTATAGGCGCATATTAGTAACGCGCTCTTTAAATAACAAAAAAATATTGTCCGTTCTTCTCGACCTCTGTTACCTGCAGGAAATGTATGTGATCCTGTGTGTGTGAAAGCTGCTCCAGCTCAGCGTCTCTCCTCCTCAGATCATTGATCTCCTGCTCCAGTCGCTCCAGTCGTTCTTCAGCTCGACTCACTGCAGTCTTTTCCTGATCTCTGATCCGCTGTGTCGCCTCAGAGCGGCTTCTCTCAATGGAGCGGATGAGCTCAGTGAAGATCCTCTCACTGTCCTCCACTGCTGTGTGTGCAGAGCGCTGTTAGGACACACATCACAATCACACGGTGAGCTTCAGTGCGTCCTGACTGAGACTTCTCAAACTTCTCTTCTTCTCCAGACTCACCTTATGAGACTCTACAGCCTCTCTCAGCTGCTGAAGATCTTTCTCTCTCTGCTGGATCCTCTGCTGGAACGACCTCTGCGTCTCCTTCAGCTGCTTCTGCAGCACAAACCAATAACACAGATGGCACTTTATACTGTCACTATATCATCATGTGAAGAGTTTTTTGCAAAAACGTTTGTGTTGATAAATGTTTACGATTTCCACCATATTTTCTGTTAAGATAATATGAAAATATGAAAGTTCACTTGCAGCTTCTGTTCACTTCTGTGACGTCTACAGTGTGAATGATGTTTCCTGATCATATGGTGCCAATATAAACAGTGTCAACATTATTTCATCCTTGTCTAGTTTCATACCTGTTTCTCTGTCCTCTGTGCTGCAGCTGATACAGTGTCGTGGTTTTTA
This sequence comes from Abramis brama, assembly GCA_022829085.1. Lineage (NCBI taxonomy): Eukaryota > Metazoa > Chordata > Actinopteri > Cypriniformes > Leuciscidae > Abramis > Abramis brama. Next base: position 38,934,520 of record CM040772.1, read on the forward strand.
TGTTCGTCCATCGTACACAGCACACATATAAACTTCTGGTCAGTGCGACAGAAAACCTCAAGGAGTTTATCATGTGTTTGGCAGATCATCTCCTGCAGTCGTCCAGTGGCATCAGTCACTTTATGCGGCTTATGGGAGTGAAATTCCTCATAACGGTCAAAATGAGTTTGACAGTAAGACTCCAGACACACCAGACAGGACTTGACGGCTTTGTATTTTCTTCCAGTACAGACGTCACACTGCACATCTCCAGCTCCAGCGTAACAGTCCGCAGGAAGTTTAGTCTTCTTCAGTTTCTCCACCAGTTCAGCCAGCATGGTGTTTTTAGCTAAAGCAGGTCTTGGACTGAAGGTCTGTCTGCACTGAGGGCAGCTGTAGACTCTCATCTGATCCTCCTGATCCCAGCAGCCTGTAATACAGATCTTACAGTAACTGTGTCCACAGGAAGTGGTCACTGGATCCTTCAGGAGATCCAGACACACTGAACACATGAACTCATCCTGAGAAAATCTGGCTTCTGCCATTTTACTGCACGGATACTGAGACACAAACACACAACAGCTCAACTGCACTTTAGTCTCTTTCCCGAACTCTTCCTGCTTCCTGGTTCTGTGTTTGAGTGGCGTGTGCAAAACAAGTTTATCAAGTCTATAAACCGTCATAAAGCCTCATTCCTGCTGAGTTCAGATTCTACAACAGTAAATGCAAAAAACATTCACTGTAAACCCTAATGCTCAAAATAATTAATTAGTTTGAGAAGGGAAAATTTAAATTAAACAAATTTGTTATCTTGTATGATTATTTAGAAAAGAAAGCTTTAGCGTAAAGTTCTGCTGGGAAGACTCAATTGTTACGTCACTTATTACTTTCTCATCTATCCAATCATGTTCTAATACTTGTAGTATAAAAGATCGTTACTTACCCATGTCTGAGTTCGCAGATGCTGATGCTTTCAGTCCCCTCCATCCTTCCCACCACCACCAGGATGGTCCCTTCCCATACCTCCAGGGGGTCGGCTGCGCTCCGCCTTCGTCTTCAGGCAGGAAATGCAGAGTCCGTACCCTCGGGTTGCAAGCTACGGACGGGGCCTACACCAAAGAACTTTATAGCATATATTGCTTGCTGGGCTGGTAATAAATGTATAATTGATAGTCTTTCTGGTAGAACTTTTTCTTCTAAAGTTCACAAAACTGACACATTGTAAGTAATCTGAATTGTTTAATTGTTTTCAGTTGTATGAAATTGTTTCTTGAAATTTAGACAAACTTATATTTAACTGAAACTGGGCTGGGATTTCTATTTCTACCAGAAAGACTTGGGAGATAAATTGATATAACAAGCACATGTTTATTAACAGCCCAGCAAGCATAAATTTATAAAGTTCTTTGGCATAGGCCCCATCCTTAGCGCGCAATGCGAGGGTAGCGGAAGCTGCATATCCTGCCTGAAGACGAAGGCAGGGGCGCAGCCGACCCCCTGGAGGTAAAGGAAGGGACCATCCTGGTGGTGGTGGGGAGGATGAAGGGGAAGGGACCATCTTGGTGGTGGTTGGGAAGGATGGAGGTAATTGGCAGCGTCAGCATCTGCGAACTCAGACAAATGTAAGTACCAATCTTTTATACTGCGAGTGTTAGCACATGATTGGTTAGAAGTGAGGTAATACATGACGCGCTGATTGAGTCTTCCTGGCAGAACTTGCGCTAAAGCTTTCATTTCTCAGCATGCTTTGTAAATGCTAAAATTAAGTGTTATATAATATTGTTTGTACAAGATTAATGTTAAGTGGGAGATATAACTATGTTTTTAGGGGGTTTCCTTCATGGTAATGAGTGGAGCATGAGTTTGGTTTGAGAACAGATATATGTTTTTTATGTTCAATATTGTCATAGTCATTCAGCAATTGTTATGCTATGCTAATGCTATCAAAGCATTGTGTTACCAATTAGCATTTACTGAATTAGCTAGTTAAAGCTAGCCAAGTTGAACAATAAGATTAAAAACTGTAAAATGCACCTCTGTGACAGTCCCTTTAGGTGTAGGCGTACTGTGCTGAGTGGATAAGGGAGCGGCGGGATGGGATGTGCGTGATCCTGTATGGCGTTATTTTTTAGTCAAATGTCATGAGCGTGTAAGACATGCTCACGAGCACATTATGTTATTTCACACGCGCAAAAATGAACCTTCAGCTGGCATGATAAAAGTACTCGCGCACAAATTCAACAACCGAGAGGTGTACAAGTAGCTGCGAGCGAGCGCCTGGCATACTCTCATAGGTTAACTCTGCTTGTACAGTGGAATCCTGCTCGCGCGCAGCGGGCTTCTGCTCGCGGAGTGCTGTTTTGCTCGCGCAGTGGATTTCTGCTCGCTCAGCTGATTTCTGCTCGCTCGAGTCTACATGACTTTTGACATTTTGGGGGCGGAAACCAAGGAGGGCACTGACCCTCTTATGATTGGTCACTTTCATCATGGAAAATCTTGGGAAATCCTAACCCCGCCCACCTTCTGACGCAGCGCGCGTCACTCAGCTGCTCTGCTACTCCAGCTATCTCTGTGTATATTTTAGACAACGAAATATGTGATAAAACACCATACTAACTCTTTTCGTTTTCATTTAAAGAAATCTTAAACATGATAGCCACACAAATGTGGTTCAGGCAACGCGTATTGATTATATTCACTGCACATTGCCTATTTATAAAAACAAAACAAAATATAAAACACAAACCTGCCTCTTTTCGTTTTAAATATAATATAAAAACATTAAACATTTTAATATGGTCCAGGCAATATGTGCATTTGTACTAAACGACAGATTTTGCAGTAAACAACATTACAGTTTTTAAAATTTTTACATACAATTATTACAATTTAAAATGACAAAACTCAACCCAGTCTCTTTTTGTTAAATTTCAGTTTTTATCAATATTAGCCATTATAAAAGTATCCACCTTTTTCTGCTCAGTCTAAACAATGCGCGCTGCCATGACGACGACTCCGGTTGCCTACTTCCGGTTCGTAGCTTGACCTGTACTAGCAGCGAGAGAATTAGTTCAAGCTCCTCATGTGCAGTTGTTGGTTGTTTTAACAATTCAAAGAAGATTTCAAACTTTTTAGAAACTGAGTGTTTCGAGCATAAGATAAGAAGGAGATAAGAATTTATTTTCTAAAGAGCCGTGAGTCAAAAGAACCGGCTCTTTTCAGTGAGCTGAGTCAAACGAGCCAAAATGTTTTTCACATCTGTCATGTTAACATGGACAAAAGACAATCTCACAACAACATCACATCCTTTTAAAAATAAAAACAGTAGCCTACAGTATACAGTAGTCATACTCATAACTTAGAATTTTATTATAATTGTATTTCATATAATATACAATAATGTAATTTTTACTTGTCCATAACAACCCGAAAACTTGCCTGCTTGCCTTGCACATCTAATTAATGGGCAAAGTTTTCCGACTTTTTTTCTTATGCTTCAGTTTTAACGCTAACCACTCTAAACATTTACTTTATTGAATGTATCTGATACGGAACCGGCATTATCTCCTTCTTATCTTATGCTCGAAACACTCAGTTTCTAAAAAGTTTGAAATCTTCTTTGAATTGTTAAAACAACCAACAACTGCACATGAGGAGCTTGAACTCATTCTCTCGCTGCTAGTACAGGTCAAGCGCTACGAACCGGAAGTAGGCAACCGGAGTCGTCGTTATGGCAGTCATTGTTTAGAGCAGAATAAGGTGGATAAGTAAAAGGTATAAGAAGCTATACAAATAAAGCAAACAATTCAGTCAAACATACAAAGTCAGCGCTCTAGTCTAACCATACAACGGTAAAGTTAAATAGCTTATATGTATAGCTTTATTTGTATAGCTTCTTATACCTTTTACTTATACTTTTATAATGGCTAATATATTGATAAAAACTGAAATTTAACAAAAAGAGACTGGGTTGAGTTTTGTCATTTTAAATTGTAATAATTGTATGTAAAAATTTTAAAAACTGTAATGTTGTTTACTGCAAAATCTGTTGTTTAGTACAAATGCACATATTGCCTGGACCATATTAAAATGTTTAATGTTTTTATATTATATTTAAAACGAAAAGAGGCAGGTTTGTGTTTTATATATATATATATTTTTTTATAAATAGGCAATGTGCAGTGAATATAATCAATACGCGTTGCCTGAACCACATTTGTGTGGCTATCATGTTTAATTTTTCTTTAAATGAAAACGAAAAGAGTTAGTATGGTGTTTTATCACATATTTCGTTGTCTAAAATATACACAGAGATAGCTGGAGTAGCAGAGCAGCTGAGTGACACGCGCTGCGTCAGAAGGTGGGCGGGGTTAGGATTTCCCAAGATTTTCCATGATGAAAGTGACCAATCATAAGAGGGTCAGTGCCCTCCTTAGTTTCCGCCCCCAAATTGTCAAAAGTCATGTAGACTCGAGCGAGCAGAAATCCACTGCGCGAGCAAAACAGCTCTCCGCGAGCAGAAGCCCGCTGCGCGCGAGCAGGATTCCACTGTACAAGCAGATTTAACCTATGAGAGTATGCCAGGCGCTCGCTCGCAGCTACTTGTACACCTCTCGGTTGTTGAATTTGTGCGCGAGTACTTTTATCATGCCAGCTGAAGGTTCATTTTTGCGCGTGTGAAATAACATAATGTGCTCGTGAGCATGTCTTACACGCTCATGACTTTTGACTAAAAAATAACGCCATAGATCCTGTTGGTCGGGTTTGCTTCCACCTGCACTTGTTTGCGGCTTTCAGTCTGTTGAATGACTTGTTGTACCAAGTCTATTGTGTTGGTCAGCATTAGTAGAAAGTGTCAGTGGAACGTGTCATTACTTTGCGGAAACATCTGTGTCCTCCCCAGGATCTTTAACTGACCCTTTGAGAAGTCCTCGGTCATCTTCAAGCAGAAGGTTTGGTTTGCCGGCAGGTCAGATCTCCATAGGGGAAAGAATCATTTCACTGATGATGCTCCATTGCACGCGAGACAACTGAATGACTTCTGAATGGCCATGCAATAATTGCACACTTATTTTATGCCACTAGGTGAACATTTATTTAGTTAACAGATAGTAGGTAACAGATCATAGTTAACAGAGACATGGATCATTATCATCATATTTCTGCAAAGAAAAAAGGTCAATTAAACTGAGTGATAATGGTCAGATCTGAGTGCTGTTGCAGTTGAACTCACACAGTCTGCTGTGTTTTGAGCATTATAACACACAAGTCTGTTGGGGAAAACTTGATGTTTTATTAACAAAGTTCAGTCGGAGCACATTCAGATAATTAACCTAATTAACACAAGGAGCGCATTCAGTTAATCAACTCAATTAACAAGATAAGAGGTATATATACAGCTGTAACGGTCACCAGCTGGAGTGCCCTTGAGAGCCACCAGAAGGCACTCCACCCCAGCATTCTCTGCCTGGACTCATCAGTACTCATTATCACATTCACCTGTGTCTCATTATCTTGTTAGTTTCAGCATATTTATTCCATGTTCACTCACTGCGAAGTTCTGTTTGTGTCACACTGCATCTCTGAGCATTTTCCCTGGTTTCCTGTCTCTTGGTTTTTGGATTTCTTGCCTGTTCCGTGGATTACTCTCTTGCCTCTGACTAGTGATGGCAAAATGAGGCTTCCTGAACCACTGAGACCTCGCAGCCCATTGCTTCAGCCCAAGGTTCATTACTCGAAGCTTCATTCAACTTTGCTCACTAGTGACACCTAGCTACTGTGCAAAGAACTAGCAGACAAATTAATTAATTCTGAACCAGTGTGTGTGTATTTGCAATAATAAAAAGACCTGAGCAGACATTTGTCCATTGCCTGGGTATAAAATAAAATATGTATCTTTCTCTGTCTGAATTTACTTGTGCAGAGACAACTGTCACACACAGTTCATTAATTATTCATAAATTGTTTGGATAGTGACAGTATGAACAACAAAAGTGAGATTGTGTTGACTGCAGTTCTTATGGTGGAGGAAGACTACTACAACTGCTTCTACTACTCCTGACAACACCCACAAAGAGGCGCGAGTTTCAAATCCCTTTTATCCGGAAACGACACTCAGACCGAACCGATGACATATCCACACAAACCGAGGCCTCGTTTGTCATCAGTCACGTGATTTTCACTTAAAGGTGCAATGTGTATTTTTTAGCAGCATCTAGTGGTGAGAATTGCGAATTGCAAACAGATAGTAACTCATGACAGATCCTTCAAATATCAAACTCGAATGAAAAACTACGGTGGCCGACGGTTTCCCGAAACTCTGCTGCGTCTTTTTCTGCTGCTTCTCATTCAAGTTATTGACGAAACGCGCTCTGTAGCGCTGTTTGTTCGCTATCGGCTACGGTAGAAACATGACGTCACGATATGTCGACCTTCAGAGAAGGGGGTGGCCGCGGTTATGTAGATATAAATAACTTTTTCTAATGTAATAAATACATAACGGTTCATTAGGTAAGGTCTTTATACTCCACTGAAAACATAGTTATGGATCTTATATTGCATTTCTGTCAATAAATACTCAGAATAATTATACATTGCACCTTTAACCCTCTGAGGTCGACAAACGCGCCGACGCGTTTTGCCGGATTTTCTCCACATTGTAGCACTATAAACTTAAATTACTCCATCATTTATGGTCATACAGAAAAAAGAAATATAAAAAAAGAATCTGTGATATTTCTCCTTTTGTATGTGTCCACTTACAATCAAATCAAAACATTGTGCTTTTGTAAAATAAAGAAAATAAACAGGGTGTGCGTTCTGCCTCTCCGTCGCGGTGAACTTTTTTTTCTTGAGCACGTCTATAAACTGAAACAAAACTCAGCGAATACTTGTCACACATTTATGAGCCATATACCTTTATAAACATTTAAGTGTGTACTTTTAAATGATCGGATTCAAAACGAAAACAAATATTCTCTGTTTAAGTAATTTGTATAAAACCAACAAGATGTCCAGCTTCTCAAACGCTTGCTCATTACAGTTAATTTGGCCACGCCTACTCGCGCAAAAGATATTCACATGCAAATCTCCACATGGAACGCGAACGCGCTCGTTACCTCAACAACAAAACACTTCACTTCACTTTTCGTCGAGTTTGAAAGACGTGCCTGAGCTTACATTGGATTTAGGCTACCTCAGAAGAAGAAGAACGCGATTTGAAGACAAGAAAGATAAGGTAAGAAATTCTTACATAGCCTAGTTTGTTATTGTTGCATAAATGTCACGTTGCAGCTGAACTGTTGCTAGATATATGGGGAATATTATAATATTTAGACCCGTGTTTACTGTGTTTGTGGATATCTGCTCAAACATAGATATGTTTATGGTAACCATAATGTTTTATATTTGAGAGTGATCGCGTTTGAATGTATCATATTTTGCAAGCGATCGCGTTTGAATGTATCATATTTTGCAAGCGATCGCGTTTGAATGTATCATATTTTGCAAGCGATCGCGTTTGAATGTATCATATGTGTTTACTGTGTTTGTGGATATCTGCTCAAACATAGATATGTTTATGGTAACCATAATGTTTTATATTTGAGAGTGATCGCGTTTGAATGTATCATATTTTGCAAGCGATCGCGTTTGAATGTATCATATTTTGCAAGCGATCGCGTTTGAATGTATCATATTTTGGATGAAAGCAAAACGCACCAAACGGCTTCATGTTTTTATTATTATCTCATTTCATATCATCATAACGGATGGAAACATTTGAAGTAACATGATAATCAATATATTTTTCTCTAGCTTCTTTTGGAAGATTTATAGGCTGCTATAGGTTATTTATTGTTATTATTATTTTATCCGCACTGCGCATATACCTTATGCCTACAAGGCACAACAAACCTGGTGTTCATTATATTATATATCGTTGGAAACGTGTGTGTGTGTGTGTGTATTCTGTGAATTTTAAAAAGGAATTTTAAAAAGCAATTTTAACCAGAAAAATCTAATATTTATTTCCAAAATCGTGCAGGCCTTTCTCTTGATATCAGTATGTTCACTTTTTTTTTTTTCAGGTCCCAGATGCCACTGAGGACTTCAACATTCACATGAGTCTCAGTACGTGAACATGGTAAAGTGAAAATCTTGGAAATGAAAGGTATGTACAATGTTTTTAGGAATGGCACAAAGGTCTCTGTCTTTGAAGTGCTTTTTTGGCATTTGTTGTGTATCTTTGGATTATGTTGTGTTGTAAATAAATCCAAACAATTTAAAAGCCATTATTTTTTAAATCTCCTCATTTACAGTATTGTGCAAGGTTGCTCAGAATGATAGGGGCCTGATAGCTCCTAATAGGGCCGTTAGGGGAGGTTCTTTGTCTTTCTCAGGTGAGAAAAGCTTACATATTAATGAGCTCTCGCATAAGGCTTTTTCACACAAAACACGTCGTAAAATTTTTAAATCAATATATTGTCTTATCTGAATGAGCAGTCAGGGTGATTTTCACATAGTTTTGCAGCAAATATTCTAGGCTACGTCATACAATTTTCAAAAGTCTTGTGAAGAAATAATCAGTATGGGTTTCATGGCCTTATTTCAGTGAGAATTTTTTTTTGTATTTTCAAAAACCACGCATAAATGTCATTATCTCAAAACTACAAACTTTTACATACATGCTGCTGATATATTATTGTAGCAGAGTTTGTGCTGAATACAGTGTAATTAGACTTTAGCCATGAAAATGTCACAAGTAACAGAAATAACCAGAAATGTCAGAGCATGTCAGAACACCTCCAGGGCCCAGAAAACAGCTCAGACCTCAGAGGGTTAAACAACACAAGCCTCGAATCGCGGCTTCATCTAGCACGCCCATTTTTTCTCGACACAAGCTCCGACTCTTCGGTTCAAATGTCACATCACTACCTCTGACCCCTGCCTGTTTTGTTTTGTTTTGTTTTGTTTTGTTTTGTTTTGTTTTGTTTGTTTGGACTGCCTACCTGTGTTTTGACCCATTGCCTGTACTTTGGATTACGCCTTTGGGTTGCCCATAATAAAAGCTGCATTTGGATCTCACCTTCGAGTCTCGGAGCAGTTCATGACAGAAAACTTCGCCTAACATAGATCCAGCAGCTGAGTAAGACCCAGACCTACCATGGACCCAGTAATCCGTCTCTTCCGCCTCAGCCAATATTAACATGCCTAAGACTTTTACACAGTACTGTATATAACTGGGCAGTTTTTTTTGTAACAACAACGCTTAATTTAGGTTTCATTTAAATACACATAATACTAGAAAAAAAAATCATATTTAGTTTGTAAAATACACACTGATGTCTATGGAAGCGGCATTTAAAACTTCTAATTTGACATCGTTTTTTTATTCATGTCAGAAATACATTGTGTAGGTAACTAAATTGTTTATTTTTATTTTAAATTTTTATTCTTCTCCCAGTTCACCGGCCACTTACTTTCATGTATTTCGGGAGAAGTGGATGAATTTGCACGTTGTAAATTCCGACAGTTCTGATTCTCTGTGCTGAAGAGCAAACCCTGTTATGGTGGCGCTGATCACCCATTATCATCTAACATGATCATTATAAAAGTTTTTAAAAGACAAATCACTAACACATATTTGAGAATCAGAATACCAGATTTCACAATAAGAAGACAATTGTTCAAGCTAAAACCAAGAGGTTTATTTTCTCATAACAAAATAGACTGCAGTTTTGAATATTGAAGACAATGGACAAAATTGAGATTCTTGATGAATCCAAAATCAAGAAGTTTTATATCTTAAAGAAATCAAGAAGTTTTATATCTATCAAATCACTAACACATATTTGAGAATCAGAATACCAGATTTCACAATAAGAAGACAATTGTTCAAGCTAAAACCAAGAGGTTTATTTTCTCATAACAAAATAGACTGCAGTTTTGAATATTGAAGACAATGGACAAAATTGAGATTCTTGATGAATCCAAAATCAAGAAGTTTTATATCTTAAAGCTCAGGGAAGTCAAGTAGGGCCTACCAAAGTGTAGACAATTTTTGTTATGCAGTTTAAAGTAAAATAAATATATATATTTTTAACCTGTTAACCTGCAACCCCACTTTTGAAAAATCCCCAGAAATGACATACCCAAACTGAAACCGATACAGTTCATGATCCCTTTGCACTAAAAGCACAAATATGATCTCATTTGAAAGCTGACAGCTGGCATTTTATTGTAAATGTAGAATTAATTATTGTCATAATGAAAAAAATAGTTATAAATAGCTTCAAAGTTTTGTAAAGTTATTAGAAATATATTTTTATGAAACATTTTCATGAAAATATAATTGAAGTTGGCATTGTATCAATCTAGAAATGCACTGCAGCTAAAGCCACATGTCTGACCATATTATATTTTAAATATGAAGATGATGAATCTAAAACTCTGTATTTAGTTAAAGGGTAACTAAACCCTAAACCAACTTTTTTTAGTTAATGATCTGTAAGAATGGGGCTTTATTAGTGCTGTTCATTGATTCGAGTAACTTTTTTGACATTTGGGTATAAAGTGTTTTAATTCTACAATATATGGTGTAAAAACGTCTGAGTGCTGCCCTCTTCAGGTTGAACGGTGGCTACTGCAGTTGAATTTTCCTATTGGATGTTGCGGTACTGCGTGACGTAAGCGGTACTGCGTGACGTAAGCAGGTTCCAGCTCACCACGCCCTCCCTGGTACGAGCTCACCACGCCCTTGGATGAGCTAGGGTAGATTTATCTGTATTTAGTACAGTGGTAGGTGTAGTGTTGCTAGTGGCAACAGCACTGCTGGACTGCATAGCTTTCCTGCAGACTTGGAAATTAGGCGCCAGTGTTTGCATGCACTTGGCCTGGAAGACCGTGAGTGTGAAACCTGCATTTTACGCGGAATTGCTTTTCCAACGCAAAAGAGGTGGAAATGGGCTTCTCCACACAGCTCGCGCTGAAAAGCGACGCAGTGCCAAACGCTGCTCCTCCTGCATGGACTCCACCACTGCAGCGGCGTCTTGATGTGAGTGATCATATATATTTTAATCACAATTTATGGTTAGGCTAAAGTTAATCCTCTGGGGTCGACAAACGCGGCAGCGCATTTTGCTGGATTTTTTCACATAGCGGCAAAATATGAAAATGCCTATAGAGAGCGCGCGCTATTGACATCAACTCGATAAAACTCATCAGATGCATGTACTTTACGTCGTCTTGCGACCCTGTGAGTCACTCTCCATTTTAGAGAGTCTGACAGCAGGTCTCAGGTGCACGCCCCCTCCCGCTCACGGTTCGTCCCCTCTATCTCCGCTGGGCTCTGCCCACTTTTCTAGCATTTTTCAAATATTGCCAGTGGGTGGAGTCAGGCTCTCACCAGGGGTTTCGTTACCCTTTAAATGTTTTTCAAGATCATGTCATATGCCTTTATTTTGATTAGACTCTAAAATGCTACTGATGTTTAGTCATCATCTATTCAGTCTTTTGTCTCTATTGTTTTGTGGTGCAAACAAGCCCCATTCAGTCTCAGTCTCTCCTGCTCTAAATATGCATTTCTTTTGTCTGCATTATAGTTACTAACGACTGGCTATTCACAGGCTATTCATAGAGTTTCAATCCCTAATTTCTTTTATCAAAGTTCTCACTTACATTTGAAACTGTATCAAATGCCCTTCTGGAATAAAGAAACATTTCAGTAAGCATTCCTATTTAGAAAAAAATCATAAAAGTATAACTGCTAGGTGGCAGGTGCACCCAGAGTTAGCTAGCATGTTAGCTTAGCACACCATCAATACACAACAATTTATGAGATTAAAACCATGTTTGTGCTCCAAACTTACTTTATAACGCAAGTCAAGTGTTTTAAATAATCTTCTGTGATCTAATTTGGCTTCAGATAAAAAAATCAGACAGAAAATATATTATTTTATAGTATTCTGCACAATGAAAAAGTCTATATAGATTAGCATTACATTATAAATAGAATCTATTATTATGAAAATACCTGGCATGGCTTGAAATACACAGGTAAATCAAATATCATTGCAATCATGTTTATTGTCTTCAAAACATCTTTATCTGCATATTACAGTGATCTCTGTTAGCTTTGTGTGTGTTCGTCACATGATTATGGTTCTTCTTCATGTTCCATATATGGACTATTATTGTGCATAGGGCGCCCTCAGACTGTTGGTATGTATTGAAAACACAGTAAATCAGCGTATACAGCGCTCATAATTATTACATCGACGCATTTGGGTATAAATTCAATAAATATTATTCCTGTCTATAGAAATCTGATGTAAACCTATGAGAATCTATCAATATTTCTCCAAATCTGCAATTTTTTTAGCTAAAAACCCTGAGGTACGTTGTTTTGTCAAGCACTGTCATGACGACAGCACAGAGTTTTTTTATGAATGTAAGCGGCTGACGCTCATAATTCATACTAAAGGTATCGACTTATTTTTTCATTTCAAAACTCCTGACACAAATTAAGAAATAACTGTCGCTATAAGTTTCTCAGAATACAATAGTGGTCAAATACTGAAACTTGAGTCTTATATCTTTTTAATGATGTATAGTTTGTCAAGGTATAACATTAAATCTGATAGTAACTTTGAACTAAAAAAAAAAAAAAACGCTTCAGTGCGCGGGCGCACTTGCAACGGTTAACAGGTTAAATGTCTCACTTAATTCTATTCAATATTACTGTTGTGCAATTCCGAGTAAAATGTTATGCAATGTTGGGGTGTGGGGGGCCTGAGATCCTGACTTTTCTTGGGGCCCACAAAATAGTAAACCCAACCATGACTGGAGATCACGTCGGGGTCACCACTTTGTAAGGAGGTCCTTACATTATCATACAACTGCATGACCAATAACACCTTCTGTAACTATAAATACAGTATGTCTTGTCATGTTACTGAGGACGATACTGATACATCCTTTTCATTTCCTTTCTCATACTTTGGTGATAGGAAATAATCAAAATGTAATCATATTACATATACATTACAAGTAATCATAATTCATTCCTCTTCCTGAAGACCTTACCCAAATCAACCAATTAACTTCTTAACTTAAATGTTGTGTGGTTGTCGTGCGTTAGCCTAAAGACCATTAATTTACCAAAACATCTTTTCAGGGACATTGCGAGTTACAGGCTAATGTTTTTTTCTTCTTCTTTCTGTGCATTATAATGAAGGCTTTGTGAAACTGCACAGCTTTTCCAGTTTTTTTAAATAATATACTCCTTCCTAGACCAAGTATGAACACATTTTCTATCATGTATGTCTATGAAAGATGATGGAGCCAATCAAAGTAGGTATGGGACGTGGGCGACACGTGCAGCCCTGCCCCGATCTGCAGCCAGGTCCTTCTCCATCTTAGTCTTTCATATGGATCATTTTGCATGTTTAAATTTGTTGATAGTCTTTAGAGAGCAGAGTTTCAGAAAGAGGGTGTGTGGTTGAATGGATGTGGATGGTCAACCACTCAATGTCAGTTCTGATGTTGAATTTAAAAAAAAAAGCCTTTTAAAATGTCATATACAAACTGTTTTTAATCGTTTCAGATTGACTTTAGAAATATAGAGCAGCTAGTAGTTGATGGTTGTTTGGACCAGATATTTGCTACTGTATGTGAAACCATTTATTTTTATAGTTTAAACTAATATGATTATTAATTGTCCGACTGTGGCTACTTAGAATTTAAAACATAATCAGTTTTTCATCTCAGACCCATTACATAAAATGTGTATTTAGAAATGTTGCATACAGCAATGACATTTAAATTGACACAGGAATAGTGTGAAAACAGGGAGTTTGCTATTCACAAACAAAAGAGCAAAGAAATAGACACATTGTCTCATATGTACTATTGTGGAAAATATGCAATTGTCCTGTTACAAGTATGCCTTTTGTATGTAGAACACTTCTGTATTGTAATCAACCACACTTGTAACTGATTTATTAAGAAAGTGGTTTATACAGAAAAACTTACCACATTTAATGTTTTAAGTGAAGTTCACAATGTAATTTTGGGAGGAGTGAACCCATCTAATATTTCAATTAACTATCGGAGCATAAGCAGCCGCTCACCTTGCTCTGGCATCAGCTGTTCTGGCATCCCTCCACCTCCCCCACTCCACCAACATAATTTAGGCATCTTGCTACCATGCTCCTCATGCAAGCATTAGTAGTCCCACTGGGGGGTATATCTAAGCTTGAGTTGAAGCCTCTGCAGCAACATCTGCAAAGTTACGACGCTCAAAGTTCAAAGCAAAGGGAGATATTTTATTTTACAGATATCGCTTTTTAAGGACTACAACAAACGACTTACTGTATAGGGACTACAGAAGCTTCCTCCCGTGTTAGTGACATCACTAACCCTAAAACTTACATAAACCCCGCCCCTGGGAACACGAAACAAAGGGGGTCAGTCCATGTTGAGAAGAGGAAGTGTTGTTATAGTAGAGCACATTACTTTTTCACATTCATTGAAATATAGTTCGTAACAAAAATGCAATAGCATGTCACTGATTCCAACACGAACGATTTATAGATTATCATGACAGAATATGCTAATCAATGACTTGAAGATAGTTAACTCCACATCAGCAACATAAATGCATCAACAAACCATTCAGAAACCATTTTGCATTCTACATGTTGTCACTTCTCATTGAGTCTCTCCATCTTTGTCTGACTCCAGTATGAACATAAAAGGATAAAACAGTTTCTGACATTTTCAGTGTCTGCGTGAGGTAATCGGAGCTGATAACACACACACACACACACACACACACACACACACACACACACACACACACACACACACACACACAAGCTCTTGAAGCTCCGCCCTCTTCTCGGAAGGGGGCTGGGAGCAGCAGCTCACTTGCATTTAAAGGAACACACACAAAACAACATGTTTTTGCTGTGAATATGTATAAGTATAGGGCTAGGTTCGACTCTTTGGAGGATAAAAATAAACTTTGGGCCAAATAGTGTGAATCTATGGTAACACATTGCTGCCATATACATATTATTTTTCCACTCAATTATGTCGTAATAACGAGATTTTATGTCGTTAAAACGTTTTCCTCCCATAGAAAACCCTTATTATAAAGAAAAAGCTTAATGTGGCTTAATAGGCTACCAAGACAGTGATAAAGATCAAATGCTGTACACACCTTATTATTAAACCATACTATGCTACAGAAAAGCAGATGGGCCCAGAATATGAACGCAACGCATTTAATTACACGTTAAGCTTTTTCCTACCATAGAAACCCTTTATTATAAAGAAAACTCTTAACGTGGCTTTCTATGGGAGGATGGCATTGCGGCGCACAACAAATCCTTTAAATGGTATTCAATGCAAAATAAAAATAAAAAATATAAGTAGCCTATTGTCACGGTCACCAGCTAGTCACCACCTCCTCACTACATTTACCATCATCCTCCCTGGCCCTCACCTGCATGCACATCCCAATCACAGAGAACACTAATCACCTGTTGTTAATCAACCATGGACTATTTAAGCACACACCTCAGTCACACACATTGTCTGTTCTCTCAAGTGGATACTAGACTGACACTCTAAATGCTACTTACCTGTTGACAACGTCTCTACGAAATATTCCTATATCCACGATCTCCACTCTGTCACCATCTCCATAGTCGTTCTCCTTCGTCACCGTGCATTTCCTTCTGGTAATCGACAACTGAGCTGACATCTCATCATCCCTCATCACACTGTTTCCTCCTGCTATCCACGTATGGTCATTCTCTTGCAATTTCAATAAACTGATATTTACTGTTCTCCCGGTCTGCTCTGAGTCTATATTGTTACACCTATAAAATAAACAAATTATTGTGGCATTAATTAGCCCACAAACAAAATTTATTTTAAAGCCTGAACAAATTTATTTAAAGCAAAACTTGTTGGGCATTTATCTGTATAGGCTAAGTGTTGTGTTTCAACCGCCCTTTTCAAACGGGTGCAATGCTTATTCGCTGTAGAAAATTCATGATTTGATTAGTTAAACATGAAGAGGACTTATCCATCTGGCATGGCCGCTCGCTCTAACGTTAACCTAGATAAATGTTCGCTATTATTTGGCACATATCCAAGTGTTTGTGCGGAGTGTGGAGCGTGCACTGCCTGACATGGAGGCGCCGACGCGGTCACTTGCATTTTCCTATCAACAGTGTGTAACGACTGGGCTATGAATCATTCGTTCGTTTGTTCTGAATTAACAAATTGGGACTCTCTGTGTTTTCTAAACACATTCTTTGCTAAGCTTACTAAAGCTTTTAACCTCCTGACTCTCAGATGCAAATTATGGCCTGAACGCCAGAAAGTCTATGTCGAATTACCTCTCTGACACCCTTTTTACGACCCTGCGATCCTCTCCAGAGACAATCAGGACCTAAAACTAACCTGTCTGCTTCCCCTTTGGTGAGCCTCAAAGAGATGCACCGAAGAGATAAGGACTTTCTCCTGCTACGTAACATTCCACACACACACACACACACACACACACACACACCAGCATACGGGCCTTTGTGGCTCACACATGGACCTTTTTGATAAAACTACCTTTAAATGTATTAAATGTATCTCTTTTGTGCTTAGATGTCTTCCCATGTCATATTGGAGTAGCTATAATTTTATTGTGTGTTAATTGAACTTTAAACGTTTATGGCATATCTTATGTAATTTTGTATTCCTTAATCTTTCATGTGACGTGTTTGATATTTTAAATCTTGAGACCTAACGGAGTTGAATCTCGATAATAGATTGCAATGATATGATTATTCCTATATGAATTGTCTTAGTAGAGTATAAAGGCTTAAATTCTGACAACACCATAACTTATTCGAGTGGGTGTCTCCCCAGAGACAAAGGAACTTTTCCCGCTTCAGATCTTTGGACGTTCATTGGTTTTTCGTGCAAACAGAGGCGTGAACCCATCTTGTCCATAAAATATCGATCTATGAAGACAGACCTCGCATTTGCCGGTGAGAGATTTTCCTGTCCACAACTCCTTAGGGAGTTTTTCCCCGTTTTCCTTTTCTTTCGTTAATTTTTGTCTTTATTTTCGTCTTCAGACTTTTCCTGCGTTCAGTGAAGCGAACGCAGCCAGCAACTTTAACTTTAAGACCCTTTTGAACTTCCCGCAAACTCTCTTTGCCTACGGAAGCACGAGCAGAGCGCCCAACTCAAACGGACACACGCACGCTTGTCTTTCGCAGTCACAACGAGGCCACATGCAAGTATTATTCTCTATCGAAATTTAAATACTGTTTAACCCCCAGAGGTCGGCGGTATCGCCGGCGATACCAGGTCGCTTTTTTTTTATCAGTGTAAAAGAAACGTCTCGGTTACGTATGGTAACCCTCGTTCCCTGAGTCCAGGGGACGGAGACGCCTCGTCGGGGGAGTTCCCCTGACGAATTGGGATCACGCCAGGGATCCAACCGCCTTCGAGAGAGTTAACAACGAGCCAATGAAAGAGAAACTGAATTGGCATGCAATATTTGCATTCCGCGGCCCGCCTACCAGCGCGGGTATAAAAGGCGGAAGTAAACATTGCGCAATGCTTTTCGCTGAGGAGCCGAACAGTGTTCAGTCCTCCGCGAAGGTACAGCAACATGGCGACGGGACGAGGCGTCTCCGTTCCCTGGACTCAGGGAACGAGGGTTACCATACGTAACCGAGACGTTCCCTTTCGTCAGCAGGGAACTCCGACGCCTCGTCGGGGGAGTTCCCCTGACGAATTGGGATCCCTACCAACACGCCATGGTGCTGGCCCCTTCCAGCGCCCAGCTAAGCTACCCTGCAGCAGTTTCCAGAAATTTTGCGGGAGCTAGCTAGGGAACCCCACTGCTGTTCCGCAAGACCCAAACAGTGGATATTGGATAACACTGGGAAAGCGTGCCCGTCCCCAAGGAAAATAATAAGGGGGGGGAACGCTGCGGAAGCTGAGGCAGCCTAGAGGAAGGCCCTCAAATACACACATGTACTAACCACGTGGGGTAGTGAAACATATGGCAGTCCTTGAAGGTAGTCCCAGTCCGGAGGAGTGAGGAGCGTACTCAACAGGGACGACAGAATGCGTCTGTCAAGGGGAAGACACGGCTGAACTGCACGTGGCAATCATGGGTCGCCGCAGGGACCACTGGAAAAGGCACCCAGTCTACTAGCAACTCCTTACTGAAGGTAGCAGACCTGGTGCCGGCGGTCCGCAACGCCTGGCACCGGAGGGGATGATGGAGGAACTCACGAGGTTAGCCGTTTGTTGGGTAACCAACGGAGCAAAAAGACGCACGTATCTGCTCACGGAATGGCGTCGCAAGCCGACACACCTATTCCCTCTAATTGCTGGCCGTAGCAAGTACTCGGGAGGAAACAGGTTCCACACGTAGGCTATAAAACCTAGCGAACGTGTTCGGTGTCGCCCAGCCCGCAGCTCTACAAATGTCTGTTAGCGAGGCGCCTTGTGCCAGAGCCCAGGAAGCGGCAACACTCCTAGTGGAGTGAGCCCCCTGGGACTCATAAGCCCTGGTGATAGCATCCACTAGCCAGTGGGCTAACCTCTGCTTGGAGACAGCCTTCCCCTTCTGCTGGCCTCCATACCAAACAAAGAGCTGATCTGAGGTCCTAAAGCTTTGCGTTCTGTCTATATAAACCCGGAGGGCCCGGACGGGACAGAGAAAAGCTAGGGCTTGCAGGTTCACTACCTGGTCCGCGAAGGGAGTGGTAGGAACCTTGGGCACATATCCGAGCCTGGGTCTCAATGTGACCTGAGAAAGGCCAGGCCCGAACTCTAGGCACGATTCGTCGACCGAAAATGCCTGCAGATCCCCTACCCTCTTGAAGGAAGCCAATGCTAACAGGAGCGCTGTCTTAATGGACAGGATATTAAGCTCGACTGACAGCAAAGGCTCAAAAGGAGGACTTTGAAGTGCCTTAAGCACCAGAGTTAAGTCCCAAGAGGGTACAGGGTGCAAGTTGCGAGGTGGATTTAGCCTCCTAGCACCCTTGAGGAATCTGATGACCAGGTCGTGCTTCCCCACGGACTTACCTTCAACTACATCGTGATGTGCGGCTATTGCGGCAACATACACTTTAAGGGTGGAGGGAGACAGCCTTCGCTCCAACCCTTGTTGTAGGAAGGAGAGCACGACTCTGATCGGGCAAGTTCGTGGGTTCTCCCCGTGGGAAGAACACCAGCCGACGAACAGGTTCCACTTCAGAGCATAGAGGTGCCTCGTAGAGGGGGCTCTAGCTGAAGAGATGGTATCTACCACTGCCTGTGGCAGGCCATCTAAAACCTCCGCGTCCCGTCCAGGGACCAGACATGGAGTTTCCAGAGGTCTGGACGCGGGTGCCATAGAGTGCCCCGTCTCTGAGAGAGAAGGTCTTTCCTCAGAGGAACCGGCCAGGGAGGGGCTGTCGCAAGGAGCATGAGTTCTGGGAACCAAGTCCGGGTTGGCCAATACGGGGCCACCAAAAGGACCTGCTCCTCGTCCTCCCTGACCTTGCACAGTGTCTGTGCAAGAAGGCTCACTGGGGGGAACGCATATTTGCGTAAGTCCCGGGGCCAGCTGTGTGCCAGGGCATCCGTGCCGAGAGTTCCCTCGGTCAGGGAGTAATACCACTGGCAATGGGTCGTGTCCGGAGAGGCAAACAGGTCTACCTGTGCGGCTCCGAAGATTCGCCAAATCAGCTGGACCGCCTGGGGATGGAGTCGCCACTCTCCCGGAAGGGGAGGCTGACGTGAAAGCTCGTCGGCCACATAATTGAACTCCCCTGGGACATGAATGGCACGAAGCGACCTCAGATGCTTCTGACTCCATAGGAGGAGGTGGGAGGCGAGTCGCGACATACGACGGGAGCGCAGACCACCTTGTCGGTTGATGTACGCAACGGTCGCAGTGCTGTCCGTACGGACCAGTACATGCTTGTGTCTGAGAAACCCCTTGAGGCGACACAAGGCCAAGCGTACTGCTTGCAACTCTAGGCAATTGATGTGCCAATGCAGCTGGGGCCCCGTCCACAGACCCGAGACTGCATGCCCTTTGTACGTGGCCCCCCAACCCTTGGCAGAAGCATCTGTGAACACCACAGCATGCCTGGAAACCTGGACTAGGGGCACTCCGGCCCGTAGAAACGCAGGATCCGACCAAGGGGAGAAGGTTTGGCGACAGTGCGGGGTGACTTTGACCCGGAACGTGCCGCTCTGCCACGCCCACCTCGGGACTCGGTCGTGAAGCCAGTGCTGGAGCGGTCTCATATGCAACAAGCCGAGCGGCGTTACTGCGGCTGCGGCTGCCATATGCCCCAGGAGCCTCTGAAACTGTTTCAGTGGGACCGCTGTCCTGCCTCGAAAGGACTTGAGACAGGTGAGCACTGACTGGACGCGCTCCTCTGTGAGGCGCGCAGTCTGAGCGACTGAGTCCAGTTCCATACCGAGATAAGAGATCCTCTGCACGGGGCAGAGTTTGCTCTTCTCCCAGTTGACCTGAAGCCCCAACTGACTGAGGTGACGGAGCACCATGTCCCTGTGATCGCACAACACATCTCGCGAGTGAGCCAGAATGAGCCAGTCGTCGAGATAGTTGAGAATGCGAACGCCTTGTTCTCTCATGGGAACAATGGCCGCCTCCGCGACTTTCGTGAAGACACGGGGCGACAGGGCCAGCCCGAAGGGTAGGACCTTGTACTGATATGCTCGACCCTCGAAAGCAAACCGAAGAAATGGTCTGTGTCGGGGAAGAATCGAGACATGAAAGTACGCGTCCTTCAGGTCGATCGCTGCAAACCAATCCTGGGGACGGATGCACTCGAAAATGCGTTTCTGTGTGAGCATCTTGAACGGGAGCTTGTGCAGGGCCCGATTCAATACTCGCAGATCCAGGATTGGTCGTAACCCACCGCCTTTCTTGGGTACAATGAAGTAAGGGCTGTAAAACCCTGACCTCAAATCGGCTGGAGGGACCGGCTCGATCGCGTCCTTCGCCAGCAGGACGTCGATCTCTTTCCGCAAGACCGGAGCATCCACTAGACGCACACGGGTGAAGTGGATGCCCCTGAACTTGGGAGGCCGGCGTGCAAACTGAATTGCATAGCCGAGCCGGATGGTGCGGATGAGCCAGCGCGACGGACTCGGGAGCTCTAACCAGGCTCCGAGAAACCGCCGCAACGAGCCCACCCGCACGACCGGCGTACCCGCGGAGGGGCAGCGAGGTGGAGGGCAGGGACATGGCTCTGGTGGCATTGTAGCGGCCGAGAGCGGGGTCTGGGTGTGTATTTGGACGACACCTACCTGCCTCCACCGGGGGACAGACGGCAGAGAAGACCCGAGAGTGTTCTGCTGCGGTCTGTCGCCTGGCGAGGGAAGGGGAGGAGACAAGGAGCAAGGCCCGAGGGCGGCTGCTGGTCTCGCTGCCTTCCCGCCCAGCGGCAGACAGGAGTGGCGTGACCGAGGTGGCGCCACTGCTATCTGAGAGCTGGGGAGAGGGGACTGAGAGTGGCGAGACCTGAGGGTGGCGCACACTGCCGTCCCACTCTCTAACGGGAGAGACTGCTTGTTCAGCAGTCTCAACCGTGAATGACCCAGAGGAGGAAGAAATTGCTCTTTTATTGAAGTTTTGGGTACCACCGACCGTCTGGTCAGTGGCGGAACAGAAACAAAAACAAACAAAGGATTCTCCACCCGGCCCTCCTCCGGGGGAAGGAGGGGAGCAGAGGCCCCCTCCTGTAGAGCAGCACTTCGGTCCTCTGGGTCGCCCGTCTCAGGAACGCCTCTTCCCTTTGGCCTTCTTGGGGGTCGGAGGCGGCTGAGCAGGCGGGGGAGCCCTCTTACGACCGCCGCCCCGCCTCCTGGGGTTGGACTGCTGCCCAGGAGGAGGAGCGGAGGCAGCCGCAGGAGGGCGCCCTCGGCGACGAGCAGTCTGGGGTACCTCGGCCGCAGAAGACGGACCAGCAGCAGTCCGCTTTCTGGGCAGGACATGCCGAAGCGCCTCAGACTGCTTCTGGGCGGCGGAGAACTCTTGGGCGAAGTCCCCCACCGCGTCGCCGAAAAGGCCCCCTCGGGATACAGGGGCATTCAGAAACCTGGCTTTCTCTGAATCCCGCATATCCGCGAGGGTAAGCCAAAGGTGGCGCTCCTGGACCACCAAAGTGGACATCGCCCGTCCCAGAGAACGTGCGGTGACTTTCGTCGCCCGGAGGGCGAAGTCCGTCGCCACACGCAGCTCCTGCAGCACCCCTGGGTCGGGACCACCCTGCTGCATGTCATGAAGCGCTTTGGCCTGGTGGACCTGAAGCAACGCCATGGCATGCAGGGCGGAAGCGGCTTCTCTACACGCCGTGTAAGCCTTCTCGGTCAGACCGGAGGAGAACCTACAGGCGCGGGAGGGGAGTGAAGGGGCACCCCGCCAAGTGGAAGCGGCCTTCGGACACAACTGCATCGCTACTGACCGCTCCACTGGGGGGATTCCCTCGTATCCCTTAACCGCCCCACCATCCAGGGTGGTGAGGGAGGAGGAGTGAGTCGGTCTATGTCTGGCAGACAGGGGTGCCATCCACGACTTCGTCAACTCCTCATGCACCTCCGGGAAGAACGGGACCGGAGCGGGACGCTGAGAACCAGCGCGACCCGCCCCAATACACCAATCATCAAGCCGCGAAGGTTCGGGACACGGTGGAGGGTTCCACACGAGCCCGACATTCGCGGCCGCCCGGGCAAGCATAGCGGCCAACTCAGGATCCGGCTCGGCCGCAGCCACCGCACCCGAAGGGGGTAGACCCGGTGAGTCGTCACCCGAGGATGACCGCTCTCCCTCCGATGCTGCGATAGACATCGCATCTTCAGGTGGCGCCCCGAAGGAAACAACCGGAACCGCACGGGGCGGCTCCAGTGGCTCCAACAAGGGCACCGATGGCAACGGCGCTACAGAGGAGTGGGAACCTCGTGAGGGTATTTCACCTGGCGAGATATTCCGCACTGTAACCCTCATATGCTCACCAACAGCCACAGCCGAAGTAGTCGCCTGCTGGACTGAACCAGCAGACGAACTAGAACGGGTGTAGACTGAAGGGACCCCCTCAGCAATTTTCTGCTGAAGGATTTTAAGTCTCGAGCGGAGCGCCGCCAGAGTCATGTTCCCACAATGAGAACATGACTCGTTCACAAATGCTGCCTCTGCGTGCCCTAAGCCCAAGCACGAGACGCAGTATCTGTGACCATCACCCTGAGACAGAAGTCTACCGCATCCAGAAACGCACGGGCGAGATGACATCTTTGTCACGTAGACAAAGGCGCAGGTCGCCCGAAAAAGCTCTTTCAGGAAAGAGAGAGAACCTCTCTTTCACGTGCCGAAGCACACAGGGACCCACCGCGGCCACACACGGGGAAACTGCAAGCCCGTGTGGGCACTCAATACCAGCCGTGAAAACGGCTTTTGATTTAATCAAAAAGGCACGGCTGGCGGCAGGAAGCGGCGATCGCTGACAGGCTGTAACACCGGCAGATAGAGAGGACTCTTTCCTGAAGAGGACTCGATGAAAAAACTCTTTTTTCTTTTCTCTCAGGCGAAGGAAACAGCAGCAGACAGTGTTGAATCCTGTTCGGCTCCGAGGCGATAAGCATTGCGCAATGTTTACTTCCGCCTTTTATACCCGCGCTGGTAGGCGGGCCGCGGAATGCAAATATTGCATGCCAATTCAGTTTCTCTTTCATTGGCTCGTTGTTAACTCTCTCGAAGGCGGTTGGATCCCTGGCGTGATCCCAATTCGTCAGGGGAACTCCCCCGACGAGGCGTCGGAGTTCCCTGCTGACGAAAGGGAACTCATAAATACTCGGTTGACTTTGATTTTCCATAGGAGTTTCATACATCAATCGATTCTGTTAAATGTGTATTATTTTTGTGTATACTCACAATAAAAACAAAGTGTTGTGCTTTTTGCCAAATAAAGAAAAATAAACACGAAGCGAGTTCTGCCTTCTCTCCGTTAGTGTAGTCCATTCTGAAACGCGTCCGAAAATGAACTGTAACTCAGCGAATACTCAGTCAAACAGGCATACAGACACACAGGCATGAAGCTTGAATTCTCTTCTTTTAAATGAAGTAATTTATATAAAAATATTCTCAGTTCATGTAATCTGTAAGAAAAGAGCGAGATGTCAGTCGTTCTCATCTCATCTAATTACTTGTAATGTGACTCCGCCCTCGGAGAGCGCGCGCTATTCAAACGCAAATGACTGAGGCAATCCGTGCAAACTGTGAACGCCCCCTTATCAGCTGGAGAAAACAAGTTGAATCAGATCATTGTAGCCTACTTGTTTACACCGTCTCGCAGCGCTGTGAGGAATAATAATAATGGAAAATGTACCTCAGAAGTGCGGGTATATCGAGGAGCGAGCTGAGGAATGCTGTAGTAAGTTTTTTTCCTTCTCACGTGAATCGGGTTTCTGTTTATGAATGAATGAACGGCAGAGATGCGCGCTGTTTAGCACAGCTCGCAAAAAGACAGTTTAAATTTAAATCGCGTGTGTGAATGAATGATGATGTTTTAGCAAACTGTATTGCTATACTGAGATGAGTAAAAATCGACTGAAATATGTTGAAATAAAGTGTCTAGGTTTTGACATAAATGCAAATATAAATGTAATTTTACAAAATATTATCGATTTTCAAATACTGCTGTATTGAATGAACAGCTTTTAGCAAACTCGATTGCTATACTGAGATGAGGAAAAATATCAAAAATTATCAAAAATAAAGTCATCAAATAATACGTTTTGTATACTTTAGTTTTTAAAAAGAAAGATTACACTTGAATTGTTGTAATTGTAACCTTTTTAATAAAAAATATATATTTATAAGGTAGATGTAAACAAGTAAATATATTTTTTTTCTTTAAATAATTTGTATTGTGTTTTATTAGTGACAAATTTGGGGAGAGGATAAATATTCCAAAACTGAAAATACAGTATGAGAATTAACTGCACAATTACTAGACATGTTTACCTTGGATATTATACAATTTGCAAGCACAATTTGTGAAAAAATAAATAAAAAATTGCGATGCCTCCAACTGTGAACCAATTTGGTAGTGTATATATATATATATATATATGAAGAGTTCAGATGCAAAAGCCTCTAAATGCCATCTGAAATTTTCTTCTAGAATGATCATTTTTATGAAGCTTGTATATTTAAGTTAGCTATAGGTGACACACCTGAATGAATGGCTCATTAAGTATGCAGGGGCATTGTCTCATCAGGTGTGAACTACTAAATATGCATGATCGTTTACGCCCCATCCGCATATTGGCTTTCCAAACTAAAAGTGTTTCGCAAAACTTAAATCAATGTATCGTTTTATGTGAATGATTAGGCAGAGAATGATTTTTTTGCCATTGATATGTTTATAAGCAACTGAAAAAAGCACAAATGTCAGGGCATGTCAGAACATCTCAAGGACCCCAAAAACACCCCAGACCCCAGAGGATTAAGGTTGTCTATTCCCTTTTTCATGGTGATTTGATTCCTTGTTGTCTTTCAAAAGGTTACTTGTCTGTCATTTTGCCATACTGAGATTTTCTTTCACTTTCTCTCACTCATTCTCTCTCTCTCCCTCTCTCTCATTCTCATTTGTTATTCATATCTTGTATTGTTTATGTGTTCCTGTATTTTGTGTATGCATACTCATGTAAATTGTAGTGTTTTTATACTCGTAGTTCCATTTATTAAAAACAATATATTCCTGATTGCTTCTGTTTGCTCAACATTTCGAAGTCCCTGAAACGTCCGATCCAAGCTACAAAAGCTTTACAGTTGTGTTACTATTCGTAACCTAAATTTTATAAGAACAGGAAAGTGATTTTCAGTGGCCAGAAAATAGCTTTCTTCGAATCATAAGAAAGAGATCATTTTGGTTGAGAAATTGATGGGTTAATCTTACGGCCGTTTGCTGGACTAACAAATTGTTTGATAGCTACATTAATTTCCATTAAAAATTATTCTGATAATTGATCTGAGGAATGGACTGTTGATATATTAGTGATTAAATCATAATTCATTATGATGGGTCACTAATGTATACAATTGATCTAATTTTCGGTTTCAGTAATTTTATTAATTCTGTATTGCGAATTAGATTAATCACAACCCCGATTCATCAATTTTGATTCCCTATATCAATTGAGCTAATACCTAGATTCGCTACAAGTGGAAAAACTTAAAATACTCCATTTCTGGTCATACAGAAAAGAATACATTATTTGACTACTTTTATTTGTGTAAACTCACAATAACAAGAAAACGTTGTGCTTTTGTAAAAGAAAAGAAAACGAACAGGACGCGCTTTCATGGTCTCAGTGAATTGGAGAGCATCTCAAAAATGAACTGAAAAACAGCGTATAGTGTTTTTCACCTCCAGTGTTGCCACAGTTACTTTGAAAAAGTAATCTGATTACTGATTACTCCTTTAAAAAGTAACTTAGCTACTTTACAGATTACTTGATTTTAAAAGTAAAAGTTAGATTACAAGTTACTTTATTAGTTACATTTAGCAGCTGCCGACAACACCCCCGCCACCTCAACATAAAAATGACAACCGGTTTTGCCAACACTCACTTTATTGGAAGTGCATTTTTAACAGTAACATCAACAATGTATCTCCTGACATTTTAAGTTGAACTTAAAAACTATTTCTATTAAAAAATACGTTTTTACCAAAAATATAAAATAAAGACAGTCTTTCTTGACTTCACTTAACATAAATACTTGTTTTTCTAAAAATATAAAATAAAGACAGTCTTTCTTGACCTGACATATTTGACTGTTAACACTGTAATGGCAAAACTTACTATTTATAATCTACATTGTTTATAAATGTGTAACATAAATGACTCTGGGTCAATCTGAATTAGCTCAAGAATATAGGGAATTCGGGAAATATTACTAATCATAACTCATGGTCATAATGCATAAATCGCATATACATTACTTTATCAATTTTCGGAAATACCTCGTTCTGTAACTGGTCTCGTCATCAGTCATTCGTCCAGCGAATAAATGTAAGACTATCACAGTTAAGAAGGAGTATCCCTGTTTACAAACTCCAAGAAAGTTTATCTTCTGGCCACGAACATAAAACTTTTTGGGTTTATAAATGAAAAACTACTCAAGGTAGTCTATAATATCGAGCTTGTAGCTTAAGATCTTTTTGTTTCATTGACTTCATAAAGGTGGGTTTTCAAACACAGAGACAGTCAAAGTATGAATGGGTTTTAATAAATGTAAACTAGAGAGATTATATGAGCTACAAATATAAACGTACGTAAAAATGCAAACAATAAAACAAACAAACATTTAACCAAACAAGAACATACGTGATCAGAATGAATGAAAGAAAGAAAGGAAGAAGGATATAGAGAGAAGGGAAAAGCTAGTAATTATTACATACAGAAACCTAAGTTCACGAGACACCTGGAATCAGCTTTTAGACAGATAAATATACTTGCAAGATTGGTCTCTGTTCGAGTGATGCTGAGGCAGGAAGCGCGGACGGTGTCCTGTTTCTGCTGCGTCTTCCGGTGTCGCGGGAAGCTTGAAAGGCTCACTGAATGTAACGTTTACCGGAAAATAAGATTCATCTCCCGTGAAGGGAAAGGCGAATATGAACTTAGTTGCAGAGGACGGCAGCTACGACTCGAACATGTGTTTGTCCGAGGAGAAGGCTGGAGCCTTTCAGATGTTTCTTGAAGCCGGGGAGAAGAGGAGAAAGGGGTGAGAGCGAGCGATGAGAGAGAGCGAGAAGTGGAGGTCTCTTCTTTTTAAAAGACATCTGTTTACGCCCTCTTTTTGGGACAACAGCAAATCAGATCTTCTGATCTGAAGCAGGAAAAAGTTTCTTTGTGTGAAGAAGAGACGCCTACCTTGACCATATGTCTTATGAGCGATAGAATTCATATTTCCTCTTAAGATTGTACACACAGAAAAATACATTTTACTGTAATCTCCTATGTGTGACTGGTTGAATTAAAACAGGACGGTCAGACAGATACCAAGGATGACAGGTAAAGATAGGAGAAACATAACGTTACATTCATATGCATAATTACACACAAATAAAGTTTGATTAAACGCACAATAAAATTGTCAGTGTTTCCGTTATGGCAAGTGACGACACTTGAGAAACACAGGAATACATATCAACATTTAGTAATGGCTTGTTATGAAAGGGGAATATCTGTTTCAAAGTCCAGAGTGTGTTTGTGTGTGTGCGTTGGAATGTCACGAGTCTGTAAAGTCACGAGGAGTTCACGCTGAGCTGGGGGGGTCCCAGCCACACGGGCGCTGGAAAATTACCCCATAGGGAATAATTAACCAGAGCGGTCTTCCTAAGGACAAAGAAGATGTGTTCGACACCCTCATGATTCACTTAATGTGAAAAGCAGATGTCATTGTTGCTACAAATGTAACTATTAAATTCTTTTTAACATGTTTTATGAACACAGCATTAGAGCAGCAAGGAGTGGTTTTACAAAACAAAACAAGTGTATAACACCACATGTAGGCTGATATCATGTCTACTTTTGTTACTTTGGCCTAATCTTATGTTGTAATCCCATGTTATGAGTGAAACAGTGGAGTGGGGCGAGTAAACCAGTGGTTGTACCTCATTAACAGAAGCTTCTCAAACCTTTTGTCAGAAAGTCTATTTCTTCTAGGAGTGAGCACCAAACCTCCCAGACTGAAAAGCCGCTCCACAGGAGCACTTGATGGGGTTGGAGTGTTATACTTGTTCTTTAAAATGTTCTTTATGTTTGAAAACTGATGCAGAATCTGAAGGTCATAGGCTGACCTCAGGTAGTCCATGACTTCATTTTCTGCAGAATAGGTCTCCTCTGGCTCTGCCTCAAAAGTGAAAAAGTCCGTCTCACCTTGGCTGGCAGATGTGGTGGGCACACTGGCAGGGCTCTGTGCTGCAGGAGCAGTTGTACGGCGGCACTCTGCTGTCAGAAGCTCTTTTACTCGCTCCCTCCTACCTGCATCTCTCTGCCATCTGAGTTTGAAATGTGGACAACTGACAGCTGTGAGAAGGGCATCTTTGTCGTCCAGCACACCAGCAAAACGAGTCTGGATAGCCTGAAAAATATAATTGATATGTTTATTATACCTACTATTTATTATATCATTGAATTACTTACAAACCATGCCTAATGTGGGATCAATATTATGGATATTATTTTGTTTTAGGTTACTTACTGACTGATTTGTATTTTTTTTATCTTCTTTTGCAATGATAAAGACTATTCTGTTCCATGTTCATGAATAGTGTGATGCAAGAAATTTTAACTAGCTTAAAAGATGGGACATACCTGCACTATGGCATCTGGAAGGCCTGCAGTCATCCTGGAGAGGGCATCTTTCACATCCAGGGTCTTCTGCATCAGAACTTCAAGTGTGGGTAGTCCCATAAGGACAGTCACCTTGTAAAATGTCCAGTGCTGCAGTCAGAGGCGGTGCAGTACTCATGCAGGAACTGGTACTCAATAGCTGCGTCCCAATGTGAAGGCTGCATCCTCCAAAGGCCGTATTTGAAGGCCGATTGGCCGCATTTGAAGGCCGATTGCGTCACAGCGGCGCGATGAAACGTCACAGCGGCGCGACAAAGGACGTCCCAATTCAAAGACTGCATCCTTCGAAGGGCACATTTGAAGGCCGATTGCGTCACCGCGGCGCGATGAAGGCTGTCCCAATTCAGTTATGCATCTTTCGAAGGGTGTATTCGAAGGCCAGTTGCGTCATCGCGGCGCGACGAAGGCTAAAAGCGACGCCAAATGCACCCTTCTTTCCCCGTGAAAGGAAGGATACAAAAACAGATCCTTAGTGGCCTATCCTACCCCATAAGTCACTGCGCGCCGGTGACGAAAGCATTTTCATTTGAAAAAATGGCGTCCTCGAGTTCGGTGGTTGAGGGAAAATTCACTTTTAAATGTAAGTATTATGTTTTCATTTACTTAAATAGCTAGCGAATCCACAGTCAAAAGCCACAAGTTTTTATTTCTTATAAACTTCATCTTAACTCCTTTGTTACCATTGGGTGGCTTTATTTGTCAGGTGGTTAGACGCAAAAGTTGTGCTAATTACTTTAATAATTTTCAGGGAGCAAGGAGCAGACTGCTCAATTTATTAAATTGCGGTCTGAAAATGACCATCTATTTACTGGGGCAAAAAACTCCGCCAGCGTGGCTTGGAGGTAAGACGACAGTTGTAAAATTTGCAGTAGTCTGTCTCACTTGTGTATTATAATATCACTCACCCTAGAAAACCCACAACAACAAGAAAAGCAGTAGATGATGCAATGGGTTTCACTTTTATGTGTTTTTGTAGTGTTGTCATGCAAGTTATGTCTACAAAGGTTTTAACCACATTTGAGTATCCAGAAATATGATTTCTAAACTATTTTCAATGCATGTCCTGATGTGTCATTTTTCAGTGTTAACAATGCATTAATGTTAATATTTAATTTGCACCCCTGTGTTATAATTTTTCATAAGTATCCTTTTCTGCTTTTTTAGAGCAATTCTGGAGAAAATGAGGCTGCAGGGGAAGGTAAACCCAATGCAGGCAATAAAAAGTGGGACAACTTAAAAACAAAATATAAAGTAAGAAAGTTAATACACACATCTTTGCTGAAATTAATTGTGCTGTTGTTGTTAACAAGCCATGGTTAATTTGCTCTGCCTTAGGATTGCAAGTGTCCTGGGACAGGAGAGGGAGTGGGTGGGAAACCCACTGCTGAAACTTGGCCCTGGTTTGTCCTCATGGATGAGGTGTTGGGACAGAGGCATTCTGTCAATCCCCCTGTCCTCATCGCCTCAATCCGTGAGGACACACCAGGGTCCAGTTCAGCAGTGGGTGCCCATGGTGAGGAGGAGCCAGCACCAGCACCCGCCGCAGCACCACCAGCAGGAGCACCCGCAGCACCACCAGCAGCACCACTCGAGAGAGCAGGGAGAGGATGGACAGGCTGTTTGCTCTTCTTGAGCATATGGTAGAGAAATAGTTTTTTTTTCTTTTTTAATGTATATATAAAAGAGAAAACTTTCCTTCTTTACAGTTTATTTTTTTATTTACATTAAATGAGGTATATATTTAAAAGAGGAAATTTAAGTTGTGAAGAGTTTATTTTTGTAATCTAAGTTATATTAAATTAAGTGTTATTTATTTTTTCAAACTTGCGTACAGTTTATTTAAAATGAAGAATAAACATTTTTTCCATTTCTGTGCATTATTTTTTAAATAACTTGTGTTGGGATATGAAATAAAAAGGAATAGTTCTTGACATTGCTTTTTTTTTTTAATGACAGGTGCAATTTGAAAACAAACAATTTTGGAATAACATTTGGAAAAAATAAATAATTATATACATAAATAACGTTTTATAAATAATAAATAGCCATTTACAACATAACTTGTATATCATCTGACAAAAATTTAAATGAACAGTACATAAAACGAGATTTCAGCTGAGCAGGGAGACCCTGGTGATGCTGCTGGACCCGGGTGGGCTCCACAATAGAGACCCTGGTAAGGCCTCTCTGCCGGTGAGTGGGACATCATCTAGGATGGTCTCCAGAGTGCTTGACTGCATAATTTCCACTGTCCACTGCATTGTCTAACAACAGGTTTTGCAGGGCTGACTCAGTCGATGGCTGCCATCTCACTGAGATCATTTCAAAAAGAGGGAAGAATAAAATAACTCAACTCACATCCTCAAATCAAAGCATCAAAAATTTCAACATGTAAACCCATTCTATGGACATTAATTTTTGGTTTTGGCCATTATAGCTTTAAAGTTCTCTGACTTGCCTGTTACAAATAATCATGGTCAATGGGAACCTCCTCCAGGGCAGACACCTCTGCAGACGGCTGGTCACGCCAGGGAGCCCCACTGACCGTCTCCAAAACATGCTCCCCCTCATCCTCTGCATCATCCTCCTCATGCTCCCCCTCATCCTCCGCATCATCCTCCTCATGCTCATCCTCCAGGGCCATGATGTCACCAACCCCAAGGCAGATGTTGTGGAGGATGGCACAGGCTGTGATGACCTGAAATGAAAAAACAAAACAAAAAATATGGTCTGGAAGAAAGAAGTTAATTATGTTTTTTGCAAATGTATTTTTCATTTAACTTACATGAGGTACAAAGGTGTGGTGCACCTCCAGCGCTTGCAGGAAGATGGCCCTGAACCTGGTCTTCATCATCCCAAAAGCACGCTCTATAATGGAGTGTGCCCTGGAATGATGGAGATTAAAGCGCTGGGCTCCCACACCTCGTACTGGCCTCTTGTAGGGAGTGATGAGGGGGAGTGGGTGTTGGAGACACGAGTACCCTCCGTCTGCGAGGATGAAGTGCCCTGGAGGAGGGTACACTGACCTCCTGTACAGTAGGCTGTACCGGAGCACCCGTGCGTCATGCACTGACCCGGGCCAGCCCACTTGGTGTCAATGAAGCGGCCCTGATGGTCACAAACAGCCTGGAGGATGATGGAAAGGAACAGTTTCCTGTTCCTGTAGCATTGACCATCAGGGCCGCTTGGGGCTTGATGAGGACATGGCAGCCGTCGATTGCTCCTGCAGCTTTCAAGAAAGCTCTGTGTCTTGCCAGCCCTGCAAACCCACGGCAAACTGCCTCCAGGTCTTCTGGGGTGTTTGGGAGGTGAATGACTTGGTGGCGAATGGCCACCACCTCTTCAGCGACTCGGTGGACAATGCGGTGGACAGTGGAACGAGGTATATCAAATGCTCTGGAGACGACCCTGTAGGATGTACCACACACCAGCCGGAAAAGAAATACCAGGGTCTCTATTGTGGAACCCCATCCGTGTTGCCGTTCACTTCTCAACAGGTCCAGCAGCGCTCTCAGGGCCTCCCTGCTCAGACGAAAATCAGGTCATGTGTCACGGTCATTAAAAAACCTGTCCAGCACTGGGACATTCAGGTTTATCCTGCAGTACAGGGGTCTGGTCTGATTTAGAGAAACAAACAAAAGAGAAATTGTTTAGAGTTGTGACAAAGTAATTATATTTAAAACCTTACTTATATACAAGTGTTATCTTGCATATTTGTATTTAATTTACTTAAGATATGAAGAATAAAAGTACAGTTATGTATTCTGCATAAAAAACCTCCTTGTCAGGGTTTTTAGATATGTTGTTGCATTCATATTACTGCTTGGCTATGTGTATATTGCATTTTAATTCTGAATATGTTGAAGGTTGTTATATTGAAAGTAATTTAAAATTTACTGTTGAGTAGTTTACTATACAACAATGCATCATATTGTAAAATACCATGGTTTTGTAGTGTTGCTGTCCTGTGAGAGATTAAAAAAAAAAAACTCATTACTTCACATTTGTATGTGAATACTTAACTAATGTACTTGCTTACAGTCAACCACAGGTTATTTTGAAAATGAAACGAGCACAATTTTAAGGAATTGTTGCTATACAGATGCGTGCCATATAAAAGGTTGCATCCGAAGGCGAGCGGGAGTAGCCTACCTTATATACATATATATATATATATATATATATATATATATATATATATATATATATATATTTACATTTATTATATATTTACATTTATTTTATTATATATTTACATTTATTTTATATATATATATATATATATATATATATATATATGTATATTTACATTTATTATATATTTACATTTATTATATATATATATTTATATTTATATTTATTTAAATACACTGTATTTATTTAAGAGGTATATTTCACTGTGTTTATGTATTGTTTTGTGTTTTATGCTTCAACTGCATTAAAACAAAGCACGCTGGAAACATGCCTGAATAAGATCACCATGATCAAGAGAATAAACTCCATAAAAATCGCATCTTCGTAAGGTAGCCTATAACTAAACATTTGAACAGCTTTATGTGTAATTGTGTATTTTGTATTTGTAGCCTATCATAACATGACAGTACACCCAATAATTGTGTACTCCAGCAATTAAGGACGCAACTTCTGAATTGGGATGCAGCAAACCAGTTTACTTTACCTGGCCACGGTCTTGACAAAGCCGGAGATACATCACCCGGCGGTGCTGGGGATGAAACATCCCAACCATCTCCTCCAGTAAAACATAA
This sequence comes from Abramis brama, assembly GCA_022829085.1. NCBI lineage: Eukaryota > Metazoa > Chordata > Actinopteri > Cypriniformes > Leuciscidae > Abramis > Abramis brama. Next base: position 38,968,740 of record CM040772.1, read on the forward strand.
AATAAAAAAAATAAAATGACGAAATCTTGCTCCATTTTTATTTTTAATAAATGCCGCGTAGGATGGCAGCTCTCCTATCGCAGCGTTGCTAGGCGCTAGCATAATGGGGAACACCTGGTGGCAATTACAATCCTACTAAGGCTAGACTCAGAGCGTCCTTCAATGGCTGGGTAGGCTGGGTCCTTCGAAGGACGCAGCCTTCACTTTGGGACACAGCTAATGTCTTTGAAGCACTTAACTCCCAGCTTGGTGCACAGAGTATTCAGCTCACTCATGGGGATTTCTGCAATTCCCTTTACAGCATCAAAAAATGAATTCCACCTTGTGGATGTTGGTACCAGGAGCTTTCTTTTGCTGACCACTGTTTCTGATGCAAGGGTAGATCTACTTGATTTGGTCCTATGAGCTGTGCATTTTGCTGTGCTGCTCCTATACACAGCCTTGCTCTCTGCATTGGAAGTTAAATATTTCTCCACATCATTTGTGGAAATGAGGTTGATGGTGTGTGAAGCACACCTGTGGTGCGGGGGAAGAGACAGCTGGCAATCACTTTCATCCTCAGCTGAGAGGATTTCTGACAGATCTAAAAAAGTGACATCCTCATCTGTGGGGGTGGACTCTCCCTCCTCCGTCTCATCATCGGACTCTGTGACAGGCTGATAAACATTAAACGCCTTGACAAAGTTGGATCCATTATCAGTCACTGTTGCAACTACTTTGTTGAGTAGTCCATATGAAGAGTGAATGTTTTCGATTTCTGCACCAATAACATCATACGTGTGTCTACCGCGAATCCTCCTACATGCAAATGCAGTCTTGTTGCGCTCTAATGTGGATCTACTGATCCAGTGGAGCGTTACTCCCATATAACTTCTGTTGTTAGCAGTCCAAATATCCGCGGTAGTTGACACAAAGTCGACCTCATTCAGTGTGGCCTTCAAATTTCTCTCCATCACTGCATACTCCTCCTCCGTGTAAGAAGAAAAAGCTGTTCTGTGAGGCAGCGCGGCATTGACAGTAGTAGGGATCTTGTTTATTATGGCACGAAACAAGGGCGAGTCAACCATGTTTAATGGCAGCATTTTCTCTACAACAAACTGCCCAACCAACTTCTTCAACTCTCCCCCACTTACTGGTTTTGCACCGAAGTCCAGCTTTTGTTGTTTGGGTGGTGGGGGACCTGCTCTCTGCTTCGCATCACCTGGTGGGACTTGCTCTGTAAGTTTGACTGTGTAGTGCTGCGACTCCAAATGTTTTTTTTAAATTCGACGTAGTGTTTCTGTAGCTAGATAGCACTTTGTCGCCAGCACAGAGTTGCCATCTTTAGCTGACAAACTCAAAATAGTGACTGTGATTTCCAGCTAAAAAACGCACATCTCTTTCCTCCCTCCATTATTGTTTACGTTTGTCTAGCTGCGTGGTACGCATTACACGTGAGGTGAACCTCATGCTGAAAACGTGACTTGTCGCATACGTGACTTCACTCCCCGAGACGTGAGAAAAAATTTATATATTTTTACTAAGGAAAATGACAAGAATAGTAACGCACAGTGACTTGGATAAGTAACTTTAATCTGATTACTGGTTTGGAAATAGTAACGCGTTAGATTACTCATTACCGGCATCACTGCTAGCCTCACAGACATGAGAAATATATCTATATAAAGCTTGAAATGTCCACCAACAAAAAAATCGACTCGAAAGCAGATACGCTACCATATGATTATGTAATCATGTCCGTATGAAATGTGCATTTCTCTCTTAAGGCGCATCTACTTTACAGCGGAGATGTATGGAGATATGTTTGCAGCCTACACTGATTTAGAAAACAGCAGTTTATTAATAAACAATTAAAATGCTTTATTTTTTCAGACACATTTATTATCATTAGCCTACTTTTTCCGGTGCTTTGCGGCAAGATTTATGTATGCACTTGAGCGCAGAATAGGCTATATATGCACCCAGGATTGAATATAAACGTGCAATTAGTCCTAATTGCTTGAATGAATGACTACTAGTCTAGAACAATCTTTAGTCTATGGCAACTCTAATCAATAGCCTACATTTAATAGTTGACATTATTTAATTAGTAATTACTATCCAGCTCTTTACATTAAATTAGTTGAGTTAGCATAATTAGCTAATGAACTAATAAAATAAAGTTTAAATTAAGATGCTAACCATATATTTCTATATAGCATTGCTTATTCCACCACAAGGACTGTTTATAAGGTGACAATCCGTTATACATGTGAAGACTGTAGGCTGTATCTTGAAGATTTTTGTATTGTATTGTATCTTCTGTTATAAAGACGAAGATTGACATTCCGTTAATTAAAAAACAAATAAGTAAAAACAATGTTGTAAAAAATAAACAACTTAGGCTACGTTCTGTTAGATGTGTTTTGACTACTTTTTGTTTAATTATATCTCTAGGTAATGAAGATATAGCCTATTAACAAATTAAATCTTATATATTAATATAGTATATAAAAAAAACTTATAGGCCTATATAAAATGTCTTTTAAAAAAGGGCCTCACTGATTAATTTTGCCTGGGCCCCAGTCAGTGTAGGTTCGCCTCTGATTGGGGGCTGCTACTATTTGCTTCAGCTTTTTGAACGTAGAAGTATGATAAAGGTGTGATAGCCTATATAAAATTTATGTGGAGAAAGGCATATTTTGTGCATGACTACACATGTCCTTATAAGGCCAAGAAAATATGTTGTTTTAACAACATAGCATCTTGTTATTATGAGAAAAGATGTTGTTAAAACGACATAAGATCTCATTATAATGAGAAAAGACCACATAATAGGTGGTGTGATGGATTTTTTAATGAATAAAATAGTAAACTATATCAAACTAATCATAACTCTAACATCTAACCTTACTTCCCTTTTTAGGCCTAACACTTGAACACTTTGAACAAAATGTACTAAAATGTTCTGTTCTTTGAATAATGTGTCCATGGAAAATTCTGAAGTGCTGACCATGACAATATCAAAAATATACTGCCTAGAGTTGCCACATGACATATTGAGTAATCAACTGAACTCTTAACCCTTTTCTATTTCTAATGATTTGAGATCTAAGTTTGCTCCTACCTACTGTAGTAACAGAAGGGTTTGCATATGAAGAACCAATCAAATTGTAGGGAAATTATGTAATGTTTCATGTCATGTTTGCCATGCTCCTATTCTATAAAAACTGTTGAATTCCTTTTGCTGGTGAGATTCTCTCTGAAATCTGTCTGAGATCCTCCAGCCGTGATTAAAGCATATTCGAAGGCATTGTCTGAAGTCTGTCGGTTATTATTGCTGCACAGCAAGTTAGGGTTAGGGGACTCGGCCGACGTCGATGAGGAGACGCGCTAGAATATAAATATTATTGAATGGGGACATCAAACAAGACCCAGATAAACTAACGTCAACCATAGACGTTTGGGGATGTCGATTGCAGACGAGACCCTTGTAGACTTAGGTCAGGTGCAGAAAGAAGAAAACAATCTACCACAGAAGTGACATACTGTAATTATGTTGTTTTAATAACGACATAACATCTCGTTAATACGTCATATGCCGTTTTATATGTCGTTTTAAGAACAATACATCTCGTTATTACGACATAATTGAGTGGAACAATAATATGTATGTGGCAGCAATGCGTCACCGTATGAATCAGCTGCTATCTGAAACAACACTATCTGAAATGGGGAAAAGCAATATTTATTCCAGGTTGTGCATGACCGGTCCAAGAAACCAAAAAAAAAAAGGAAAAATAAATAAAGTGTCCAAAAGTCCTGTGTGTGTAGTCTAAAATTAATGTACAGTACAGGTCAAAAGTTTGGAAACATTACGATTTTTTTATATTTTTGAAAGAAGACTCTAATGCTTATCAAGGCTGTGTTTATTTGATCAAAAATACAGAAAATAAAACAGTAATATTGTGAAATATTATTACAACTTAAAATAATAGTTTTCTATTTGAATATACTTTAAAAAATAATTTATTCCTGTGATGCAAAGCTGAATTTTCAGCATCATTACTCCAGTCTTCAGTGTCACATGTGACATCCAGTCTATCACATGATCCTTTAGAAATCATTCTAATATTCTGATTTATTATGAGTATTGGAAACAGTTCTGCTGCCTAATATATTTGATGAATAAAAGGTTAAAAAGAACTGCATTTATTCAAAATAAAAAAATACTTTCTAATAATATAAATTCTCTTTACTATCTCTTTTAATCAATTTAACACATCCTTGCTGAATAAAAGTATTGATTTATTTCAAAAAAAGAAAGAAAAAAAATTACTGACCCCAAATTACTGACCAGTAGTGTATATTGTTGTTACAAAAGTGACATTTTTCTCTCTCACCGGCTCTGAGTTTCAAGTGCACAAGTTAGTTTTGCACCTGATATATCGCGAAAAGAGTAGCAAAAGTCAAGGCGCGAAATTTGAAATTGCAGTGACAGATTTGAGAAGTTGCAAGTGCCTAATTGAGGAAGTACCGCGAATGTGAATGTAAGATTAAACGCAAAATATATATTACAAGTTTGTGTCTGTCGTTGTATTTCTGTGAATGGCATTTTACACATTTGTGTATACTTGTCTGCAGCTTCAGATTTAGAATACAGGTTTGTGACTATTGTATGCGAGTGCAAATTTCAACATTCAACTTCAGATTTTTATTTTACAGGTTTTCACATTGGAGCTGTGAGTGTAAATGTTCATGTACAAGTACCAATATTTATTGTACAAGTTCTCAAATTCACATCTACGTGCTCTCGAGTTTTGCTACTGATTTACCTTCATATTTTTCTACTACCTGGGTAGTGTGTATGTAAAGTAACAGCTTAGCTGAAAGAATCCCACGATGCAAACAGGTCCGGGTTGAACGTCAGTAACGCGCTGTTGGCCCTTCACCAAATCACAGTCTGGCTCACCATTGCTCACATAAGCTCACAGTTTATCATGTCACAGGATGGAATCAGGCAACAACAAAAAATAAAATCTTCACAAAACACAAACAGTTAACATCTCTCAAGATTCACATATGCTTGTCATACAATAAACTCCTCACGAGTAAATTAAATCGCAAAAGCATCACTCACATGTTCCTACACGTGTTAGCTTAGCTAATTAACATCAGTACATGAGAGCATACTAAATACGCACAAATAAATCTCTGTTAATCATCTGCATTTCAAAAATACTTTCATGTATAAATATTTTTCCCTCCATATATGTATATGTATATATATATATATATATATATATATATATATATATATGTATATATATATATATATATATATATATATATATAGGGAACAACATAAAATAAATGTATCAAGAATTAAGTCTATCAGTTTCCCCAATCTCCGTTTGTATAACGTGTATTAAAATGCTTTTAATAAACAATCTTTTAACTCTGTTTTTTTTCCTCATTCACTATAACATATATACAATTTTCTGATCATTAATCAGCTCAAGCACATCAACTAAACATTTTTATGAACAATACAGAAGTAATGTTTCTCAATCGACATCAATTGGAATTCCTTTTGAAACCCATGAACATACTTCAACAATTTTATATGAAAAGTGCAAACATCTTTTGTCAGAAAACATGAAGCAGCGCCACCTCGGACAGGGAATGAAACGAGACAGAGAGAACAGCCGGAAACTATCAGCTGTCACTCCTCGTCTAAGCGTCCTGGACACAGTGGTGAATAGGATAAAACATAAAACATAAAGAACACAGATCTACATGAGAGGAAACCCTTAAATGATTTACTGAAAAACAGGGGCAGACACAGCAGAGAATATAAAGGAAAATGGAATAGGAGACAGGTGTGGGAAATCAGCTCGTGATCTGTGCGCAGCTGCGCTGAATCAGCACTGATTGCCCAGGTCACGAGCTGCAGAAAATAACAGGACAAGAGTTGTCATTTGTTCAGACTCCACTGCCGCCCTGTATAGTTTGAATTCAAAAAAAGACAGTAAGAGATGATTTATTGATTGAAATATATACAATAATGCTGAGAATACAAAGAGCTGGAGTGGATGTACAATTTGTTTGGGTCCCTGCAGATGAGATTGCAAAGACAGTGTTGAAATTAAAAGAAATAATGAAAGTTCCCTTTGGAAAAGGAGAGGCCAAATCAATAATTAGAAAAGTAGTGAATGACGTATGGCAGAAGAAGTGGGACACAGACACTAAAGGAAGACACTATTACAGCATACAGAAATCAATTAAGGTGAAGGGTTTCAAAGGGAAATATACTGTAGAAGAGATGAAGTGTTTCACTTTCCTAACACTCGTTAGGAGTTAATAAATGTGATTAGATGCATTAAAAAGCTGAGATCCTAAGCTTTAAAATGATATATATTTTGTGTTGTTCCATTCAGTGGTTGCTTAGTAATTTGATTTTTTTCTTTCCGAATGGGAATCAAAAAAAAAAAAAAAAAGCTATAGGCAGCCTATAGGCGGTTACAGGACATTACACACATTTATATATTTTTAAAGCCACTAGATGGCGCTCTTCTCACTTGAAAAAAAAAATTTTTTAGGCCTGCATTTTGATGTGAAATGTTGCATTTATTTTAAAAAAATAAAAATAAAAATAAAATAAAAATAAATATATTTATTCTAATGGAAAAATAGCTCATAAAAATTATATAATTAATGCAAAGTATCATAAAAATCTTTAAAAAATTCTAAATAATAATAAAAAAATATTATTGAACAAAAATATATTTCATTGGTTTTCCTGGGGACAAAAAAAGTTAAATTGTAAGGCTTCGGTCTTTTTTGACCGGAAGGAAGCTAAGTGTAACCCATTTACGAAGAAGCCCAGAGGGTAAAATATAACTTTAATTAGGGTTAAACATTTGAATTCTTACACTTAAAAACTGATCAGCATCTCCGCTGCTGCATCCGGCTGCCATGTTTACATCACCACCATCACCACAAAGCTCCTCCCTCCCGCACGCAATGGGTTGTAAATAGTAGACCATCCGGGTATCTTTGGAATACTCATTTCAACATACTACGATTTGGGACGTACTAATTCTAGTTTCGCATACTATTTAGGACGGATAGTATGCGAATTGGGACTCAGCAAGGGAGAAAGAAAATAATACATTAAGAGCAGTGGCTGGATATGATTGGATAAGTCACTAATTGATATATACAGAGCTATTATGAGATCAACAATGGATTATGGATGTATAGTCTATGGAGCAGCAGCTAAGACAATAAAACATAGACAGATTACAGTATAGAGCTCTATGGCTGTGTATTGGAGCCTGTTAGAAATGAAGAATTCCAACACGAAAAGTGCCTTTAGCCTTCGTCTTTATTCGGGCATATGAATGAACGATTAACCAGCTGGGGAGACAATGCTCAAACTCACGAAACTCTATGTCTGGAATATATAGTGTAAGACTAAGGGGAGTTTGACCATCCTAACCAATGATACCATACGTGACATCATATACATTGTATAACAAATCTATAAATGGTCAATATCCGGTAAAGTTTCCTTCTGAGCCTTGTGGTCCGAAGGCTTCCACACAATGCATAGAATAGAAGAGCATAGAGGGCTCTCTCTACAGCCGAACACTCGAGTCCACTTAATAGATAACAGATGTGCATTACATACTTGCAAAGGAATCTTGAACATACAGAACTGTTCTCTGGACATGGCTGAGAGGGAGAAAACTATGACTTCTAACAGAGCCATAAAGTCAACCCCCATTAATGCTGTTCTAATAGAAGCAGGTGAAATACCATTGGAGCTCAGAAGAGAAAAATGATCACTTTCATACTGGATTAGGTTAAGGACTAGGATTAGGACGTGGAGAGGAAAACCCCACAAAAATATCAATTCAGAACTGATGGGAATATGACTAATTTAAGAGAAGTGGATTTGGATGGACATTGAAAGGAAGAGCTAGGAAATATGGCTTGGAGTCTATAGAGTTCACTAGGACTTCCCCAATTAGTAATATTCCACCATGGCTTTATCCAGCAACAGAAGTAGATATTAATATAAAAGAAAAAAAAAGAGAATGGCAAACGAATGAAGTGGTTAACAAAGCTAGTCTATATGTAATAAATAAGTGTTTCAACTACCTTAAAATTTACACAGATGGATCAAAGAATAAGCAAGGGAGTGTGGGAACCGGTGTATTCATTCCTGAGTTTAAAATATCCATTGCTAAAAGACTTTCTGATTATTTATCAGTTTACACAGCAGAATTAGTGGCAGTTATAATAGAGTTACAATGGGTTGAAGAGGTTAAACCAGATAGGGTGATAATTTGCTCTGATTCAGTCGCTGTTTTGGGAAGCATCCAGTCGAGGAAAAGGGATAGAGATGATCTTATCAAAGAACTCTTTCAAAATTGGTTTAGGATCCATAGATATGATATTGATGTGCAGTTTTGTTGGGTGCCAGCTCATGAGGGACTGAAAGGAAATGAGGGTGCTGACTTGCAAAAAAAGAAATTACAATATCAATTACATTAGGAAAAGGAGAAGGGAAAGCCCTGATTATGAATAAAGGTATGGAGATTTGGCAGGGAAAGTGGGATGAAGATTTGAAAGGAGATATTATAAAATTCAAAAATCAGTAAAAATAAAGATCTATAAAGAAAAGAACAGAAGAGAGGAAATAATAATAAAAGACTCAGATTAGATCACACAGGATTAAATAGTTTGTTGGCTGTTCTAGGGAAAATAAATAGTAATAAGTGTGCTAACTGTGGAGATAAAGAAAATGTAGATCATGTCATCATGCGCTGTTCCATATATGAATCTGACAGAAGAAACTTACATGACAAAGTAAGAGAAACAGGACGGGTGTGGGATCTAAAAAGGGTTTTGGGAACAGAAGGGGGGGAAGAAGGGCTAAGAGAGATCAGGAGGGCACTTTTCACCTTTTTTAAAATGCATTAGCAGGGCTGCCAACTTTTGAGTTTAGCTTGGAGTGAGATTTTTTTTTTTTGGCGAGGGGGGGGGGGGGGGGGGGGGGGGTATGTAAAAACAAATATTGCATCACAATAAGTGTAATTGTGATTGTCAAAACATTTGGTAACTAAATAGAATTTTATGAAGTTTAGTGACAACATGTTACAATGTTTACATTGTACAATGACTAGTATAGGATACAGTTTTTATTATTGCTTGACAAAAATTTCAAGATTTCAATTCCATTCTTGTGATTTGATTCCGATTTTGATTCAATATTGACTATTTTGGATACATGTTTATTTTAAATTTTATTTAAAAAAATAATCTCACCTAATGCTGTAAACATAGAGGGCCCAATCTGCTGGTATTATTAAAGGTTAAAAATAATATTAAATTAAATATAATGCAGTTTTTGTTATAATAACAATTATTTAATGACATAAGTAAAAATATAATAAATATGTAATATAGTGCTCAGCAAAATCTCCTCTCTAGCTATTTTTTCTATTTAATTAACATGCTATGGTCGTTAAATGGCTTTCCTGAGGTAAATGTAACGTTATGTGACATAATTGTTCTCCTGCTGTTATATTGACCTCTTTCCGTGGTTGAAAAACACTAATTGGTAGATATTATGTATACTTTCGGTAAGTTGTACTGCATCTTTAAATAAAAAAGTAACAGGTGATCGGTTCACGTGCACTTGAACTGAGGCGCTCAGCGATCTGTCACGTCACATTTACAAGCGCCAAAGGTTTTTTTGTCTGAATTTCGTAATAAAATTGACGGAATCTAAGAGCTGAGAATTAGTTTAATATTAAAAGTACCTCTTTGCTCCACAATTTTTCTGTGCGTGAGAAAATGGATGTGTGGCGTGAGAGCGTGTGAAAAGTGTCAATTGCGTGAGTCTCACGCTCAATGCGTGAGAGTTGGCAGCCCTGCATTAGATTGAATAGTAGAATATGAGCTAAGTGACATGGGGACTCTTGTACAGATACTCTTGTACTCTGTGACACTCTTGTACAGTAGGTGGCGGTATGCACCTTTAAAAGTTGTTTGCCAGATCCGATAAGATTTGTAAAAATTAAGTATTTTAAGATACTTAACAAATGTCAGTCGACCGGGAAGATTTTAAAACGAGCCGTTCATTAATAAACACTCGAAATTGCTGTGAAAATACAGACCGGAAGTCAAAAGACAACGAGCGCAGCGCTGAAAAGGGGCGGGGCTACATAAGGTCTATATGGGATTATATAAACAGGTTTTAAGGGGATTTCCGGAACTTATGACTGTTCAATACTTCAGATTTGTCCATAAAAAGACTAATGAATTATGAGTGGATTTACAAAGATGAAGACCTCAAGAACTCAGATTGTGAACACAAGGCTGACATGAGAAGATCAAGGCAGACGCTGATTCTCAGGAACGGCCTCGCCGGTGTTAGATGCTCTTGCTATTAGCATTTCCTGCAGACAAAGCTTGTAAACGATTTGTCTTTGACTTTGTTTTCTTTTCTTTTTATATATTAGTACTTTGTATGTAAACTATTTAACCTGTAGTTAATAAAAATATATTTAATTGAAACTAAAAAGTTATCCTGCCAAAAGTCTCAGAGATTGAGCTGAACTGAACACGGAGAAGTCTTCTGTGACCTATTTACTGTAAATATGAAAATTCAGATGCTTATTATTTAGGACAGATTTGACTTTAACCTTATTAACCTGATAATAATCAAAATTAGGTAAAAGGTGTTTAAAAATTATGCACCATAAAACAATACATATGCACATATACATATACACATATATATACATACACACACATATACACAAGGCACACATAATAAATAATGAGAAAATATTTTTATTGAGTTTAGCAGGGAATATTATATCATCTTCAAGCTCAGCACTTACTCAACCATAATCTGAACATGTTATTTCACTGACAGAAGCTCAGCTGTAGTATTAATGTAATAAAGAGAAAGTAAAAGACTCTATAACATCTGTTTATGATTTATCATGCAGCTCAAAGTATTATGGGTAGAATCTCTCTACAATCTATCCTGATTCATCTACACAGTTTCACTGATGATAGGAAACCAACATTAAACCCAGGATAGAGCGGTTGAGTGAATGTGGTCTGGACTGTGTGGATGAGGCTCATCGTGTCAGAGACGCTGTAGAAGGACAGAGTTCCTGCACTGTGATCCACATACACTCCTATTCTACTGTGATCCACATACACTCCTGTTCTACGGCTGATGGGCTTTACACAGAGTTTAGTCTCTATGTTATTGTGCCAGAATGAGTAACTGGAGGAAGAGCAGGACAAACTCCAGGACTGATCATTATATCCAAACACACACTCTTTACCCAATCCCTTCCTGCTGATGCTCTTATATGACACTGATATAAACACACCACCACTGCACTCAATCTCCCAATAACAGCGTCCACACACACTCTCTCTACACAACACCTGCCACACATCATCAAATCTGTCTGGATGATCAGGATACGACTGAATCTGTGGGTAAGTGCCAGTAATCACTCTGTTCCTCTTAGACAGACGGAGGTGTTTATACACTGTGTTCAGATCCAGATTGAGCTGATGGGAATCTGATGGAGATGAAACACATCAGAATCAGGAATTATGAATCTGTCTGATCTTTTAATGTATCTGAACTCTTCATGTTCAATATATCATCAGTGTCTCAGTGCAGTTTACCAGATATCCTGAGCAAATCATCATTTACATGATCAACTCTAAAACACTTCTGTCATGTTTTCTTTCACTTCTCCAGGAAGAACATGAACACACTCAGTGAGTTTTTCTGCTTGTTTTCTCAGTGACTTACATTGTAGGAAGTCGTTCCTGGTCCTGGGAACAATGTTGGAGAAAGTGACTGTGGAAATCAACAGACATGAAGAGTGTGATTATCATGTCAAGAGAAAATGATCCCTGCATCCGTTCCTAAGACATTTCTAATATGATCTTCTACATGATCTGAGATGATGGAGGATCATTTCTGAGAGCAGAATCTCCAGGACTTTACCTCTGTCAGAGATCTTCTCATCTTTGCAGAAATCCTCCAGTTTGTCTCTCAGCTGATGGACAGATTCTCTCACGCCATCAAAAGAGGAGAGAGAACTGAAGGGATTGTCATTTACGTCTGTAGATTCAGGAGGAGCTGAGAGAGACTGGAAACTCTAGAGAAAACAGAAATCAAAGCTCATCACCTCCACACTTCATCAATAACCTGCTCTACTGTCAGATTTGTGCGGCTCTTGTTGATCTTTAGTAACTCTCCTCAATCCAGCACTTTAACAGCATCAGCTTCATTCTTCTCATATTCATTATGTGACATTAGAGATACAAGTTCTAGCGTTTGCCATTTACACTATATGTGAGCTTTCTGGGAAATCAATTTAAGCTCAATATTAGCTTGAGAAATACATGATTTTAATTAGAAATACTGCGATCATAAATCCAAATTTAGTGTGTTTTGAAATTATATATTTAAAAAATAAATTGGCAGAATAAACCAAATAATTAAAAAAAAAAATCCAGAAAACATGAAAGTGATTCATTTAGATGTGGAAATAAAATCGAGAGGTCAGTAATAAACCAACATCTATCTCATATTAAATATTTTAAATAATCATATTATTATCCTGATCAAATGCATCAATCTCTATCTTAGCTGTATTATACCATGTAAATTGGACTCTAAAAAGTTAAATTGCATTCTTTACTGGGAATGTCATTAAAGCCTTTGTTTTATTCACAGAATTAAAGGGCAAACTTTGCTAAATTCATAATTGTGTGATGAAAAGGCATTAATATGTGATATTTTTGTCTTTGTTAATTTAATTAATGAATGTACATCAGTTAGGAATCATTTCAATGTTAAGAAACAACTTATTTATTGTAGCGGATGGACAAACTCACAATGACTTGTCATTATAAATTTTAGGAAGGCTTTTAACCCTTAAACTCATGAATGTAAATTACAGAGTAGAGCCGGTGAGTCTGGAGTGAATTGATCTCTTTTGACACGTTGTTACCGAGTGGGCTTAACAGAAACATCTCAAAACTCAAGGAGATGGTTTCAAAGAGATTCTTATCTACTCGTACCCCTCTCTCTCTCCAAGCCAGAAACCCAGGTGGCCGAGGAAGACCACTGCACACACACACACACACACACACACACACACACATACACACACACAAACATTCCTTGCATTTAATTCAGAATAGCCTATAAGTGACTCAAAATCTGTATATGATGTATTAAAGTATGCATGTTTGATTAGCCCTTTTATTGCCTTAGTGTGATTTCCAGTGTGTAGCTTTGAACCCTAAATGCTTATTTTAAAGAATGTGTCCCTAACAGAACCATTGTCCTGTAACCTGTTAGATTGATAAGAGTTTTTACGACCCAAAAGGAATCTGCAGAGGACAGCAACAGCTCATTCGATTTCTCTTTGAGGATTTTATATAAACCATGTAATCCTATATATTCTATATAGATATACCCACTTGAGAAATATATCTAAACATGTATCTAATTTTCTCATCTAATGATTTTCCTGCTATGTGGTTTTGCCTTTGTGTTCATGCAAAATGTTAGATTAATGTTTTAGACCCGTTTACATACTATGGTTAGACAAATCATATGTGTGCCGTGTTTTAGGCTCCATAAAGTCCAATCTTCATTCCCCATTTGTTAATATACATCACATTTTGGTTAACTTTATTCCTAACTTGTTAGTTGAACTTAAATGCTTGTTTAAAGAATAAGAATGTATCTCTATGTTTGTAGCTCTCAAGTTATCAATCTTGGTCTCAAATTAAACCTCTCTGTGTGCTTAGGCTAAATATATGTATTAGGTTATGATAAAATGTGTTATACTGTGGTTACCACCATTTTGAAAATAACAAACTCCTAACACTGTCATAAAATATGCAAATGAAGCTGTGAGCTGAGACAAAGAAACTTTTCCCGCTCGGAATGTCGCGTTCCAACTGGCCTAACTCCACAAAAAGGGGTGTACTTTGAAAAGCTTGAAAAAGCAGACACACACCGTTCTGGGGTTTTTCATGTTTTTCTTTGCTTAGCCTTTTTGTCCTTTTATGAGTCTCGTCTTCTCTCCATTTTGTTTTGTGTTTTACTTTGTTTTTTGTATTAGTCGTACCTCCGACTTCTTGCCTTATTTAGTCTCGTGTTCATTCAGTTACACCTACGAGTGAAACGAACTTTAAACCAAGTTTCTAGCAACTCTTACAAGTAAATCGTTTGAACTTCCCGCAACTGCACGAGCTCCGGAAGAACCGCAAGCTAAACGGACACGCACCGAGAAGGACACGCACACACGCTCATGTTCAGCTGCAAAGACCCATGCAAGTATTCTTTTACCAAGATTTAAATGCATGAATGTTATCTGCCTCTGTTTAAGGTGATTGTGGTTTCTTTGCTGGTTCTCCAAGGTTCAGTTTTTGTGAGATTTTGCCATCCTGTAATCTGTTGTTTCTTTCTTTCTTCATTTACTTTCATTTACTGTTCATGTATATTTTCTTTGTTAGATGTAGTTGTACATTTATAGTTTCATTTATTAAAACCCCATTATACGCTTGATTGTCTCTGTTTGCTGCTCACGGAACAAAAGCCTCTTTAATGTGTACGATCTTAGCTATGAGCTTTACAAAGTGTGATCAGCTTACAAGTTAATAATCTCTTAAACAAGAGAGTTGTTCCTCGTGGCCAGAGGAATAGTCCTCCTTGAGAGTTGATAAGAAAATCGCATGGTTCGTTTGGCGGACAAACAAATTATTCGATGGGACATTAATTTTGTAGGCATTCACACATTTGATATATAGCCCATCTGTATATTCATAATTAATTGTAATTCGTTGTGATTAATTATTTATATAGAGAGATACAACTATATGGGCTTTGTATTCCCTTTTTGGGCGATTTAAAGTGTGTAAGTGATAACCAGTATTATTGGTTATTGATTATTAATAATTAATAATTGATGATTAATAATCAATAATTGTCCATTCCCCTCATTTGAGCTGGTGTCGCTACATTATATAAAGCCGCGTTTCCACCGAAATTACCCAGAACAATTTTTCCCAAGAATTTTTATCCCCCAGACCTGTTGCTGTCTGTTTCCACCGCGGTCTAAAGTACCATGAAGATTAGGCATATAGTCCGGTGACGTAGGACTGTGCGCTACTTTACAGTTCCTGCTGGATTTCATCCTCTGAATTCAAGCTTAATAAAGCCTGAACCTCGTCGTCGGTCCATCGGTCGTATTTTTTAAACTACATTGTTGATTCGAATAGCAAACAACTGTTTGTACAACTGTTAAAAAATGGTGGTTGAAATAAAAATGCTGCGTGGAGTCAACCAATCAAAATGTGGCATGAACTCAACCAATCAGCATGTTCAGCACCCAAGTCCCAGCCCTGAAAGTTCCTGAACTTTGAGAAAGTACTACCTCCCGGATACCCTGGTTCCTGCGGTGGAAACACATGGAGTAACAGCTCAGAATCCCTAGTTCCTGGGGAAAGTTCCTGCGGTGGAAACGTGGATTAATTTGTAAAAAAAAAAAAAAAGAAAAAAAAGAAAAAAAAAGTACCATATCAATGCATAGAAACGTTGCTATTTAGGTTTTGAGTGTGTACGTTTTGGGAAGGGGCAAAATGTTCAGAGACGGCCCTGGTCTCATTGTAGACTAGTGTAGATTCGCTCAGGAAAAGCAGTTAAAAATCTATGAGCAGATTGAACATTATTTATAACTTTTGAGCAGTTAATGACACTGAAATTCACAAGGACTCTTAGGACACGATCCCAAGGTCAGGTTTTGTGTGGTTTCAGTATGTTGAAGCATTGCTAATATGCAAACTTCATGTTTAGGGTCTTCATGGTCAAATTCATCAACATGTTAAAGGTAAACAATTATGAAAATACTGTCAATTCTGTCAAATTTTAAAATCATCTGACGCAACTTTGATGAATATTACTCAAATTGCTCCCATCAAGTTCATGGATTTCACCATTATATGAGAAATCAGAAGGAAAAATTAGGTAAAAAAGTAAACATGTGAGTGAAGATGATCAGATGAGAGTCTGACTGATGATTATATAATAACCAAACACACAGATCAACACTTCAGTCAGTGGCTGATTCTGCCCTCATGAAATGTTTCTCTGTGAGTCTCTTGCTCAAGTCCACTATGATCCTGGGCCCGTATATATAAAACATCTCAGAAATGCTCTTAAGAATAGTCTCAAGCTTTGACTTAAGTGTCACAAAATTCTTAGTAAAAAGCAGGACTTCTCTAAGAGTTGGAGACTTTTATAATGAAGCTAAAAGCAAATTTCAGCAAAGTCTAAAGGTCGTTGCACACCGAGTCCGAAAATTTCGTATGCGTTTTTTCGTATTCGTGATTCGGTGGCTCTGAATTGTCAAAACACCATTCAAAATGCTTGCTACGGATGCGAAAAACACAGAAAATCGAACCCGATCCAAATTTTTTATGACGGACGAAAGTTTCGGAGGCAGTGTGTGAGGCCGAAATTATACACACTGAAAGCACTTAAGAATCAGTCTTAAGGTCCATGCACTGAGTCACAATCACAAGATTGACAAAACATGAGGTCGTATTTATTTTTTAATGTGCGAAAATTTCGGACGCGAATTTCAGACTCAGTGTGCAAGGACCTTAAGACTGATTGGGGATATTTTGGGGATATTTAATTTTATTCTATCAATCAATAAATTCCACTAGAAACAAACTAGAAACAAACTTTGTTGTATTATTTTATTTTAATACTGTGAAGCTGCTTTGATACAATCTGTATTGTGAAAAGCGCTATACAAATATACTTGATTTGATTTGATTTGATTCTTAAGTGCTTTCTGAAGTGGCACTTAAGTGCTGCAAACTAAGGACTACAATGATGTCAACCCAAAATGGCCACCCTCAACCCCTGAATCAGCCAATAGTAAGCCTGGAAGGGTGAGGTCACTGCAGCATGACACCAATAATTTAATGTAATTATAATAAAATCAGTTAATTAAGACGCGGAAATTTTAATATAATTATTATTTTTTTAATTATTATTTGTATTGTGCAAAATTATCACAAATTAGTATTGATGCTGTGGAATCCTTTTCTATTGATATATGTCTCCTCATTTACAGTTCAATTAATTATGCGAACATGTGTTCCATCAATGGCTTCAACAACTCCAGGGAAGCCCGAAATCCTCATAAAAGTGGCTTGATTTTGCATCAAGATTTGAAGATCAGTTGGAAAGTCAAAGAACTGCCATACAGTAGTGGCCAAAAGTGATGTCCGGCAAAGGAAAAGGATTCACCCTTTATTCAAATAGTATTAAAACGTGTTAAAGATTTTTTATACCGGAGCGGGTATAAATACGGAAGTGGATGCATGCGCTAGTTGCTTTACGCTGAGGAGCCATGAGAGCTCGGTCAGCGGTGGTCCTGCTATAGTGGCAAAGGGACTACATCCTCCGGTCCCTCCTTCAGGGAACGGTGGGTTGCATACGCAACCAGGATGTTCCCTTTCAGTCGAGAACGTCAGACGTAGTCGACGTCGACTGAATGGGATCTTAGGCCCTGGAATCCGCCACTAAAGCTGCCACCTTCCAGTGCCTGGTTAAAAGCCTCAATTCCCCCCGCAATACTGAGGCGGAGAAGGCGAGGCTTAGGCCAGGGAAGTCAACTGCTGTTCCTACAGGACCACTGGGAAAGCGTACCTTTGACAAGGAAGGAGAAGTATGCTGTGGAAACCACATCCTGGCCCGAAGGGGAGGTATTATGTGGGATATACACATATGGACTGGTGACCAGGCAGTACAACATATGGAAATGTCACTGGGATGACTCCAGCCTAACCGGGGGGGGGGGGCTCTGCCGAGGGAAGACACGGGCTCACCGCAGGGAGCCATACCGTTGAATAATACGCATATGGGATCACCGTAGGGACCACAACATATGGGCCCAGCCTAACACAGGTTCCACTAGTGCATACGAGAGGTAGGCCTGGCTTCGGACGCTCCGCCAGGTCCGATGCCGCAGGGTACGGAGGAACTCAACAGGGTTCGGTTAAGGGGAACTCTACTGGAGCAAATTTGCGCACGTATCCAGTCCATAGTAGGGGAATGGAGCAGCAAGCCGACACTTCGAACTGTGCTTACGGTGAAACTGGATTCATGTGAAGGGAGCCCACGGGAAGCAACGGTTCAAGACACATGCTAGATGTGTATAAGTGTTGCCCAGCCCCCAACTCTATTTAACATCTGTTTAGTGAGGCACTGTATGCCAAGGCCTGGGAGGGATCATCCTTAGGAGGAGCTCACCGCCCAGGTGCCCTGTGCATCTTGGGATTACTCACTAAGACGAAGGCAACCACTCCGAGTGGGCCAACCTCTACTTGGAAACAGCCTTCCCTTCTGCTGACTTCCATAACAGATAGAGCTTGTCTAAGGTCTAGGCTTTGCAATCTGATCACATATAACCGCACTGAGGCGGACGGACAGAGAAAAGCCAGGGCTGGGTCTGCCTCCTCTGGGGCAGCACTTGCAGGCTCACCACCTGGTCCCGTAGGAGAGGTAGGAACCTTGGGCACACATTCAGACCGGGGTCTCAACTTGTGAGAGATGGCCGGCCGAATTCCAGGCACAACTCGTCAAACCGAAAGGTAGCAAGTCCCTACCCTCTAGTGGAGACCATGTGAGCAGGAGAGCTGTTTCTTAAAAAACAGAATCTTTTAACTCACTGCCTACGATGGCTCAGGGCGGTCTCTGTAGTGCAGTAGCACCAGAGAAAAAGCCAAGAGGGTAAGGAGGGGATGCAAGGTTTTTGCAGGGACCTGACGATCAAGTCACACTCCGTCTAAAACCACTGCTTTATGATGTGCGTCAACGTAGAAGCCATAATATTTTGAGGTGGAGGATAGCCCTCACTCTGCCAGCAGTTCTTAAATGGAGCACTGAAGTGATCGAACACCTTCGGGATCTCCTCACGGAGAGAAGACTCAATTCAACGAACTGGTTCGACTTCTATTAGAGGAGCAAGCTTCTTTCTAGAGGTGCTCACAGAAGTGATGGTCTCTACTGCATAACAATTATTGCGGTAGACCAG
This sequence comes from Abramis brama, assembly GCA_022829085.1. Taxonomy (NCBI): domain Eukaryota; kingdom Metazoa; phylum Chordata; class Actinopteri; order Cypriniformes; family Leuciscidae; genus Abramis; species Abramis brama. The sequence goes on from CM040772.1 coordinate 38,987,909, forward strand.
AACCGCCGCGTCCTGTTCTTACCAGACCTGGGACTTTCCAAGGTCTAGATGTGGGTGCCATCGTGCCCCATCCCTGAGAATATGCTCAGAGGAAGGTGTCAGGAAGGCTGTCGAGAGGAGGAGGTTGGTTCTAACAAGACCTGCTCCATTGCATAAGACAGGAGCAATGCTCAACACCAGATGTGAAGGGTGTCACTGAGCATCAGGAGCATTTCTGCTCAACAGCTGGTGTGAGGAAGATCACTGAACTTGTTCTCTTCCTGATTTAAGCACCATAGTGCAAGAAGGCTCACTGGGGAACGCATTTCTGCAGAGCTGTGGCCAGAGTTTTTGTCGAGGGTTATCTGCTCAGACAAGAGAAGAAACAACTGACGTAGGATGAGTTCGGAGGGGCAACAGAAGTGGCTGTGCTGCCCCGAAGTGGTCCTAACAGCTGGCCAGCTGGGGATGGAGTCTCCACTGTATCTGGACCGGAGGCTGTTGTGAGGCTTGTGAGCGGCACGAGTGAGCAGGCCAGAAAAAATAGGTGGAATGAAGCGACCTTAGAAGCTTCTGACTCCAAGGAGGAGGTGGCGGGCGAGTTGCAACATGCGAGGGGAGCGTGGCTTGACGGTCGCAATGTTGTCGGAACAGTACAAGCTCGCTGAGCAGTGGTGTCTCGAAGCGAGGGACTGAACGCAACTCGAGGCAATGAATGCCAATGCAGTCAGAGGCACCCAGAGTTCTGTTACTGCATGCCCTTTATACGTGGCCCCTCAGCCATGCTTTGGCTATGGGCTGAGGGATTGGCGACAGGCCAGTGAAGCGTGTCGCTGTGCCACAGCCACCTTAAGGACTCGGTCATCGAGCTAGTGCTGAAGTGGTCTCATATGGAGGAAGCCAAGTGGCTGCATCTGCCATATGCCCCAGGAGCCTCTGACAGTTTCAGTGGGACCCTTTCTCACTTCTACACAGCACTAAGCTGGCACGCCTCGTTTGATAGAAATGCTAGACCGAGACCACCTCAAAACTACAAAAGAGAAACTCGGAACTGGGGCGAGATTACTCTTTCCCAGTTGACCTGAAGACCCAATTGGCTATTGAGCACACGAAGGGTAGGACCATGTACTGATACTTTATGCCTTCAAATGGCAGAACACAGTAAGTCTGTGGAGTGGAAGGATAGAGATCTGAAGTACATGTCTTTCAGGTCGAATGCTGCAGACCAAGCTTGGAACGGGCATAGAAAATGCAGGTCTGTGTTTACAGGTGAACAGAGGCTTTCGAAAAAGGGCCATTTTAGTTGACACAGAACCAAGATGGTCATAACCCACCACATAGTAAGGGTACAATGAAGTACAGGCTCTGAAGCCAGACTCCATACCGGCTGGAGGGAAAGGCTTGCACGCGTCCTTCGCCAGTAGGACTGCGGGGCACACACACAGGACAGGAGCTCTGCTCAACACCTAGGTATGATGATTCTCACAAAAAAATCTCTTTAGGAGCATTTCTGCTCAATACCTAGGTATGATGAATATCACTGAGCCTGGTGGAAGCCAAGCGAAATGAATCACAAGCCAGGTCTGAAGGTACCGTGAGGCCAGGCTGGGCATCGGTTGGAAGCGTCTTAGACTTCGACAAAACCGGACCAGGGGCCAGGAACCACAGACGTACCCGAGGTGGGGCAGCGAAGTGGAGGACAGAGATCCGGCTCGAGAGGCCCAAAGGCGGCCCGAAGGCAGCCCGAAGTGGGACCTGAGTGTGCAGTGCAGCACTTACCTGACTCCACTGGGTGGCAGGGGAAGTGTGAGAAGGCGGATGACCGGGTCCTCAAACGCACCCAGCTGCCAGCTGGCGAAGAAGAGGGGGCTGAGGGGTGTAAGGCTTTACAGGGTCACACACCATCAGACTAGCCCTCTTAGGGCCCAGAAATAGAAAATTGCTCTTTCTTTGAAAATGTGGGTACCGCTGGCTTCACTTTTTTGGGAGCCAGCGGCGGAACAGACACACACAAAACAAAAAAGCTTCACCCGGCCCTCCACCGGATGAAGGGAGTGGATCGATGACCATCTCCTAGAGCAATCCTCCATCCCTGGGTGGTCCGCTCATGTCAACTTTTCCACTGTTGCTTGCCACCTGGCTTGGCAGTGCCTGAGGCGGACGGGGCGCCCCTTCTGCGGCCGGCTCCATGCTGAGACCTGGGTGGAGGCTGCTGCGGTGGTCCATCGGGGTACGATGTGCCGGATGGCATCCGTCTGCTTCTGGGCGGTAGAGAACTGCTGGGCGAAGCTCTCTACCGCGTCTCCGAATAGCCCAACCTGGGAAATGGGAGCGTCCAGGAACCAAACCTTGTCCGCCTCTCTCATGTCCGCCAGGTTGAGCCAGAGATGGTGTTCCTGGACCACCAGGATGGACATCGCCAGACAGATCGCACTAGCTGCAACCTTCGTACCCCGGAGGGCAAGATCGGTAGCAGTGTGGAGCTAACCCATGAGCTCATGGTCTGGACTACCCTCGTGCATGTTCATTAGTGCCTGGGCCTGATGGACCTGCAGGAGCGCCATGGCATGCAGAGAAGAAGCAGCTTGCCCACAGGCTCTGTAAGCCTTGCCCGTCAGAGCGGACGAGAACTTACAGGCCTTAGAGGGGAGACGAGGATTCCCCCTCCAAGAGGCAGCGGTCGCCGGACACAGCTGCATCGCGACTGACCGCTCCACCGGAGGGATCACCTCATATCCCTTAGCCGCTCCTCCATCAAGGGTAGTGAGGGGGGAGGAGCTACTCAGGCGGTTTCTGGCAGAGAAAGGTGCCATCCATGCCTTCGTCAACTCCTCATGCACTTCAGGAAAGAATGGCACCGGAGTGGCGGGCTGAGAACCAGACCGGCCTGCTCCGAGAAACCAATCATCCAACCGAGACGGCTCGGGACACGGTGGTTCATTCCACTCGAGCCCTACCGCCTCGGCTGCCTTTTTCAGCATAGCTGACATCTCTGGATCCGGCTCGGGCAACGCTGGTCTCCCAGAGGGAGGCAGCGCAGCCGGGTCGTCATCTCCAGAGGCCAGCTCCCCTTCCAATGCTGTGACAGACATCCTGTCCTCTGGAGGGGCACTGAAAGAGATGGCTGGTCGGTCCACTACAGAGGGACCAGCGCGCTCATCGGAGGCCTCCACCGGCTGTGGCGTGAGAGAGGCGGGAGGGATCCACGGGGCTTTGCCGGGCGGATTACCTCTCACCGTAATCCTCAGGTCACCCAATCCAGACGGCACTCGAGGTTTCCTCTGGGAAGGTAACCCAGAAGCAACACTAGAGAGGGGCCTGGGGATGGGGACTGCACCTTCGCGAACGATGGCGAGTCTCGACCTCAACGCCGAGATGGTCATATTCCCGCAATGGGAACATGAGTCATCCACCAAAGCTGCCTCAGCGATAACTAATGATTTTTACAATGGAAATGAATCAACACTGAACTCACTTAAGCTGGACAATGACACTATTTTCTTCTAGATCTGCTGTACAGCCAAAACTAACTTTGTTGCATTATTTTCCTGTAATCAATATAAAGCTGCTTTGAAACAATCTGTATTGTAAAAAGCGCTATAACAAATAAAGATGAATTGACTTGAAATTTTGTCAGATAAATACCTTCACTAAGTTTAGTGTTTTAATCTTCCCTCATATTTTAAAATATTAATATATATATATATATATATATATATATAAAAAGAAATCCTCATAATTTGATGGTTTAAGCAAACTTGTAGGGTCATTTAAAAAAAAAAAAAAAAACTCCACACATCACTTTTGGCCACTACTGTATGCTTTGTGTGGTCAGTGCCACAATAGTGCTATTTCAGACCCTGGTTACTGTGGACTGATGAGCTCAAGTCATCACCGGTGCACTGCTACTTTTTACCGTCGTCAAAAAATAATCACTTTCATTTCTGCAGTTAGAGCATTGATTTGTAGAGTGGGAGAAGCTATTAAATTTCTTAATGGTCCGTTACAAAAAGAATACCTTGATGATCAAGCTTTTATCGTTTGATCAACTCTGTCATCATATAACTGCAATACATTATATGCCCTATTTTAACGATCTAAGCTCATGGGCTAAAGCGCATGGCGCAAGTGCACTTAGAGCGTGTCCGAATCCACTTTTGCTAGTTTAACGATGGGAAAAATGGTCGGCGCTCCCGGCGCACGGTCTAAAAGGGTTGTCCCTATTCTCTTAATGAGGAATGGGTGTGTTTTGGGCATAACGTGCAATAAACCAATCAGAGTCTCATCTCTCATTCCCTTTAAAAGCCAGTTGTGTTCGCACCGTAGCGGATTTGCTATTTACATGGAGGAATTTGCAAGCGGAAAAACTGAACGCTTCTCTAGCGAGGAAACGGATCTGCTCGTGCGCGAGGTTAAAGCGCGCAAGCAAATCATCTACGGGACAAAGTGTTCTGATGTTGTGGACCCGCCTATAGGCGCATATTAGTAACGCATCTTTAAAGTGAAATAACTTTGTTTTATAAAAATATATTGTCCTGTTCTTCTAGATCTCTGTTACCTGCAGGAAATGTATGTGATCCTGTGTGTGTGAAAGCTGCTCCAGCTCAGCGTCTCTCCTCCTCAGATCATTGATCTCCTGCTCCAGTCGCTCCAGTCGTTCTTCAGCTCGACTCACTGTAGTCTTTTCCTGATCTCTGATCCGCTGTGTCGCCTCAGAGTGGCTTCTCTCAATGGAGCGGATGAGCTCAGTGAAGATCCTCTCACTGTCCTCCACTGCTGTGTGTGCAGAGCGCTGTTAGGACACACATCACAATCACACAGTGAGCTTCAGTGAGTCCTGACTGAGACTTCTCAAACTTCTCTTCTTCTCCAGACTCACCTTATGAGACACTACAGCCTCTCTCAGCTGCTGAAGATCTTTCTCTATCTGCTGGATCCTCTGCTGGAACGACCTCTGCGTCTCCTTCAGCTGCTTCTGCAGCACAAACCAATAACACAGATGGCACTTTATACTGTCATCATGTGAAGAGTAAAAAAAAAAAAAGTTTGTGTTGATAAATGTTTACGGTGTATTTTCACCATATTTTCTGTTAAGTTAAATGCGAAGCACAAATACGCTCAGCAGTGAAAGTCCACTTACAGCTTCTGTTCACTTCTGTGACGTCTGCAGTGTGAATGATGTTTCCTGATCATATGGTGCCAATATAAATAGTGTCAACATTATTTCATTGTTGTCTAGTTTCATACCTGTTTCTCTGTCCTCTGTGCTGCAACTGATACAGTGTTGTGGTTTTTATGTTCGTCCATCGAACACAGCACACATATAAACTTCTGGTCAGTGTGACAGAAAACCTCAAGGAGTTTATCATGTGTTTGGCAGATCATCTCCTGCAGTCGTCCAGTGGCATCAGTCACTTTATGTGGCTTACGGGAGAAATATTCCTCATGACGGTCAAAATGAGTTTGACAGTAAGACTCCAGACACACCAGACAGGACTTGACGGCTTTGTGTTTTCTTCCAGTACAGACGTCACACTGCACATCTCCAGCTCCAGCGTAACAGTCAGCAGGAAGTTTAGTCTTCTTCAGTTTCTCCACCACTTCAGCCAGCATGGTGTTTTTAGCTAAAGCAGGTCTTGGACTGAAAGTCTGTCTGCACTGAGGGCAGCTGTAGACTCTCATCTGATCCTCCTGATCCCAGCAGCCTGTAATACAGATCTTACAGTAACTGTGTCCACAGGAAGTGGTCACTGGATCCTTCAGGAGATCCAGACACACTGGACACATGAACTCATCCTGAGAAAATCTGGCTTCTGCCATTTTACTGCATGAATACTGAGACACAAACACACAACAGCTCAACTGCACTTTAGTCTCTTTCTCGAACTCTTCCTGCTTCCTGGTTCTGTGTTTGAGTGACGTGTGCAAAACAGGTTTATCAAGTCTATAAAGCATCATAAAGCCTCTTTCCTGCTGAGTTCAGATTCTACAACAGTAAATGCGAAAAACATTCACTGCAAACCCTAATGCTCAAAATAATTAATTGGTTTGAGAAGTGTAAATTTAAATTAAACAAATTAGTTATCTTTTATATGCATTTAGAACTTTATTTTTCTTCTGAGTTTACAAAACTGATACATTGTAAGTAATCTGAATTGTTTAATTGTTTCGAGTTTTATGAATTTGTTTCTTTGAATTTACGGGGTGATGTAACGATTACCTCAAATATTTCGAGTTCCCTTTCATGCTGCGTCGAGACACTGTGGGAACGCCCCTTGTGAGTCACAACTATGTTGATTTTTAACACCATGTAGGTTGGCTATCCCATTGTGTCCTTCCACCAAAATAACCAACTTAATTTGATGTAGCCTATGTGTTTGAGAGCACATGACATAAGCAGAAATATATTTTGTATTTCAGATCACTTGACATAAGTAGAAATGTATGACTTTTCCATGTCACAGGGCCACCTCCGAGGTAACAGATCAGGATTTGTTGTTATTGAGAGAGCTGACAGGGACACCTATGAGCTACATAACAAGCAAACCCCCGATAGATGTAGTAATAGGTCAGGAGAAGTACCCTCTTGGAAGTGGCTTGAGCTACCAGGTAAAGCAGATGTAAAACTGTTAAAGATAATGACTCATTTCTTATCATTTGCAGGGAGACATTTTATTAGTCACATAGCCAACATACATTTGATTTCATTCACAATAACAACAGTAATTGATTTATCAACCATGTCAGTTAAAACATAAAAACATTCATATTCAGGAGCTTATCTTAGCTGTGTGTACAGACAGATCATTGAGCTGGATCCTATGCTTTTATAATGTTCGGCTGGAAATTGGACAGCATACAGACCACAAACCATATCTGATTTATGTTTCCAAGCCTGACATTAGGGATCCTTCCAGAAACCATTTTAAATTTCTTCACTTTGGTTATGGCTCTTTCTACATGTACTCGGTGTTTGGCTATTTTCTTTGTCATCTCAACGTCTGTAGCTGGCATCTGACTATTTGATTTGGCAAAGGGGGGAATGTTCAAATTAAGCCCAAGCTCCTTTACATCCTTCTCAATAAGAAAACCCTTATCCACCATGAGCCCATCACCTGCCTTAAGGTAGCCACACTGAAGCAGACCTTTCAGTAAATCTTTGATTCCACATTGTCTAAATATCTCTTGGTCTGAGATTGATCCCGTGTAAAGTGTGGATACAAAGATAATGGCACCACGAGGATCACAGGCAATAAGGCATTTAAGTTTGTTGGCAGATTTGTAGTTTGAGTAAGTCTGACTTTGAAGTAACAGTGATGTTGGTTTTTCTGTCTTAATCTCTGTACCATCAAGAATTGCAAAGATTGTTGGGAACTCTGCTCTGTAGTTGTCAGGCATGTTTTCTGTTATGCTGTCCCTGTGTGACCAAATAGACATGTTGCCTAGTCTACCATACATGAAATCAATCCATGAATTGAATAAAGTACTAACAGTTCGTTCTGGAACTTGAAATTTGAAGGCCAGCTCTTTCAGATCAAAGTTTTGCCTCAGCTTCATAAGCACGAGTAGGAACTGTTGTCGTAAAGGCATGAGGTTGATTTTTTTTTATCAGCAAGTTGCCTCTTTAATCAATTTACTTTCTCTTCCTCTTGGTCCTCTGTGCGATCCTGGTGTGGATCCTCTGTGTGAATCTGGTCTGCTGTGTGAATCTGTTTTCTGTGTAAAAACATAACAATGAAATTATTAAAATGAGGCCTAGTTAAAAAATAAATAAATAAATAAATAAATAAATCAATAAAAAACAGGAAACATAATGTAAATAATAAATGTACCCCCCCCCCCCCCCCCCTTCACTGCATACAGCTCCCACTATTGGACAACACTTCACAAGCATCCTCCCAATCAAACTCCACTGACTTCCCATTCCCTTTGCCACCACAGCCAGGCTCTTTCTGTACTGTCCTTAATGAAGTGCAGATGGAAAGGTTCAGTACCATGGTAGTCTCAAAACCTGAGGCAGAGGCACTTGAGAAAAACACCAGTCAGCAGAGTAGCAACAATATCTGGCATCATGTCCGCTCTATTCACCTAACCTCATCCTCCTTCAAGAGAATATTCTCTAGAAGAGCCGACTTTGAACAACTTGCCACCATCATGCAGAGGAAGAAGAAGAACATTATGACAAAAGCCATGAAGAGAGGCCTGGAGCTTGAGCCAGCCGCTGCAGCCCAGTATACTGTCATCACTGGTAATGAAGTTCAAGTGTGTGGGTTTGTCATCAACCCTAACGCCCCCTATTTGGGTACATCCCCTGACAGAAGGGTTAAGAGTGGTGAGAATGAGACCTATGGACTTCTAGAAATGAAATATCCAATGAAAATCAGTTACACCGATTGCCAGTACCTTAAACAGGTTAGTGATGACACCTACAGGCTCAATCATACACACGAATATTACTTCCAAATCATGGGACAATTGGGGATAACTGGGATGCCATGGTGTGACCTTTTTGTGTTATGTGAAAGTGATTATCACCTGGAGCAAATTTGGTTTGATCCTGAGATGTGGAGGAAAATAAAAGATAAACTTGACTGGTACTTTTTTGAGTACTTTCTCCCTACAATGTAAAGTGAGAGTCCACAACAGTCACATGAACTGTAGCCTACCTGTTTCAATGACCATGGACAACTCCTCTGATGTGGTATCCTGCACTGATGAGTCTGATACTGTGGAAATGCCTCTGTAAATACATATGTGAAATCGATTAAAGTGTTTGATATTATTCTGATACTGTACACCTTGATTCTTCATTAATTAGGGTAGAGAACCAAAATCATAACCTAAAACAGCATAAAACTGTCTAACTAGTATAACTTCACAGTAAGGTTAAAAGCAAAATTTACCTTAGAGCACACAAAAGTGTGCTTGTTGATCCTTGAGGGGTTTAGCAGACTGTGAGGACGTCCACACAGTTTAATCCAAAGACGACACTTGTCAGGATTTGACTTTGGTTTTGGGAAGGGAAAAAAACAGACACCCCCCTCCAACCTCTCTGGGAAACGCGTATCTGTATTACAAATGCCCCAGGCACAACGTTTAACCATATTTTTGATAAAACTACGACGGTAATAGCCTGCCGAGACCAAAAATATGAGACGCCTGTGTTAACCCTCTGAGGTCTGAGCTGTTTTCTGGGCCCTGGAGGTGTTCTGACATGCTCTGACATTTCTGGTTATTTCTGTTACTTGTGACATTTTCATGGCTAAAGTCTAATTACACTGTATTCAGCACAAACTCTGCTACAATAATATATCAGCAGCATGTATGTAAAAGTTTGTAGTTTTGAGATAATGACATTTATGCGTGGTTTTTGAAAATACAAAAAAAAATTCTCACTGAAATAAGGCCATGAAACCCATACTGATTATTTCTTCACAAGACTTTTGAAAATTGTATGACGTAGCCTAGAATATTTGCTGCAAAACTATGTGAAAATCACCCTGACTGCTCATTCAGATAAGACAATATATTGATTTAAAAATTTTACGACGTGTTTTGTGTGAAAAAGCCTTATGCGAGAGCTCATTAATATGTAAGCTTTTCTCACCTGAGAAAGACAAAGAACCTCCCCTAACGGCCCTATTAGGAGCTATCAGGCCCCTATCATTCTGAGCAACCTTGCACAATACTGTAAATGAGGAGATTTAAAAAATAATGGCTTTTAAATTGTTTGGATTTATTTACAACACAACATAATCCAAAGATACACAACAAATGCCAAAAAAGCACTTCAAAGACAGAGACCTTTGTGCCATTCCTAAAAACATTGTACATACCTTTCATTTCCAAGATTTTCACTTTACCATGTTCACGTACTGAGACTCATGTGAATGTTGAAGTCCTCAGTGGCATCTGGGACCTGAAAAAAAAAAAAGTGAACATACTGATATCAAGAGAAAGGCCTGCACGATTTTGGAAATAAATATTAGATTTTTCTGGTTAAAATTGCTTTTTAAAATTCCTTTTTAAAATTCACAGAATACACACACACACACGTTTCCAACGATATATAATATAATGAACACCAGGTTTGTTGTGCCTTGTAGGCATAAGGTATATGCGCAGTGCGGATAAAATAATAATAACAATAAATAACCTATAGCAGCCTATAAATCTTCCAAAAGAAGCTAGAGAAAAATATATTGATTATCATGTTACTTCAAATGTTTCCATCCGTTATGATGATATGAAATGAGATAATAATAAAAACATGAAGCCGTTTGGTGCGTTTTGCTTTCATCCAAAATATGATACATTCAAACGCGATCGCTTGCAAAATATGATACATTCAAACGCGATCACTCTCAAATATAAAACATTATGGTTACCATAAACATATCTATGTTTGAGCAGATATCCACAAACACAGTAAACACATATGATACATTCAAACGCGATCGCTTGCAAAATATGATACATTCAAACGCGATCGCTTGCAAAATATGATACATTCAAACGCGATCGCTTGCAAAATATGATGCATTCAAACGCGATCACTCTCAAATATAAAACATTATGGTTACCATAAACATATCTATGTTTGAGCAGATATCCACAAACACAGTAAACACGGGTCTAAATATTATAATATTCCCCATATATCTAGCAACAGTTCAGCTGCAACGTGACATTTATGCAACAATAACAAACTAGGCTATGTAAGAATTTCTTACCTTATCTTTCTTGTCTTCAAATCGCGTTCTTCTTCTTCTGAGGTAGCCTAAATCCAATGTAAGCTCAGGCACGTCTTTCAAACTCGACGAAAAGTGAAGTGAAGTGTTTTGTTGTTGAGGTAACGAGCGCGTTCGCGTTCCATGTGGAGATTTGCATGTGAATATCTTTTGCGCGAGTAGGCGTGGCCAAATTAACTGTAATGAGCAAGCGTTTGAGAAGCTGGACATCTTGTTGGTTTTATACAAATTACTTAAACAGAGAATATTTGTTTTCGTTTTGAATCCGATCATTTAAAAGTACACACTTAAATGTTTATAAAGGTATATGGCTCATAAATGTGTGACAAGTATTCGCTGAGTTTTGTTTCAGTTTATAGACGTGCTCAAGAAAAAAAAGTTCACCGCGACGGAGAGGCAGAACGCACACCCTGTTTATTTTCTTTATTTTACAAAAGCACAATGTTTTGATTTGATTGTAAGTGGACACATACAAAAGGAGAAATATCACAGATTCTTTTTTTATATTTCTTTTTTCTGTATGACCATAAATGATGGAGTAATTTAAGTTTATAGTGCTACAATGTGGAGAAAATCCGGCAAAACGCGTCGGCGCGTTTGTCGACCTCAGAGGGTTAAAGTCAATGGAGCGCTGTGAAAAAGTGTCGGACCTCTGTGGGAGCTCGTTCTTGGCTGCGCTGTGATTGGTCAATCTACATTCTAGGGTGTGGCTTAGCCAAAGGCGAATTGCACAGTTTAACCATCATAGAGTGAAAGTTTATCATTTGCATGTGTTTTTAAGTCCTGTCAGTTTAACAAGGCGCGCTTGACAGGACATATATAGAACGAGCAGAGAGAGAAAGAGCCCCGGCCGCGCACGCACACTCACCTTCACCGTCTTCAAACAACACGAGCGCTGTATTGCTCTCTCTCCCTCACGCATAATAATCAAAATAAATTGACACGATGGTGTCGAAAAAAAAACTCTCCAGTGATGAAATGTTTTCTGTGTTGACAAATCTTGTGCGATATCCTAAACTGCCGAGATAATTACACAACGCGTGCCGTAGGCTACACATCCGATTTGCGAACTAATGCAAATAATAATAATAATAATAATAATAATAATAGCTAATTATTCTTTTTTTCCCGACTAAATGTGACCAAAACGGTTATAAAATTGCTGTCATTATAAAAGGTTTCTAGTGTCAATGTATTGCTTGTTTTTTCTGTTTATCATTTTTCTCCCATGATCGAACATAGAATGCTGCTACGTCAGAGCGGCCAAAGCGTCAACAAGCTTCCCCGTACTTTTTGACAGCTCAAGTCGGCGGCGGTGTGTACGTACAGTTATGGACGCTCCGCTCTCGCCTTCTGCCCTCTTCGGCGATTCAGTAAATAATGTTGTCGAGAGGTTTCAGGAGGCGGAGAAACAAGCAGCAGCATTTAAAAAAAATCTTCCTTGCTGATGGTCCCACAGAGTGCAACAAAAGCAATGCGTCACCACTTGGGCTCCTCCACAATCAGGGAGGTCTGGGTGGCGGTCGCAGTTGAAACTTTCGAAAGATAGACAAGATCTGGGGACTGTCCACATCTCGAAGAAGGCTTCGACTAAGAAGTCCTGACGCAGAGGGGAGAAACAGATTCCACTTCATTACACGGTGTCCGTTTCTCTTCGGCAACCTCTAGGGCCGCAGTGCTGCCAGTTCTGTTGTTCCTTGACGGTTTGCCGCTTCAGGGCACCGAGGTGGCTGTTCGACCAATACCAGAGGCCAGTCTAGAGAGGCTGGTCCCCTTAGCAGATTTTCCGGCAGCGTGGAAAAAACTGCTAAATATATCTCATTGGGTCCTGCTCACAATAGAAAAGAGTTACAGAATTCAGTTTGGTTCTCGTCCGCACAGATTTCTAGGGGTCCTCCCTACAGTGGTGGACCCTGAGCAGGTTCTGGTTATGGAGCAAGAAGTACAGAATCTTATATAAAAGGAGGCTATAGAAAGGGTTCATCCTCCCAGCAGGGAGTCAGGGTTTTACAGCCGTTACTTCACTGTTCCAAAGAAGGATGGAGGGCTGCGTCCTATTCTAGACCTGCGTCAACTAAACCGCAGGGTTCAGAAACTTAAGTTCAAAATGCTTACACTCAAACAGATTGTGTCACAGATTCAGTCCAAGGACTGGTTTGTCACGATAGATTTGAAGGATGCGTACTTCCATGTAGCCATCCATCCTCATCACAGGAAGTTCCTTGCCTTTGGCTTGCTCAGTTGGGGATATTTAATTTAATTAATCAATCAACAATACTATTGATCAGCATTACCAAACGTGGACATTTTCCACTAGAAACAAGCATTGATGTATTATTTTAATTTAATACTGTGAAGCTGCTTTGATACAATCTGTATTGTGAAAAGCGCTATATAAATAAACTTGACTTGACTTGACTTGACCTTAGGTTCGCTTTCGGGGCGATGCCTACCAATTTTGGGTTCTTCACTTCGGCCTAGGTTTATCACCCTGCACTTTCACAAAATGCGTGGATGCAGCTCTGGCTCCACTGAGACTCCAGGGCATTCGCATGTTGAATTATATCGATGACTGATTGATTTTAGCTCAATCCGAGCAGATGGCTGTTCGGCATCGAGAAGTCGTTCTGTCTCACATGAGAAAGTTGGGACTGAGGCTCAACACCAAACAGACTGTGCTCCTTCCAGCTCACTGTGAAACTCACTGTGAAACAGTTTCAGAGACTGTTGGGTCTAATGGCAGCTGCGTCCAACATAATAACTTTTGGCCTCCTGTACATGAGACCCCCGCAGTGGTGGCTCAGAACGGGTTTGCTCCGAGAGGAAATCCATTTCGCATGATCAAGGTCACGCAGCAATGACTACGTGCCTTAGTCATGAGGAAGAAACATTGTTTACTTGCCCAAGGCCCAGTGTTGGGGGCTTCTTGTCGCAGTGTAACGCTAACGACAGATTCTTCCCTCACAGGTTGGGGGCAATCATGAGTGGTCGCTCGGTGCAAGGACTGTGGAAGGACCTTCTACTTTCTTGGCACATAAATCGGGATAAAGATGATGGCGGTGTTTCAAGCTCTCAAACACTTCCTCCCAGACCTGAGGGTCCATCATGTGCTTGTCCGCATGGACAACACATCAGTGGTCTCTTACATCAACCATCAGGGCGGTCTGAGGTCAAGTCACTTATGCAAACTGGCTCACCAGATCCTCCTGTGGGCCCAAAGGAAATTAATGTCTCTCAGGGCAGTATATATAAAGTTGAGGCTGAGGCCCGGGGAATGGAGACTTCACCCCGAGGCGGTGAAGCTCCTATGGGAGAAATTTGGTCAAGCACAAGTAGACCCATTTGCATCTTCAGAGACAACTCACTGTCCCATGTGGTTCTCCCTCACACATCCAGCTCCCCTGGGGAGATGGTTCAGGTGTGGCCCAGGCTACACTTGTATGCTTTTCCTCCGATATCTCTGCTCCCGGGAGTTCTGGGAGACCTATTGTCCCAAGCAGGGGGCACGATTTATCACCCTCGCCCGAAGTTGTGGAAACTGTGGGCCTGGCCCCTGAGGGGGCCCAGCTCATAGAATCTGGTCTCTAGACTGAGGTCGTGGAGACCATACTGCAGTCCAGAGCTCCCTTCACGAGAAGACTGTTTACACTGAAGTGGAGACTATTCTCTTCTTGGTGTAGAGAATGTCAATTGGATCAGGTCAACTGCCCTGTTGGTTCAATACTTGATTATTTGCAAGAACGTTTCTCAAGAACGCTGGATTATCTTCTTCCATCTTAAAGGTGTATGTGGCGGCTATATCTGCTTACTGGGGTGTGCCATATCATACCGTCCACGATAACACCGGTATAACTTTTTACATGATAAAAAAGTGTTATATCGCGATATCAATGATATAGCGACGCGATGACGTATGGCGCATTTACGTTTCCTAGCGTGCACAATAACAAACACCTGTCTGAGAGTAAGAGCAGCATGTCAGCCTCCGATGACGATTTAGTACCTAAAAAGGGAGCTACTTCAATAGTTTTTTAAAGGGGTGATTAGTGTGTAATGTTGCTGTTTTGAGCATAAACAACATTTGCAAAGTTACAATGCTCAAAGTTCAAAGCAAAGGAAGATATTTGCTTTTAAAGAAATCGTTTTTTAAGGACTACAACAAACGGCTGGTAGGGACTACACAACATTCCTCCTGGGTTAGTGACATCACCAACCCCAAAATTTACATAAACCCCGCCCCCAGGAACTTTACATATTGTAAAGTTCTCTGGGGTCCCGGGGGTAAAGTCCATGTTGAGAAGAGGAAGAGTTGTTATAGTCGATCACATTTGTGAGTCTGCTCAAGCTGTCGCATCCGTCTTTTCACATGCAATACAGTACGTAACACAAATGCAATAGCATGTCACTCTGTATGCATCTTACAACAGTTCACACACAAGCGATTTTATAGATTATTATGACGGAATATGCTAATCAATGACTTGAAGATAGTTAACTCCACATCAGCAACATAAATTCATCAACTAACCATTCAGAAACGTCCTGTTGCTTTTACATGTTGTCACTTCTTCTTGAGTCTCTCCATCATTGTCCGACTCCAGTTTAAACATTAAAGGCAGAACCGTTTCTGACATTTTAGTGCTTGTCTGCATACTGAGGTAATCGGAGCTGCTAACACCCACACACACAGGAGCTGTTGAAGCTCCGCCCTCTGTGCTTGCAGTTCATTTGCATTTAAAGGGACACACACGACACAACGCATTTTTATTGACCCACAAAAAAGGGACAACTTTAAAGGGTAACTAAACCCTAAACCAACTTTTTTTAGTTAATGATCTGTAAGACTGGGGCTTTATTAGTGCTTTATTAGAGTCAGGAGTTGGAATTGCGAGGATACAATCAGGATAGCGTATTTTAGCATCTATTTAGCCTATCATTTATATAGTTATTTAGATTATTTCTTGTAGCCGAGGTAGTTAATTAGCATAGTTGTTAGTGTAGTATTGTTAGAAGCATAGTTAGTTAGTAGCATAGTATTGCATCAGTTAAGATAGCTTCAAGTTAGCGTAGATTTATCTGTATTTAGTACAGTGGTCAGGAGGGTATGTAGGTGTAGTGTTGCTGGTTGCAACAGCACTGCTGGACTGCATAGCTTTCCAGCAGACTTGGAAATTAGGCGCCAGTGGTTGCATGCACTTGGCCTGGAAGACCGTGAGTTCCCGCCTAGAGCTCAAGTGTGCAACCTGCATTTTACGCGGGATTGCTTCTCCAACGCAATAGAGGTGGAAATGGGCTTCTCCACACAGCTCGCGCTGAAAAGCGACGCAGTGCCAAACGCTGCTCCTCTTGCATGGACTCCACCACCACAGCGGCGTCTTGATGTGAGTGATCATATATATTTTAATCACAATTTATGGTTAGGCTAAAGTTAATCCTCTGAGGTCGACAAACGCACCGGCGCATTTTGCTGGATTTTTCACATAGCGGCAAAATATGAATATGCCTACAGAGAGCGCGCGCTATTGACATCAACTCGATAAAACACATCAGATTCATGTACTTTACATCGTCTTGCGACGCTGTGAGGAATAATAATAACGTAATAGTAATAACAATCCTGGAGAAAATTACCTCAGTAGTTTGTGAGATAGTTAATTAACTAATAGTATTTATAAACATTTTAAAATCTCTAAAATGACTGAATATAAGACTGTAATTGTAAACCATAACACAATTTTTGAGATGACCAGAGAAATTGGGTGCCAGACTGAACCAGTCAGCTCCAGATCTGCAGGTGTGCAAGCTAACATGAAGAACATGAGGAGAAGCAAAGGTGATTTTGAATACTATGAAGCTTTTGAATGTTTCATCATATAGTCAAGATTATATAATTTTGTTTTGTACTTTCGCTGCTTATTGATAAGAAATCTATTATTAATTTGTGCAGCCACCCAGGCCAGAATGCCTAACAGGAGTGTGTACACTGATGGAGCCTTTCACAGAGTGTCCTGGGACAACCTCTACACCAATAAAGAGGAAAAGATGTGAGGTGTCCACTGATGACTCCAGCTACCATCAAGATGGAAGTGAGAGCACCATGAACTGTACAAGGTAATGCGTTTAGTCCCGTTAGGTTTTTCAGTTAGGCTATATTTGACTGTTCTAATTTAGCTATTACTTGTTTTTAAATACTTTTGATTGATTGTCAGTAAGTTATTTCTGATACATGCACATTACATAACCAAATTATGATTGTTTATGCTTTTATTTAAATTTGTTTAAACTTTTTTTTTTTTTTTTTACATAGAGTCTCCAATGAAGTATTACCCCACAAAGTGACTAAGTAGGCTACATTGTTTATGAAGATAAACTGCTGGAGATTTTTAGAAGATGCCCTGTCTGCACCTGGAGTTTGGTTGTTTCACAAACAACCATTGGGACACTTCTTCGTGTCGAACAGCACTGTGCTTATGTAGCTGGTTTAAAAAAATTGTAAAATGTAATGAAGATTGTTAGTGAACTTCATCAAAACTTAAATTATTATTTTCTGTGTTTTTATATTTGTGTGCTGAGTTGTAATCCGGCACAATGTACATAATTCTAGTGGGAACCATTCATGCAGAATATTGTTTTATATGAGGCACATATTGGTGACGCAAATGATACCTCGTGCGATGTGCGCACAGCGCCATCTTTAGAAGCACATTTGCCGCTGACGGGGTCGGGTGTGCTCTCTCTCGCTCATCTGACGAGCGTGATGGTAAGGACATTTTGAAGTGTATTAAACAATGTAAGCGATTTATTTCATGAGATAAACGATGGTTAAGTGAAATGAAAAGCTGTGATGTCATGAAATTGAATGCATTTAATTGCTTTTTGAGTGTTTTACCGAGACTGGTTTTGCTTACTAGCTTTCTCCGTGCTGTATGAGCAGACTGAAGGGGAGAGACGTCTATCCCAAAAAAATTAATTGTGCTCTGTATTTCTGCAGGTATGTTCAATTGTTTATTGTGTTATATGTTGAGAAATGTTTGAAATGTGTTTAATATCAAGTTTATATGAGTTTGATACATAAAAAAGAGTGAGGTCTGTATGCAAAAGTGATGTCATATTGAAAGTGATAGTTTATTTGCATAATTAACTGTAACTTTTGACATTTTTCCCCCATCTAATGTATTTACTGATACAAGTAAGTGGTGAAGAAATTATTTTGTGATTTAATTTATTTTATTATTTGCCCTATGTTTTGTAACTATTCATTTATTAAATTAAGATCTTTAAAAGCACATTTGCCGCTGACGGGGTCGGGTGTGCTCTCTCTCTCGCTCATCTGACGAGCGTGCTGCTTTCTCCGTGCTGTATGAGCAGACTGAAGGGGAGAGACGTGTATCCCAAAAAAATTAATTGTGCTCTGTATTTCTGCAGAATAAAGATCCTGAAACCTCTTTCATCAGCGTTGTCTTCACTGAATAGAGAACAAACACAACCAGAGTAAAACTGTTACACTTACTGTGAGTACTCCAGTGATTGGTCGAGCCAGCCAATGGTAAACAATACCAGCAGGAAACCTACAGCTCTGTGCAGCTGTTCTGTTCACTGGCTCATCATTTTGCCAGATTTCGAAGGTGCGAGATAATAACATAGCGCTGTCATATTTGCACATCACCCCTCAGGTCATTATATGAAGATGTATTTTTTTTCTTTAGTTCTTGGATGCCTTCAAAATCCAGGGGGATCTCTGAGCCGTGCTTCCACAACATCAGGCCAAGCTCCTTATCCCAATCATAAATTGGCAGTGGAAGATTGAGCAGGATGATGTTATTGAAAATGCCATTGCTGATGGGGATGAAACATGAGAGCTGATTCACCTGTTAATAAATAACTAATTATATATATATAGATAGATAGATAGATTGATAGATTGGTGTCAGGCTTTGTTGACTAAAGTGCAAATAACACAATTGTAGGACATTCAGCAAAATATGGCAGCTACACCATGATGGACCTCAAAGCCAATAGGGTCATAGACATCCAACTAGTCCAGGTAAACAACTACACAATGAAAACATTTTGTTATGTGAATTACTATATACTGTGCATTGATCTAAAGTATTTGTTTGTGTTTGCAGAGCAATGAAGTTGGAAACAGCCAACGGATGGAGAAGGAGGGATTTGAAAGAAGCCTGTCTCTTCTTGAGGAAAGAGGCGTTGTGGTCCAGTCTTTGGTGACTGACCGTCACACAGGGGTACAGAAGATTATGAGGGAGCAAAAAAAAGGACATTAGACACTTCTTCAACCCTTGGCATATGGGAAAAGGTTAGTATTTTGAATAGAACGAAAACAGTACCAGTATTTCTAACAGAATTTTTTTTCAATTAAAGTGGTAGACAATTATACGGGAAGATTGCACAAGGTGAACTTTTTAAGATGCCCCAAAATTTATCACATAAACTTATTTTTATCTTATAACCTATACTGAATGTTAGTCCACCACCTTGGTCTATACAGTGCTGCGGGAAACACTGATTACAGTAATTGTTTTTATTATTCTTTATGTGTTCAGGGCTTGGTTAAAAAATGGATGCCCTTAGTAAGGGTAAGGGACTGCAGGACGTGGGGCTGTGGAGAAAGAGTGTGGTCAATCACCTTTGACCACAGACCACAGACAGTTTAATAAGAAGATACTTTATAAAGACAGTACACTTCACGTATACAGGCAGGCACAATCTTTGGAAAACAGTCTCGACCAGTCGAACCATGAACGCGGTGGTAAGTGGGCTGGTCGATAGGAATTACATTTGTGAAATCTGTATACGCGAAGTGTACTGTCTTTATAAAGTATCTTCTTATTAAACTGTCTGTACACTTACAAAGTTCTCAATGCTTCGGTTTGTATGTAGGGACCCTCATTATGCTACCGTGTTAGTGTGGGGCTATTTTGAGCCTTGTTAGTGGTATTAACTAGCGATTTCTTTTTACTTACTCTCTGCCCTAGCGTTATAAGCTAATCAATGGTTCGAGCTAAAACTGGGTACATTCGATTAGCATGAAAACACATCCCAGAGAACGGTCGACTCGGTACCCATGTGTTATTAACCCCTAGGTTCATTTTGCGCCGGAATTGTCCTTTAACACTCTGGTCTTGTCATATTTCATAGCTATACCTTGGGTATCTCCCTACAACAGACATTCTCTACCAGGGACAGTGAGCTGCAGTGCCCACAGGTGCGCCTGTTGAGACAGAATAATTTGTAATTGTAGAGGGAGACTTGAAATCTCTGTTTTTCGCTTATTTATTAACACTAAATCATACCAAAATTAACCTAAATGCATAGGTTTTAAATTGTTGATAGTTCGTTAGCATTTGTTATGAGCATTTGTAACGACTGAGACAAGTCAAACACAAGTATTTGTTATAGTTTAACAAATGATATTTAAAACTCACTCTGGGATCTGTAGTCCCATCCCCCCAAAAAGGGCAAGAAGGTCTTAGTTACCATGACCACGATCAGATAAGTTGGTTTTATGACTCTTAGCAATGTGTAACCTACAGATATTAGAACAGACTCTCCTGCATTCATTTATCGATGAACTGATTAACATGAAATTAACATGCATCCCAGAACATTTTGTGAATGATTTACTGTCTTGTGTTGTGTCTTTTAATACTATTATCTTTTGATACTATTATCTTTTTGATAATATGTATTTTATTATAGAACCAATGGCCAATGTAACCTCACCGATACCATGTTTGGTCTCTATAAATTGGTACTTTGAAAATCGAAATGATTGTGTACATGATATGCCGATAGCTGCACAACATAATAGTATTACAAGAATCTTTCTTAGTTTCGTCATCAGAAACCAATCCAGCTGCCATTGCAAATGAGCACGCTTAGAACAAAGATTCATAAATCGACCACAGAGGATTCTTCCCGCTTGGAAATTCCACCCTTCTCATTGGTCACGCAAACCTGGAGAGGTGGGGCCTTTCTCAGGCTTTATTAGAGACAAATCCACAGTGACCCTCTCTCTTCTTCTGGCCTCTACTGCTGCTTCTCTAGGTTGATTGTCTGTGGGGACACCCCCCACTGGGGCCCATGGGCCCCGGCAGGCCGTGACCACCGCCCGCTATGCCTTCACTCTCCCAACAGAGTCAGACTGTATTTTCTTCAATCCAGAAAACTGCAACCTTACCATCACTGAATGGGCAACGATCAACTCTTGGCCTTCTCGGTACGTTCAGGATGCCGTGCTGTCCAGCGTGGCCTCAGCCGGCCCCAGGGCAGCAGGCTTCGACTCACCACAGCCATGTGCTCACTCAGGAGAGAGAGGACTCTCTCAACCACAACAGCATCAAGGACAACCTCAGGAGTTCAATGTCTTCATTCAATGCAGAAGAAGTCCATCGCAACTCCCATCACTGGCCCTGTGTGCTCTCTCCGGCCCAGGGCTGGCAGGAATCCGCCCTCCAGCCATGAGAACAGCGTCGAAGTAACCATGCAAGTTCATCATACTGTATAAAACGATTGCAACTTGTACAGTAACATTTGACACTCACGGATCCATCAACGACTTCCATTTTCGACTGCTTCAAGAATTGTGTCCACTGCACAGACCATGCAAGTATCAGTTTTAATGAGGTGCTCTGAAAATGATAAGCTGATGGTTCTTTTCATAGTTAAATGGATCTTTTCCATAGTTCCATTTCCTGCTTCCAGTTCCATTCTATCACTCACCATTTTACCTATGCATGTATGTATGTATGTTTGTTTAGTTTAGTTATGTTTGTGATTTAGTTAATAAAACTTGTGCACAATATGTATTTGGTTCTGATCCTCTGTTTGCAACAAAGTCCATTTTACGATCTTGATCTTGTTACATGCTCTAAGCGCTGAACATGCTAAGAACTAATTATTTTTCGGTGGCCATGAAAGATACGCTTTTCTTAGAATATTATTAATATTTATTATTATTAATATTTCCCCTTTGAGCTTACTTTTTACAATATGAATAACAGTCTAAATTAAAGTTGGCATGAAACAGAAGTGGTGCTCCTCTTTCTATTGTGATGCATCTGAGTGAAACGCTTCTGGAACAAGAACAAATGTGGGCGGGGCTTGATTCTGTCCGTGTGGAAGTGATTGGATGGTTGTGGTTTGCTATTGGCTGATCTCATGTGAGTGACAGGTTGCCCCGCCCTCATCATCAGAGAAGAGATGAGATGAGCTGCAAGAGGGAGGGGAAGTTATTCTGATTCAAGATTATGAGGAACATGATATTTAAAGCAATAATAATGTGCAAAATATAATAAATACTGCAATTAATATTGCATAAAAAAACAAGAATTGTCAGTTTTGATTTCATAGTGACTTCAAATCTGTTCAGAAGACTTGGATTAAACCGCTCGATTCATATCGATTGCATTTATGATGCCTTTTTATACTTTTTGAGGCAGTCTTTGATTGCATGGACTTTCAATGGATAGAAAATTATAAGAGATCAGTGTTTATATATGAATCTAAAACGTTAAAATGAAATCTGTTCATCATGTAAAGCGATTGTCTTTTCAGAAGACTCAGATTAAAAGATTAAAACTAACTTTAGAAATAGTTAATACATTTCATCTTATTTTATGTGTTTTATTTAACCGCAATGCTTTTTATTTAAACTAATTTGTGACATTTCATCTGCTCAGAAAGATTTAAGGAGCTGTGACTTTAACCAGATAGACGCATAAGGATCACATCATTATGGTAAGTTCAACACATGTTTAAAACTGACTTTAAAATACTTATACTTAATACAAATTAACATCCTCTTTAATATATCTATTATTTTTTTTGCTTTATTTGTCAATGCTATTTCTTAAACTCATTCCCCCATTTTCATTCTCTCCCACAGACATTATGGACGCTGCAATGAAATCTGAAAATCAAATCCATGACAGATCTCTTCATGTTCATAATTTCATTGTTCTGTGGACATTATCCTGCAATAATAAAAACACATCCTGAAAAAAAAACATTCACATCCTTGTCACACCAAGCAGATTGCAGTCATACACACAGAACCATAAACACACCAGAAGCACACATGTTCAAATGTCACAAACCACCTGTTGGTCATAAAACCATATATGGACATATACTGTCATAAAAGTGTCCAAAATAAATTATAAATCAAGCGTGACACAAGCTACCACATATAAACTACTCCTAACAAAAAATAACAAAAATAAATCTTATATATTAAAAAAAATATAAAATATAAAAAAAACTTAAAGGCCTATATAAAATATATTTTAAAAAAGGGCTTCACTGATTAATTTTGCCTGGGGCCCCAGTCGGTGTAGGTTCGCCTCTGGTTGGGGGCTGCTACTATTATGTATGAAGTATGATAAAGGCGTGATAGGCTATAGAAATTTTATGTGGATAAAGGCATATTTTGTGCATGACTACACATGTCCTTATAAGGCCAAGAAAATGTTGTTTTAACAACATAGCATCTCATTATATGTCAAAATATGTCATTTTATGGATTTTTTAATGAATAAAATAGTAAACTACAGTACTGTGCAAAAGTCTTAATATTACTTAATATAATTGTAATAATCCAGTGAGATTTCTGTATGCACAAGGAGTCTGACAACAGCCAGGATGATCTGATCTCGCCATCATCGAGTCCGTCTGTGATTACATGAAGAAACAGAAAAAACTGAGACAAACTAAATCCAGAAGAACTGCGGGAACGTCTTCGAGATGACGGCGCCGCCATCTTTAGAATATTGTCTTTGAACTTCCTTTTTTGCGGTCGCTCTGTATATTTCTATGGCACTGCTGTCCAGGAGTAATTAGCTTTTGAAGTGGATTTACTTAATGTAAAGTTAACGAAAGTTATCATGAGGACTGTAATGTTTAAAGCAGATGTCTTAACAAATGTCAGTCAACTGGTAAGATTTTAAAACAAGCCGTTCATTAATAAACACGCAAAATCGCTGTGAAAATACAGACCGGAAGACAACGAGCGCAGCGCTGAAAAGGGGCGGGGCTACATAAGGTCTATAGGGGATTATATAAACAGGTTTTAAGGGGATTTCCGGAACTTATGACTGTTCAAGACTTCAGATTTGTCCATAAAAAGACTAATGAATTATGAGGGGATTTACAAAGATGAAGACCTCAAGAACTCAGATTGTGAACACAAGGCTGACATGAGGAGATCAAGGCAGACGCTGATTCTCAGGAACGGCCTCTCCGGTGTTAGATGCTCCTGCTATTAGCATTTCCTGCAGACAAAGCTTGTAAACGATTGGTCTTTGACTTTCTTTTCTTTTTATATGTTAGTACTTTGTATGTAAACTATTTAACCTGTAGTTAATAAAAATATATTTAATTGAAAGCAGGGCTCAACATAAAAAAAAAATCCCCACTGGCCCCCGGGGCCAGTAGATCAGAGTTTTGCTGGCCCCTTCTATATTTTTACTGGCCCTGAAAGAAATATAAGGAAGAGCACTTTTCCATTAAACTGTATTTATTGTATACATTAGGATTAATCAATACAGCAAAGGGAGTACAGGAATTAAGAGAGAGCCCCTGGAGACATGCAAAAATAGCCAAATTGTCATTGTAACTATGAATGGTTATTGCAGTATATATTAGTTTTCATCAGAAAAAAAGTGAGCTTTTTATATAAACTATTTAAAAACTGTAGCAAACAAGGACAAACTCTGAAAGAAGAATGCCCACATCAGGAACCAGGACAGGTCAGGGTAGAAAGAAAACCCTAACCTCCAACACAGTGCGACATCTTCATGGGCCCCTCCCTTTCTCTCCCTCAGCGGTCCATTTTATTCACTGGAAGCTCCTTCTGTCTGTCTCCATGAGCCACCTCCTCACTATTGGCATGGGGTTGAAGTGCTCCAAGTTGGGACCCTCCAAGCTAATGAAGAGCAAGCTCTTCAGCATTTCAACACTCAAGCTGTTCCTCCAGTCAGTTTTTGTATGCTTCATGGCACTGAAGCCCCTCTTGACTGTTGCCGTGGACCAAGACCAAGATGAGGTCCACAATGAGGAGGAGGTTGGGGAAGCTATTCCTTCGCTCATTATCCAGGAAAAAGTCTTGCCAAGCATTCCTTTATAGGCTCTGTGATAAGGACTTGATCAGCAACTTAGCAGCAGGCCACTCCACACGCTGTGCTTTGTCCTGGTCACATCCTATCCGGTCAAGGACATTAGCAAAGTGATCACAGACCATGGCAAGGTGGTCCCTGCCATAGCATGCTAGTTCATGATGGTCAGCAGCCCACTCGCGAGGATCCACCAGTTTTGCTGCAGCCTGCAGCACCTGATGAGACTCAACCCCCTTGAATCGGGACTGTAGCCTGGCAATCACACTGCGCAGGAGCATCCGCTTCACACTGGAGAAAAAAATACTAATAATTAATTATAATGTCTCAGAAGTTAACACCTTAAAAATAAATTATGTCATCCTTCTTGTTTAAATATATACTTGGAAAACTCTTCTCTGCTGTCCCTGAACCTCAACAGCTCAACATTTTGATAGGTTCCATTCTTGGTTTCAGCTAGGAAGCCCTCAACACACTTTCCTGCCTCTATCTCCATGGCTGTCAGCCTCAACGTCTTGGACGTCTCACGTCTCATGTCTTGGACCAGCATGATGAAGAGAAGGTGTTGAAAATCTTTCAACACCTGAAGGCACTGTTTGGCTCGTCCAATCATTTCAGCACTTGCTGATCTGTTTGATGTAAACAACCAAATAAGAATTCATGTTGACCGAGATTAAGTATGATTACCTAGGAAACAGGAATGTATTACTAGCCTTGCTTCCACTGTGTTTTCCATCTGGGCAAGCAATACTGGGTAGTTTTTCAACAAGACCCTGAGTGTCCTATCCGTGTGTGGGAGCCACCTTGTCCCTCCCAAGTTGGTCATCTTCCAGACCTTTTGGTTGAACACATCTGCCAGATCTTTCAACTCTCTCCACGCTTTTGGAGAGTGATGGGACTGTTTATACAGCCCCTTCAGTATGTCCATCACCTGATTTAGAATTTTAGGAGTATGATAATTATACAAATTAGCTTAAGTAGCACATAACATGTTGGGTTTATGTAGGACATGATTTTCTCAGTTTACTATACAGAAGTTGCTGAAGGTTGGCTTTTTACTTCCTTGTTATTTGCCTTTCTTATTCTTTCTTGGTCTTTCATAGCATCCATGACAGCCAACTCCAGGCCATGGCTTAGGCACTGGATATTTATCAGGTGGGGAACTTCAGCACGAAGAAGTGTGGCAACACCCCCAATCCTCCCAACCATCACAGAAGCTCCATCAGTACCCAAGCCAACTACCTTATCCTTCCACTGGGATATGTCTGCCTTATCCACTGCTGTAGACTGAGAAATACTTGTTATTGATGTAACGTTACTCAACAAGTGAAAACACAGCAAGCAACACAAACAGATTCAATAGCCAAGCTTACCAACGCTCATTGCGGCAAAATGACCAGGCGATGTGGTGTGTTGAAGCTCCTCTACACCAATAAATATGTTCTTTGGATGTCCACAGCTCAATATATGGACAAAAAACCCTTCCATTCACACATTTTAATAATAAAAATAAAACAAATACAAAACAAAAGTAAAAGACAGCAGCCCCTCACGGAGGACTGCTGTCACAAATATCATATAACGATTTATTTTTCAGGAAAATCACGATTCACGATTTTATCACGATTCTTTTTCATGTTGGTTTTACTATTTTGTGAATGAGCATTACAGCCAAACTAATGTCCAAATGAAATAAACAGTGCTTTATGTTTTCAGCTACAGGTGTAGGTGTAGGCCTATTTAACAATAGCATTTAAGAAAGTGTTTAAATGAACAAATATGAAAATAAAACACAACATGGACTTCATTGTATAAACTAGATTAAAAAGTTCGTCGAGACAAACTTTAAGTTGGCTTGAGAAAGCTGGACCAGAAAGTTTGAAGAAGTTTAAAGCAGTTTGGAGTTTAAAGTAGTTTGAAGTTTAAATTAGTTTAAAGTTCAAATTAGTTAGAAGTTTAAAATAGTTTAAAGTCTAAATTAGTTTGAAGCTTAAATTAGTTTAAAGTTTAAATTAGTCTAAAGTTTAAATTAGTTTAAAGTTTAAATTAGTTTCAAGTTTAAAGTAGTTTAAATTTTAAATTACTTTAAAGTTTAAATTAGTTTTAAGTTTAAATTAGTTTGAAGTTTAAATTAGTTTAAAGTTTAAATTAGTCTAACGTTTAAATTAGTTTAAAGTTTAAATCAGTTTGAAGTTTAAAGTAGTTTACAGTTAAAAAGTTGTTGGGGGTTTTCTAGTGAGTTGCTAGGGTGTTTTGGGTGGTTGTTATGGTGTTGCTAGGTGGTTGCTAGGGTATTCTTGGTGGTTGCTAGGCGGTTGCTAGGGTGTTCTGGGTGGTTGCTAGGTGGTTGCTAGGGTGTTCTGGGTGGTTGCTATGGTGTTGCTAGGCAGTTGCTAGGGTATTCTGGGTGGTTGCTAGGCGGTTGCTTGGGTGTTCTTGGTGGTTGCTAGGGTGTTCTGGGTGGTTGCTATGGTGTTGCTAGGCGGTTGCTAAGGTATTCTGGGTGGTTGCTAGGGTGTTCTGGGTTGTTGCTATGGTGTTGCTAGGCAGTTGCTAGGGTATTCTGGGTGGTTGCTAGGGTGTTCTGGGTGGTTGTTATGGTGTTGATAGGCGGTTACTAAGGTATTCTGGGCGGTTGCTATGGTGTTACTAGGTGGTTGGTAGTTGTTACAGATGGTTACTATGGAGTTTTTATAGAGTTCTTAGCATGATCTTGGCATGATTTAGCACTTAACTAATTGCTATTAGCATGTAGCTATTCACTGCTAGCATGTGTAGCATGTTGGAAGTGCTGTTTGCTAGCATGAGTCAAAAGAGCCAAACCTCATCTCTATACGAAGTTCTGATGCAGAGATATAGGTCTTGTAAAACGGTTGCTAGGGTACTCAAGTTTGGTTGCTATGGAGTTGCTTGGGAGCTGGGAGCTTTAAACTTAAGAAGTTTAAAGTGGTTTGAAGTTTAAAGTAGTTTACGAGTTTTTGAGTTTTGCGTTTATAAGTTTAAATGAGTTTAGAGTGTGTGTGTGTGTGTGTTTACACACACACACACACACACACACTCAGAGTTTATGAGTTTAGAGTTTATAAGTGTACAAGTTTTTGAGTTTAGTTTATAAGTTTAAATGAGTTTTGAGTTTATAAGTTTAAATTAGTTTACAGTTTATAAGTTTAAATGAGTTTACAGTTTATAAGTTTAAATGAGTTAAAGCTTAAGTTTGAAGTTTAAAGTAGTTTAAAGTTTATATTAGTTTGAAGTTTAATTTAGTTTGAAGTTTAAAGTAGTTTAAAGTTTAAAATAGTTTGAAGTAGATAGATAGATGAGTTTATTAGTTTAATTGAGTCTCAATGGCTTATATTGTATATAGAACGGCAGTTTGAATAAGTCTTCAAGGTGTTTAGATTTAAATTTTTGTCGGTTGGTCAGTTTGAATCTAGATTTGAATTTTTTAGAACTCCCCAATGCAAGTCAATGAGAGTTTTTCCGAGTTTTGATCGGCATTTTTAGGAAAACCGTAAGTCCGATCAGTCTGAAAAGATAAAGCAACTCGAGTCAGAATAGTCTGAAGGTCTGAGCCGAGTTTGGAGTATGTAGAGTTAAAGCTCTAGGAGGAGATAGGGGATAAATTTTTAGTAAGAAGAATAATAATAATAACTAGATGCGAAAGTTCGTCGAGACAAACTTTAAGTTGGCTTGAGAAAAGTTTGGAGCAGAACGTTTTTTGCTAGGCAGTTGCTAGGATGTTATGGGTGGTTGCTATGGTGTTGCTATGGTATTTTGGGCGGTTGCTAGGGTGTTCTGGGTGGTTGCTAGGGTATTTTGGGTGGTTGCTAGGGTATTCTGGGTGGTTGCTAGGCGGTTGCTAGGGTTTTCTGGGTGGTTGCTAGGCTGTTTTGGGTGGTTGCTAGGGTATTCTGGGTGGTTGCTAGGCGGTTGCTAGGATATTTCTGATGGTTGCTAGGGTCTTTTGGGTGGTTGCTAGGCGGTTGCTAGGATATTTTAGGTGGTTGCTAGGGTCTTTTGGGTGGTTGCTAGGTGGTTGCTAGGGTCTTTTGGGTGGTTGCTAGGTGGTTGCTAGGATGTTTTGGGTGGTTGCTAGGGTCTTTTGGGTGGTTGCTAGGCGGTTTCTAGGGTGGTTTGGGTGGTTGCTAGGATATTTTGGGTGGTTGCTAGGGTCTTTTGGGTGGTTGCTAGGCGGTTGCTAGGGTGTTTTGGGTGGTTGCTAGGGTCTTTTGGGTGGTTGCTAGGGTATTTTGGGTGGTTGCTAGGGTGTTCTCGGTGGTTGCTAGGGTCTTTTGGGTGGTTGCTAGGCGTTGCTAGGGTGTTTTGGGTGGTTGCTAGGGTCTTTTGGGTGGTTGCTAGGGTGTTCTGGGTGGTTGCTAGGGTGTTCTGGGTGGTTGCTAGGGTCTTTTGGGTAGTTGCTAGGCAGTTGCTAGGATATTTTGGGTAGTTGCTAGGGTCTTTTGGATGGTTGCTAGGCAGTTGCTAGGATATTTCGGTGGTTGCTAGGGTCTTTTGGGTGGTTGCTAGGCGGTTGCTAGGGTATTTTGGGTGGTTGCTAGGGTCTTTTGGGTGGTTGCTAGGCGGTTGCTAGGGTCTTTTGGGTGGTTGCTAGGGTGGTTGCTAGGTGGTTGCTAGGGTGTTATGGGTGGTTGCTAGGCTGTTCTGGGTGGTTGCTAGGCGGTTGCTAAGGTATTCAGGGCGGTTGATATGGTGTTACTAGGTGGCTGGTAGTTGTCACAGATGGTTACTATGGAGTTTTTATAGAGTTCTTAGCATGATCTTGGCATGATTTAACACTTAACTAATCACTACTAGCATGTAGCTATTCACTGCTAGCATGTGTAGTATGTTGGAAGTGCTGTTTGCTAGCATGAGTCAAAAGAGCCAAACCTCATCTCTATACGATGTTCTGATACAGAGATATAGGTCTTACAAAACGGTTGCTAGGGTACTTGAGTTTGGTTGCTATGGAGTTGCTTGGGAGCTGGAAGATTTAAACTTAAGAAGTTTATATTGGTTTGAAGTTTACAGTAGTTTACAGTAGTTTGAAGTTTGACAGATAGATAAATAAGTTAGACACACACACACACACACACACACACACACACACACACTCTAACTCGCTCACACACTCACTCATAAACTCAGTGTGTGTGTCTGAGTTTAGAGTTTATAAGTGTATAAATTGATGAGTTTATAAGTGTATGAGTTCTTGAGTTTTGAGTTTATAAGTTTAAATCAGTTTAGAGTTTATAAGTTTAAATGAGATTAAGAGTTCAGAGTTTATTAATTTTATGAGTTTGAGTTCATAAGTTTATGAATTCATGAGTTTATAAGTTAATTAGTTTATAAGTGTTTATAGTTTAGAGTTTTTTAGTTTAAATTAGTCTCAATGGCTCATATAGTATATAGAACGGCAGTTTGGTTTAGTCTTCAAGGTGTTTAGATTTAAATTTTTGTCGGTTTGAATTTTTTAGAACTCCCCAATGTAAGTCAATGGAGTTTTTGAATGAGTTTTTTCGAGTTTTGATCGTCATTTTTAGGAAAACCGTAAGTCCGATCAGTCTGAAAAGATATAGCATACCGAGTCAGATCAGTCTGAGTGTCCGAGCCGAGTTTGGAGTATGTAGAGTTAAAGCTCTAGGAGGAGTTTGATATAGATTTTTTTAGGGTCAGAAGAATAATAATAACTAGAATGTACATTTCCTGAAGAAAATGTGAAGTGGTGCTTGCAGTGGCAAAACTCGCCACTCTGTTGCTAGAGTGTGGTACATGATTGCATACGAGCCAACAAACATGTCTGTACGATGTTCTGGTGCTGAGATATGGTTTATTCATGTTGTTCAGGTGGTTGCTAGGGTGTTCTGTGTGGTTGCTAGGGCTTTGCTAGGTGGTTGCTAGGGTGTTCTGGGTGGTTGCTATGGTGTTCTGGGTGGTTGCTATGGTGTTGCTAGGCAGTTGCTAGGGTGTTCTGGGTGGTTGCTATGGCGTTGCTAGGCAGTTGCTAGGATATTCTGAGTGGTTGCTATGGTGTTGCTAGGCGGTTGCTAGGGTATTCTGGGTGGTTGCTAGGCGGTTGCTAGGGTATTCTTGGTGGTTGCTAGGGCGTTGCTAGGCAGTTGCTAGGGTATTCTGGGTGGTTGCTATGGTGTTGCTAGGCGGTTGCTAGGGTATTCTGGGTGGTTGCTAGGGTGTTGCTAGGCAGTTGCTAGGGTGTTCTGGGGGGTTGTTATGGTGTTGCTAGGCGGTTGCTAGGGTATTCTGGGTGGTTGCTAGGGCGTTGCTAGGCGGTTGCTAGGGTATTCTGGGTGGTTGCTATGGTGTTGCTAGGCAGTTGCTAGGGTATTCTGGGTGGTTGCTAGGGCGTTGCTAGGCGGTTGCTAGGGTATTCTGGGTGGTTGCTAGGGCGTTGCTAGGCGGTTGCTAGGGTATTCTGGGTGGTTGCTATGGTGTTGCTAGGCAGTTGCTATGGTATTCTGGGTGGATGCTAGGGCGTTGCTAGGCAGTTGCTAGGGTGTTCTGGGTGGTTGCTAGGCAGTTGCTAGGTGTTCTGGGTGGTTGCTAGGCAGTTGCTAGGGTGTTCTGGGTGGTTGCTAGAGTTTTTTGGTGGTTACTAGAGCATTTCTAGACATTGCTAGGGAGTTCAGGGTGGTTGCTAAGGTATTTTTGGTAGTTGCTATGGTGTTACTAGGTGGTTGGTAGTTGTCAAATATGGTTACTATGGAGTTTTTATAGAGTTCTTAAAATCTTTAATAACGAGTGCCTTCAGTACGGCACGAGGCCTGCGGCCTCGTGCCTATGGCCGAATAGGCACAAGCATGGAGCGATATCGCAAGGCCATGAGAGTAAAATTGCTTTAAAAAATAAAAAAAAATAAAAAAAATGTTTTTTTTTTGTTTAGGGTGGTTGCTAGGGAGCTCTTAGTGGTTGCTAGGGTGCTGAAACTGGTTGCTAGGGTGTGGCTATGAAGATTTTAGGCCATTACTTATTGGCTGCTTGATAATATAAATCCTCTGAGGGAGAGAGAGAGGGAGAGACGCAGGGGTGTCAGGCCCTTTTGGAGTCTGTGTGTGTGAAAACGTCGGTTGGGATTCAAATATTTTTAGAACTCCCAATGTAAAGTCAATGGGACTTTTTTGGCCGCTTTTTCGTCCGCTGTGCGAACATCGTACACCCGATCGCTTAGAAAAGTCATAGCACACCTCTCCTCAATGAGCCGCTCGATTTGACGCCTCACTCAGGGGTCTGTGACAAACGGTGCGGGGCGAGTTTCGCGCCAAACTTTGTCCAGAATAAAAAAAAAAAGAATAATAATAAGTATGAGCAATAACAATAGTGATGCTTTCAAAAAAGCACCACTAATAAGTTTAAATAGGATTTCAATATGTTGGCTTTCTCAAGCCAACTTAACTAGAATGTACATTTCCTAAAGAAAATGTGAAGTGGTGCTTGCAGTAGCAAAATTCGCCACTGGGCAGATGCTAACACAATTGACATGTTGTGATACCATCATATTTTAGCATTATTTACCACGATTTACCATGTTTCTAAGATGATTTATTACGATTTAACATATTCCAGCATGATTTACTATGATTAACATGTTGTTAGAATGATGCTAGCAGGATTAGCATGTTGTTAGCATGATTAGCATGTTGGTTGGATGATGCTAGCATGATTAGCATGTTGCTAGCATGCTTTTAACAAGATGCTAGCATGATTAGCATGTTGCTAGCATGTTTTTAGCTAGATGCTAACATGATTAGCATGTTGCTAGCATGATGCTAGCTTGATTAGCATGTTGCTAACATAATGCTAGCTTGATTAGCATGTTGTTAGCATTATGCTAGCTTTATTAGCATGTTGGTAGCCTAATGCTAGCATGATTAGCATGTTGCTAGCATGATGCTAGCTTTATTAGCATGTTGGTAGCCTAATGCTAGCATGATTAGCATGTTGCTAGCATGATGCTAGCTTGATTAGCATTATGCTAGCTTGATTAGCATGTTGCTAGCATGATTAGCATGTTGCTAGCATGATGCTAGCTTGATTAGCATGTTGCTAGCATAATGCTAGCATGATTAGCATGTTGCTAGCATGATGCTAGCTTGATTAGCATGATGCTAGCATTATGCTAGCTTGATTAGCATGTTGTTAGCATGATGCTAGCTTTATTAGCATGTTGGTAGCATAATGTTAGCATGATTAGCATGTTGCTAGCATGATGCTAGCTTGATTAGCATGTTTGCTAGCATGATTAGCATGTTGCTAGCATGTTGCTAGCATGATGCTAGCTTGATTAGCATGTTGCCAGCATGTTTTTAGCTAGATGCTGTTGCCAGGTGGTTGCTAGGGTGTTCTGGGTGGTTGCTATAGTGTTGCTAGGCAGTTGCTAAGGTGTTCTGGGTGGTTGCTAGGCAGTTGCTAGGGTATTCTTGGTGGTTGCTAGGCAGTTGCTAGGGTATTCTTGGTGGTTGCTAGGGCGTTGCTAGGTGGTTGCTAGGGTGTTCTGGGTGGTTGCTATGGTGTTGCTAGGCAGTTGCTATGGTATTCTGGGTGGATACTAGGGCATTGCTAGGCAGTTGCTAGGGTGTTCTGGTTGGTTGCTAGGTGTTCTGGGTGGTTGCTATGCAGTTGCTAGGTGTTCTAGGTGGTTGCTAGGCAGTTGCTAGGGTGTTCTGGGTGCTTGCTAGAGTTTTTTGTGGTTACTAGAGCATTTCTAGACGTTGCTAGGGTGTTCAGGGTGGTTGCTAAGGTGTTTTTGTTAGTTGCTATGGTGTTACTAGGTGGTTGGTAGTTGTCAAATATGGTTACTATGGAGTTTTTATAGAGTTCTTAAAATCTATAATAACGAGTGCCTTCTGTACGGCACTCGGCCTGCGGCCTCGTGCCTGTGGCCGAATAGGCACAAGCATGGAGCGATATCGCAAGGCCACGAGAGTAAAATTGCTTTAAAAAATATAAAAAAAATAAAAAAATGTTTTTTTTTGGTTTAGGGTGGTTGCTAGGGAGCTCTTAGTGGTTGCTAGGGTGCTGAAACTGGTTGCTAGGGTGTGGCTATGAAGATTTTGGGCCATAACTTATTGGCTGCTTGATAATATAAATC
Organism: Abramis brama; assembly: GCA_022829085.1. NCBI lineage: Eukaryota > Metazoa > Chordata > Actinopteri > Cypriniformes > Leuciscidae > Abramis > Abramis brama. Next base: position 39,021,877 of record CM040772.1, read on the forward strand.
CTCTGAGGGAGAGAGAGAGGGAGAGACGCAGGGGTGTCAGGCCCTTTGGAGTGGTGTGTGTGTGAAAACGTCGGTTGGGATTCAAATATTTTTAGAACTCCCAATGTAAAGTCAATGGGACTTTTTTGGCCGCTTTTTCGTCCGCTGTGCGAACATCGTACACCCGATCGCTTAGAAAAGTCATAGCACACCTCTCCTCAATGAGCCGCTCGATTTGACGCCTCACTCAGGGGTCTGTGACAAACGGTGCGGGGCGAGTTTCGCGCCAAACTTTGTCCAGAATAATAAAAAGAAGAAGAATAATAACTAGAATGTACATTTCCTGAAGAAAATGTGAAGTGGTGCTTGCAGTGGCAAAACTCGCCACTCAGTTGCTAAAGTGTGGTACATGATTGCATACGAGCCAACAAACATGTTTGTACGATGTTCTGGTGCTGAGATATGGCTTATTCATGTTGTTCAGGTGGTTGCTAGGGTGTTCTGTGTGGTTGCTAGGGCTTTGCTAGGTGGTTGCTAGGGTGTTCTGGGTGGTTGCTATGGTGTTCTGGGTGGTTGCTATGGCGTTGCTAGGCGGTTGCTAGGGTATTCTGGGTGGTTGCTAGGCGGTTGCTAGGGTATTCTTGGTGGTTGCTATGGTGTTGCTAGGCGGTTGCTAGGATATTCTTGGTGGTTGCTAGGGCGTTGCTAGGTGGTTGCTAGGCTGTTCTGGGTGGTTGCTATGGTGTTGCTAGGCGGTTGCTAGGGTATTCTGGGTGGTTGCTAGGGCGTTGCTAGGTGGTTGCTAGGGTATTCTGGGTAGTTGCTATGGTGTTGCTAGGCGGTTGCTAGGGTATTCTGGGTGGTTGCTAGGTGGTTGCTAGGGTATTCTTGGTGGTTGCTAGGGCGTTGCTAGGTGGTTGCTAGGGTGTTCTGGGTGGTTGCTATGGTGTTGCTAGGCAGTTGCTATGGTATTTTGGGTGGATGCTAGGGCGTTGCTAGGCAGTTGCTAGGGTGTTCTGGGTGGTTGCTATGCAGTTGCTAGGTGTTCTGGGGGGTTGCTAGACAGTTGCTAGGGTGTTCTGGGTAGTTGCTACGGTATTTTTGGTGGTTACTAGAGCGTTTCTCGACGTTGCTAGGGTGTTCAGGATGGTTGCTAAGGTATTTTTTTTTAGTTGCTATGGTGTTACTAGGTGGTTGGTAGTTGTCAAAGATGGTTACTATGGAGTTTTTATAGAGTTATTAAAATCTTTAATAACGAGTGCCTTCAGTACGGCACTCGGCCTGCGGCCTCGTGCCTATGGCCGAATAGGCACAAGCATGGAGCGATATCGCAAGGCCACGAGAGTAAAATTGCTTTAAAAAATAAAAAAAATAAAAAAAATTTTTTTTTTTTGGTTTAGGGTGGTTGCTAGGGAGCTCTTAGTGGTTGCTAGGGTGCTGAAACTGGTTGCTAGGGTGTGGCTATGAAGATTTTAGGCCATTACTTATTGGTTGCTTGATAATATAAATCCTCTGAGGGAGAGAGAGAGGGAGAGATGCAGGGGTGTCAGGCCCTTTGGAGTCTGTGTGTGTGAAAACGTCGGTTGGGATTCAAATATTTTTAGAACTCCCAATGTAAAGTCAATGGGACTTTTTTGGCCGCTTTTTCGTCCGCTGTGCGAACATCGTACACCCGATCGCTTAGAAAAGTCATAGCACACCTCTCCTCAATGAGCCGGTCGATTTGACACCTCACTCAGGAGTCTGTGACAAACGGTGCGGGGCGAGTTACGCGCCAAACTTTGTCCAGAATAATAATAAAAAAAAGAATAATAATAAGTATGAGCAATAACAATAGTGATGCCTTGCTTTCAGCAAGCACCACTAACTAGAATGTACATTTCCTGAAGAAAATGTGAAGTGGTGCTTGCAGTGGCAAAACTCGCCACTCGGTTGCTAGAGTGTGGTACATGATTGCATACAAGCCAACAAACATGTCTGTACGATGTTCTGGTGCTGAGATATGGCTAATTCATGTTGTTCAGGTGGTTGCTAGGCTGTTGCTAGGGTGTTCTTGGTGGTTGGTAGGGCGTTGCTAGGTGGTTGCTAGGCTGTTCTGGGTGGTTGCTATGGTGTTGCTAGGCGGTTGCTAGGGTATTCTGGGTGGTTGCTATGGTGTTGCTAGGCGGTTGCTAGGGTATTCTGGTTGGTTGCTATGGTGTTGCTAGGTGGTTGCTATGGTATTTTGGATGGTTGCTAGGGCGTTGCTAGGTGGTTGCTAGGGTGTTCTGGGTGGTTGCTATGGTGTTGCTAGGCAGTTGCTATGGTATTTTGGGTGGATGCTAGGGCATTGCTAGGCAGTTGCTAGGGTGTTCTGGGTGGTTGCTAGGCAGTTGCTAGGTGTTCTGGGGGGTTGCTAGACAGTTGCTAGGGTGTTCAGGATGGTTGCTAAGGTATTTTTTTTAGTTGCTATGGTGTTACTAGGTGGTTGGTAGTTGTCAAAGATGGTTACTATGGAGTTTTTATAGAGTTATTAAAATCTTTAATAACGAGTGCCTTCAGTACGAGTGCCACTCAGAGAGCAGTCCAAGATGGCGCCAGTGTGTGTGGCGTGCCGTCTGCTGCTTCTAGTCCCGCTTGTGTTTGTGTTGTTTCTGTCAATTATCTGTAAAAATGTCGACTCTCTACTGGTATATGATCGCCAAACACTCCTAAATATCAGATCTGTCACAAATGACTTGGTGAACTACGATCGGAGTGAACAGAGAACTTCTCTCCCATTCGTATCTGCAATCCCTTCTTACCTTTGGCGCGCGCCAGTTCCTCCTTCCCGGAGGAGGCGTTATAGACGCCGGGGTAAACGCAGTGGACTACTGGTAAAAATCAAACGCTACCTGGCGAAATGTTTCTGGAGTAATCATTATACCACACTTGCTGAAAACAAACTGGATCGACGTCGCGTTATTTCCTGGCATTCTATGGATTCTGGTCTGATAACGCTCGTCGGCAGGGACGTGGATGTCCCCCCTCCCCGATCACCCCGTCTCCGTAGAGGTGGCGTGAATCTCCAAAGCCTTCGGCCGCTGGATCGGGAACCCCGGATGGCAGAAGGCTTGACTCCGACCAGGATAGCACTGGTAAATGCTAGATCATTAACCAATAAATCATTCATTTTTAATGACTTTTTTACCTCCCGTGCACTAGATTTTTTATGTGTGACTGAAACATGGCTTAATGCCAGTGATCTAAGCGTTTTTTCAGAAGTTTTACCGATTGATTGTACATATTTTAACACTCCGAGGTCTTCTGGACGAGGAGGAGGAGTAGCGACAATTTTTAAAGAAAAATTTGAATGTCGTCAACTGTCATCAGACATTTACTCCAGCTTTGAACTTAATATTTTCGAACTGGGTCGATTCCAGCCGGTGTTGTGTGCTGTGCTATACCGACCACCTAAATATAATAAGGACTTCATCAATGATTTTTCTGACTTTTTGTCTGGAATTATGTCAAACTATGACAGGGTTTTAATAGTTGGCGACTTTAATATCTATGTTTGTTGTCCTATGAAGCCACTAGTCAAAGATTTTTTAAATGTTATTGACTCTTTTAATTTGGTGCAGTATGTGACAGATCCTACACACGAGCATGGACACACATTAGATCTTGTTTTATCATGTGGTTTACAAATTTGTAATCTTGAAATTTGTGAAGCGTCTTTTTCTGATCACATGCCAGTTTTATTTGAGATCTCTCTCCCTTATTCTAAACCGAGTGGACCAGCTCGGCGGTGTCGTGTGTTTAACTCTTCCACGGCTGCGCAGTTTTCTACTGTTTTTCAAAGTTTGGATGAAACTAATTGTATGCTCCCTTCCTGTTCTAATACCGAAGAGTTATTCTCATTGTTTGATTCTTCCTGCCAAAGTGTGTTAGACATTGTTGCACCTTTTAAAGTTATGCGTTCTAAGCCAAAAAGTGAACCATGGTTGAACGATACTACTCGTGCTGTCAGACGAGAGTGCAGGAGAGCTGAACGACAGTGGAAGAAAAACAGATTACAGGTGTCTCTTGACATCTTAAAAGACACCTGGCATAAATACCAAAAAACTGTAAAAACCGAGAAAACAAAATACCTTTCTGACATTATCTTGAAGAATTCTCACAAACCTCAAGCTCTTTTTAGTACAATTAATGCTGTACTAAATGGGCCTCCCTCTCAAATGACTTGTTCTTATTCATCTCCAGATGTCTGTGAGAAGTTTTCACAATTTTTTATAGGTAAGATAGAAAATATTAGAGCACATATTTTACCTTCTTCTGAGGACCCCTCTATTATTGTCACCCGCCCTGCTGTCTTTAACCAGTTTGAGCCTGTGTCCTTATCTTTTATGAAAGATATAATTGATCAAATGAACTCATCCGCCTGTTTTACAGATGTTGTCCCTCCACGTTTTTTAAAACAAGTTTTTGAAACTATTGGGCCCAAAATTCTAAAAATTATAAATAGCAGTCTGACCACAGGTGTTGTACCACAGGGCTTCAAACATGCAGTAGTACAGCCACTAATAAAAAAAAACAATCTTGACGCATCAGTTTTCTCCAATTATCGACCTATTTCTAAACTTCCATTTCTTTCGAAAATACTGGAGAAAGCTGTATGTATACAGTTGCAATCTTTTTTGGATTTACATGGAATTTTGGAGTTGTTTCAGTCTGGATTTAAAGCCCTTCATAGTACAGAAACTACACTCTTAAAAGTTTTTAACGACCTCTTATTGATTACAGACTCAGGAGATTCTGCTATTCTAATGCTATTAGACCTTACAGCTGCATTTGATACTATTGATCATAATATTCTGATCTCTAGGTTGGACCACTGTGTTGGTATCAAAGGTATTGCTCTAGAGTGGTTTAGGTCATATCTGTCCGATAGGAAGTTTTCTGTTCGCCTTGGAGACTTTGTGTCCCCAATGGCACCTTTTCCTTGTGGAGTCCCCCAGGGGTCTATTCTGGGCCCGATGCTGTTTTCCCTGTACATCCTTCCTCTGGGGTCTATCCTGAGAAAGCATGGCATTTCATTTCACTGTTATGCAGATGACACACAACTTTATCTGCCATTGAAACGAAATGATAACAGCTCTGTAAAATTATTGTTGGACTGCCTTGCAGAAATTAAAGCCTGGATGGCCATGAATTTTTTACATTTCAATGAGAGTAAAACTGAAATTGTGATATTTGGCCCAAGTAGTACCCATGTGGCCCCCAACACAGAATTGGGTGCCTTAACTCCGTATGTTCAATCTTCCGTTAAAAATCTGGGAGTAATCATGGACAGTGATTTTAAACTTGAAAAGCAGATAAATTCTGTGGTTAAAGTCAGTTTTTTTCAGTTAAGGCTCTTGTCTAAAGTGAAACCTTTTTTGTCATTTAAAGACTTTGAAAGAGTTATCCATGTGTTTATCTCCTCTCGATTGGATTATTGTAATGCCATCTATGCTGGTGTCAGCCAGGCATCTCTCTCACGTCTGCAGTTAGTGCAGAATGCTGCAGCTAGACTACTAAAAGGGGTACGTAAGCGTGACCACATTTCTCCCATACTGGTTTCCCTTCACTGGCTTCCAGTACGGTTTAGGATTGATTTTAAAATTTTAGTGTTCACCTACAAATCCTTGAATGGTCTAGCCCCGACCTACCTTTCTGACCTCATAAAACAACATGTTCCATCTAGGTCTCTTAGGTCGGCAGATTGTATGCTCTTGGTTGTTCCTAGAGTAAGGCTGAAACATAGGGGAGATCGGGCCTTTTCAGTTGTGGCCCCTAAACTACGGAATAATTTACCATTGTCTGTGAGGCTGGCCCCAACACTATCTGCTTTTAAATCTAGTCTTAAAACACATTTATTTTCCTTGGCTTTTATTTCAGTTTGAGAGCTGTGTGTTTGTGTCTTTTTATGTCATTTTATTTTTGTTGTTGTTGATTCATGATGTGGGATGTACAGCACTTTGGTCAACTTCAGTTGTTTTAAAAGTGCTCTAGAAATAAACTTGACTTTGACTTTGACTTTGACTTTGACTCGGCCTGCGGCCTCGTGCCTATGGCCGAATAGGCACAAGCATGGAGCAATATCGCAAGGCCACGAGTGTAATATTGCGATAAAAAATACAAAAAAATGTAAAAACAAAATTTTTTTGGTTTAGGGTGGTTGCTAGGGAGCTCTTAGTGGTTGCTAGGGTGCTGAAACTGGTTGCTAGGGTGTGGCTATGAAGATTTTAGGCCATTACTTATTGGCTGCTTGATAATATAAATCCTCTGAGGGAGAGAGAGAGAGGGAGAGACGCAGGGGTGTCAGGCCCTTTGGAGTCTGTGTGTGTGAAAACGGCGGTTTGGATTTGAATATTTTTAGAATGCCCAATGTTAAGTCAATGGGACTTTTTTGGCCGCTTTTTTGTCCGCTGTGCGAACATCGTACACCCGATCGCTTAGAAAAGTCATAGCACACCTCTCCTCAATGAGCCGGTCGATTTGACACCTCACTCAGGGGTCTGTGACAAATGGTGCGGGGCGCATTACGCGCCAAACTTTGTGTGGAATATAAGTATGAGCAATAACAATAGTGTTGCTTTGAAAAGCACCACTAACTAGAATGTACATTTCCTGAAGAAAATGTGAAGTGGTGCTTGCAGTGGCAAAACTCGCCACTGGGCAGATGCTAACACAATTACCATGTTGTGATACCATGATATACCACGTTTTAGCATTATTTACCACGATTTACCATGTTTCTAAGATGATTTACTACGATTTACCACATTCCAGCATGATTTACTATGATTAACATGTTGTTAGAATGATGCTAGCAGGATTAGCATGTTGTTAGCATGATTAGCATGTTGGTTGGATGATGCTAGCATGATTAGCATGTTGCTAGCATGCTTTTAACAAGATGCTAGCAGGATTAGCATGTTGCTAGCATGCTTTTAACAAGATGCTAGCATGATTAGCATTTTGCTACCATGTTTTTAGCTAGATACTAACATGATAAGCATGTTGTTAACATTATGCAAGCTTGATTAGCATGTTGCTAGCATGATTAGCATGTTGCTAGCATGATGCTAGCTTGATTAGCATGTTGCTAGCATAATGCTAGCATTATTAGCATGTTGTTAGCATGATGCTAGCTTGATTAGCATGATGCTAGCATTATGCTAGCTTGATTAGCATGTTGTTAGCATGATGCTAGCTTTATTAGCATGTTGGTAGCATAATGCTAGCATGATTAGCATGTTGCTAGCATGATGCTAGCTTGATTAGCATGTTGCTAGCATGATTAGCATGTTGCTAGCATGATGCTAACTTGATTAGCATGTTGATAGCATGATACTAGCTTGATTAGCATGTTGCTAGCATGATGCTAGCTTGATTAGCATGTTGCCAGCTTGTTTTTAGCAAGATGCTGTTGCCAGGTGGTTGCTAGGGTGTTCTGGGTGGTTGCTATGGTGTTGCTAGGCAGTTGCTAAGGTGTTCTGGGTGGTTGCTAGGCAGTTGCTAGGGTATGCTTGGTGGTTGCTAGGCAGTTGCTAGGGTATTCTTGGTGGTTGCTAGGGCGTTGCTAGGGGGTTGCTAGGGTGTTCTGGGTGGTTGCTATGGTGTTGCTAGGCAGTTGCTAGGGTATTCTGGGTGGATGCTAGGGCATTGCTAGGCAGTTGCTAGGGTGTTCTGGGTGGTTGCTAGGTGTTTTGGGTGGTTGCTAGGCAGTTGCTAGGTGTTCTAGGTGGTTGCTAGGCAGTTGCTAGGGGGTTCTGGGTGCTTGCTAGAGTTTTTTGTGGTTACTAGAGCATTTCTAGACGTTGCTATGGTGTTCAGGGTGGTTGCTAAGGTGTTTTTGTTAGTTGCTATGGTGTTACTAGGTGGTTGGTAGTTGTCAAAGATGGTTACTATGGAGTTTTTAGAGAGTTCTTAAAATCTTTAATAACAAGTGCCTTCTGTACGGCACTCGGCCTGCGGCCTCGTGCCTATGGCCGAATAGGCACAAGCATGGAGCGATATCGCAAGGCCACGAGAGTAAAATTGCTTTAAAAAATATTAAAAAAATAAAAAAATGTTTTTTTTTGGTTTAGGGTAGTTGCTAGGGAGTTCTTAGTGGTTGCTAGGGTGCTGAAACTGGTTGCTAGGGTGTGGCTATGAAGATTTTAGGCCATAACTTATTGGCTGCTTGATAATATAAATCCTCTGAGGGAGAGAGAGAGGGAGAGATGCAGGGGTGTCAGGCCCTTTGGAGTGGTGTGTGTGTGAAAACGTCGGTTGGGATTCAAATATTTTTAGAACTCCCAATGTTAAGTCAATGGGACTTTTTTGGCCGCTTTTTCATCCGCTGTGCGAACATCGTACACCCGATCGCTTAGAAAAGTCATAGCACACCTCTCCTCAATGAGCCGGTCGATTTGACACCTCACTCAGGGGTCTGTGACAAACGGTGCGGGGCGCATTACGCGCCAAACTTTTGTCCGGAATAATAATAAGAAAAAGAATAATAATAAGTATGAGCAATAACAATAGTGATGCTTTTAAAAAAGCACCACTAATAAGTATGAGCAATAACAATAGTGATGCTTTTAAAAAAGCACCACTAACTAGAATGTACATTTCCTGAAGAAAATGTGAAGTGGTGCTTGCAGTGGCAAAACTCGCCACTCGGTTGCTAGGGTGTTATACATGATTGCATACGAGCCAACAACCATGTCTGTACGATGTTCTGGTGCTGAGATATGGCTTATTCATGTTGTTCAGGTGGTTGCTAGGGTGTTGCTAGGGTGTTCTGTGTGGTTGCTAGGGCTTTGCTAGGCGGTTGCTAGGGTATTCTGGGTGGTTGCTAGGGTGTTCTGGGTGGTTGCTAGGGCGTTGCTAGGCAGTTGCTAGGGTGTTCTGAGTGGTTGCTATGGCGTTGCTAGGCGGTTGCTAGGGTATTCTGTGGGGTTGCTAGGCGGTTGCTAGGGTATTCTTGGCGTTGCTAGGCAGTTGCTAGGGTATTCTGGGTGGTTGCTAGGGCGTTGCTAGGCAGTTGCTAGGGTATTATGGGTGGTTGCTATGGTGTTGCTAGGCGGTTGCTAGGGTATACTGGGTGGTTGCTAGGCGGTTGCTAGGGTATTCTTGGTGGTTGCTAGGGCGTTGCTAGGTGGTTGCTAGGCTGTTCTGGGTGGTTGCTATGGTGTTGCTAGGCGGTTGCTAGGGTATTCTGGGTGGTTGCTATGGTGTTAATAGGCGGTTGCTAGGGTATTCTTGGTGGTTGCTAGGGCGTTGCTAGGCAGTTGCTAGGGTATTCTGGGTGGTTGCTATGGTGTTGCTAGGCGGTTGCTAGGGTATTCTGGGTGGTTGCTAGGCAGTTGCTAGGGTATTATAGGTGGTTGCTAAGGCGTTGCTAGGCAGTTGCTAGGGTGTTCTGGGTGGTTGCTATGGTGTTGCTAGGCGGTTGCTAGGGTATTATGGGTGGTTGCTAGGCGGTTGCTAGGGTATTCTTGGTGGTTGCTATGGTGTTGCTAGGCGGTTGCTAGGGTATACTGGGTGGTTGCTAGGCGGTTGCTAGGGTATTCTTGGTGGTTGCTAGGGCGTTGCTAGGTGGTTGCTAGGCTGTTCTGGGTGGTTGCTATGGTGTTGCTAGGCGGTTGCTAGGGTATTATGGGTGGTTGCTATGGTGTTGCTAGGGTATTCTGGGTGGTTGCTAGGCAGTTGCTAGGGTATTCTGGGTGGTTGCTAGAGCGTTGCTAGGCAGTTGCTAGGGTGTTCTGGGTGGTTGCTATGGTGTTGCTAGGCAGTTGCTATGGTATTTTGGGTGGATGCTAGGGCGTTGCTAGGCAGTTGCTAGGGTGTTCTGGGTGGTTGCTAGGCAGTTGCTAGGTGTTCTGGGGGGTTGCTAGACAGTTGCTAGGGTGTTCTGGGTAGTTGCTACGGTATTTTTGGTGGTTACTAGAGCATTTCTAGACGTTGCTAGGGTGTTCAGGATGGTTGCTAAGGTATTTTTTTTAGTTGCTATGGTGTTACTAGGTGGTTGGTAGTTGTCAAAGATGGTTACTATGGAGTTTTTATAGAGTTATTAAAATCTTTAATAACGAGTGCCTTCAGTACGGCACTCGGCCTGCGGCCTCGTGCCTATGGTCGAATAGGCACAAGCATGGAGCAATATCGCAAGGCCACGAGTGTAATATTGCATTAAAAAATACAAAAAAATGTAAAAAAAAAATTTTTTTGGTTTAGGGTGGTTGCTAGGGAGCTCTTAGTGGTTGCTAGGGTGCTGAAACTGGTTGCTAGGGTGTGGCTATGAAGATTTTAGGCCATTACTTATTGGCTGCTTGATAATATAAATCCTCTGAGGGAGAGAGAGAGGGAGAGATGCAGGGGTGTCAGGCCCTTTGGAGTCTGTGTGTGTGAAAACGTCGGTTGGGATTCAAATATTTTTAGAACTCCCAATGTAAAGTCAATGGGACTTTTTTGGCCGCTTTTTCGTCCGCTGTGCGAACATCGTACACCTGATCGCTTAGAAAAGTCATAGCACACCTCTCCTCAATGAGCCGCTCGATTTGACGCCTCACTCAGGGGTCTATGACAAACGGTGCGGGGCGAGTTTCGCGCCAAACTTTTGTGTGGAAGAATAATAATAAGAAGAATAACTAGAATGTACATTTCCTGAAGAAAATGTGAAGTGGTGCTTGCAGTGGCAAAATTCGCCACTGGGCAGATGCTAACACAATTTTCATGTTGTGATACCATGATATACCACATTTTAGCATTATTTACCACGATTTACCATGTTTCTAAGATGATGTACTACGATTTACCACATTCCAGCATGATTTACTATGATTAACATGTTGTTAGAATGATGCTAGCAGGATTAGCATGTTGGTTGGATGATGCTAGCATGATTAGCATGTTGCTAGCATGCTTTTAACAAGATGCTAGCATGATTAGCATTTTGCTAGCATGTTTTTAGCTAGATGCTAGCATGATTAGCATGTTGCTAGCATGCTTTTAACAAGATGCTAGCATGATTAGCATTTTGCTAGCATGTTTTTAGCTAGATGTTAACATGATTAGCATGTTGTTAGCATTATGCTAGCTTGATTAGCATGTTGCTAGCATGATTAGCATGTTGCTAACATGATGCTAGTTTGATTAGCATGTTGCTAGCATTATGCTAGCATGATTAGCATGTTGCTAGCATGATGCTAGCTTGATTAGCATGATGCTAGCATTATGCTAGCTTTATTAGCATGTTGGTAGCATAATGCTAGCATGATTAGCATGTTGCTAGCATGAGGCTAGCTTGATTAGCATGTTGCTAGCATTTTGCTAGCATGTTTTTAGCTAGATGTTAACATGATTAGCATGTTGTTAGCATTATGCTAGCTTGATTAGCATGTTGCTAGCATGATTAGCATGTTGCTAACATGATGCTAGCTTGATTAGCATGATGCTAGCATTATGCTAGCTTTATTAGCATGTTGGTAGCATAATGCTAGCATGATTAGCATGTTGCTAGCATGAGGCTAGCTTGATTAGCATGTTGCTAGCATGATTTTAGCATGTTGCTAGCATGATGCTAGCTTGATTAGCATGTTGCTAACATGATGCTAGTTTGATTAGCATGTTGCTAGCATTATGCTAGCATGATTAGCATGTTGCTAGCATGATGCTAGCTTGATTAGCATGATGCTAGCATTATGCTAGCTTTATTAGCATGTTGGTAGCATAATGCTAGCATGATTAGCATGTTGCTAGCATGAGGCTAGCTTGATTAGCATGTTGCTAGCATGATTTTAGCATGATTAGCATGTTGCTAGCATGATGCTAGCTTGATTAGCATGTTGCTAGCATGATGCTAGCTTGATTAACATGTTGCCAGCTTGATTAGCATGTTGCCAGGTGGTTGCTAGGGTGTTCTGGGTGGTTGCTATGGTGTTGCTCGGCAGTTGCTAAGGTGTTCTGGGTGGTTGCTAGGCAGTTGCTAGGGTATTCTTGGTGGTTGCTAGGGCGTTGCTAGGTGGTTGCTAGGGTGTTCTGGGTGGTTGCTATGGTGTTGCTAGGCAGTTGCTATGGTATTCTGGGTGGATGCTAGGGCATTGCTAGGCAGTTGCTAGGGTGTTCTGGGTGGTTGCTAGGTGTTTTGGGTGGTTGCTAGGCAGTTGCTAGGCAGTTGCTAGGGTGTTTTGGGTGCTTGCTAGAGTTTTTTGTGGTTACTAGAGCATTTCTAGACGTTGCTATGGTGTTCAGGGTGGTTGCTAAGGTGTTTTTGTTAGTTGCTATGGTGTTACTAGGTGGTTGGTAGTTGTCAAAGATGGTTACTATGGAGTTTTTAGAGAGTTCTTAAAATCTTTAATAATCTTCTATGGCCGAATAGGCACCAGCATGGAGCGATATCGCAAGGCCACGAGAGTAAAATTGCTTTAAAAAATAAAAAAAAATTAAAAAATGTTTTTTTTTTTGTTTAGGGTGGTTGCTATGGAGCTCTTAGTGGTTGCTAGGGTGCTGAAACTGGTTGCTAGGGTGTGGCTATGAAGATTTTAGGCCATTACTTATTGGCTGCTTGATAATATAAATCCTCTGAGGGAGAGAGAGAGGGAGAGATGCAGGGGTGTCAGGCCCTTTGGAGTGGTGTGTGTGTGAAAACGTCGGTTGGGATTCAAATATTTTTAGAACTCCCAATGTAAAGTCAATGGGACTTTTTTGGCCGCTTTTTCGTCCGCTGTGCGAACATCGTACACCTGATCGCTTAGAAAAGTCATAGCACACCTCTCCTCAATGAGCCGGTCGATTTGACACCTCACTCAGGGGTCTGTGACAAATGGTGCGGGGCGAGTTACGCGCCAAACTTTTGTCCAGAATAATAAAAAGAACTAGAATGTACATTTCCTGAAGAAAATGTGAAGTGGTGCTTGCAGTGGCAAAACTCGCCACTGGGCAGATGCTAACACAATTAACATGTTGTGATACCATGATATACCACGTTTTAGCATCATTTACCATATCTCTAAGATTATTTACTATGATTTACCACATTCCAGCATAATTTACTATGATTAACATGTTGTTAGAATGATGCTAGCATGATTAGCATGTTGCTAGCATGCTTTTAACAAGATGCTAGCTTGATTAGCATTTTGCTAGCATGATGCTAGCTTGATTAGCATGTTGTTAGCATAATGCTAGCATGATGCTAGCTTGATTAGCATAATGCTAGCTTGATTAGCATGTTTGCTAGCATGATTCTAGCATGATTAGCATGTTGCTAACATGATGCTAGCTTGATTAGCATGTTGCTAGCATGATGCTAGCTTTATTAGCATGTTGGTAGCATAATGCTAGCATAATTAGCATGTTGCTAGCATGATGCTAGCTTGATTAGCATGTTGCTAGCATGATGCTAGCTTGATTAGCATGATGCTAGCTTGATTAGCATGTTTGCTAACATGATTCTAGCATGATTAGCATGTTGCTAGCATAATGCTAGCTTGATTAACAAGTTGCTAGCATTATGCTAGCTTTATTAGCATGTTGGTAGCATAATGCTAGCATGATTAGCATGTTGGTAGCATAATGCTAGCATGATTAGCATGTTGCTAGCATTATGCTAGCTTGATTAGCATGATGCTTGCTTGATTAGCATGTTGCTAGCATGATGCTAGCTTGATTAGCATGATGCTAGCTTGATTAGCATGTTGCTAGCATGATGCTAGCTTTATTAGCATGTTGGTAGCATAATGCTAGCATAATTAGCATGTTGCTAGCATGATGCTAGCTTGATTAGCATGATGTTAGCTTGATTAGCATGTTGCTAGCATGATGTCAGCTTGATTAGCATGTTGCTAGCATGATGCTAGCTTGATTAACATGTTGCCAGCATGTTTTTAGCAAGATGCTGTTGCCAAGTGGTTGCTAGGGTGGTCTGGGTGGTTGCTATGGTGTTGCTAGGCAGTTGCTAAGGTGTTCTGGGTGGTTGTTAGACAGTTGCTAGGGTATTCTTGGTGGTTGCTAGGCAGTTGCTAGGGTATTCTTGGTGGTTGCTAGGGCGTTGCTAGGTGGTTGCTAGGGTGTTCTGGGTGGTTGCTATGGTGTTGCTAGGCAGTTGCTATGGTATTCTGGGTGGATGCTAGGGCATTGCTAGGCAGTTGCTAGGGTGTTCTGGGTGGTTGCTAGGCAGTTGCTAGGTGTTCTAGGTGGTTGCTAGGCAGTTGCTAGGGTGTTCTGGGTGCTTGCTAGAGTTTTTTGTGGTTACTAGAGCATTTCTAGACGTTGCTAGGGTGTTCAGGGTGGTTGCTAAGGTGTTTTTGTTAGTTGCTATGGTGTTACTAGGTGGTTGGTAGTTGTCAAATATGGTTACTATGGAGTTTTTATAGAGTTCTTAAAATCTTTAATATCGAGTGCCTTCAGTACGGCACTCGGCCTGCGGCCTCGTGCCTATGGCCGAATAGGCACAAGCATGGAGCGATATCGCAAGGCCACGAGAGTAAAATTGCTTTAAAAAATATAAAAAAAATAAAAAAATGTTTTTTTTTGGTTTAGGGTAGTTGCTAGGGAGCTCTTAGTGGTTGCTAGGGTGCTGAAACTGGTTGCTAGGGTGTGGCTATGAAGATTTTAGGCCATAACTTATTGGCTGCTTGATAATATAAATCCTCTGAGGGAGAGAGAGAGGGAGAGATTGCAGGGGTGTCAGGCCCTTTGGAGTCTGTGTGTGTGAAAACGTCGGTTGGGATTCAAATATTTTTTAGAACTCCCAATGTAAAGTCAATGGGACTTTTTTGGCCGCTTTTTCGTCCGCTGTGCGAACATCGTACACCCGATCGCTTAGAAAAGTCATAGCACACCTCTCCTCAATGAGCCGCTCGATTTGACGCCTCACTCAGGGGTCTGTGACAAACGGTGCGGGGCGAGTTTCGCGCCAAACTTTGTCCAGAATAATAAAAAGAATAATAACTAGAATGTACATTTCCTGAAGAAAATGTGAAGTGGTGCTTGCAGTGGCAAAATTCGGCACGGTTGCTAGGGTTTTACTAGGTGGTTGCTATGGTGTTCTGGGAGGTTTCCAAGGTATTCTGGGTGGTTGCTAGGGCGTTGCTAAGTGGTTGCTAGGGTATTCAGTGTGGTTGCTAGGCAGTTGCTAAGGTGTTTACCATAGTTTACCATGATTTACCACGATTTACTATAGTTTACCATGATTTACTATAGTATGCCATGATTTACCATGTTCAAGTATGATTTACTGATTCAAGCATGATTTACCATAGTTTACCATGATTTACCACGATTTACCATAGTTTACCATAATTTACTATAGTATACCAGGATTTACCATGTTCAAGTATGATTTACTGATTCTAGCATGATTTATCATAGTTTACCATGATTTACCACGATTTACCATAGTTTACCATGATTTATTATAGTATACCATGATTTACCATGTTCAAGTATGATTTACTGATTCTAGCATGATTTACCATAGTTTACCATGATTTACTATAGTATACCACAATTTACCATGTTCTAGTATAATTTACTGATTCTAGCATGATTTATCATAGTTACCATGATTTACCATGATTTACCATAGTTTACCATGATTTACTATAGTATACCATGATTTACCATGTTCAAGTATGATTTACTGATTCTAGCATGATTTACCATAGTTTACCATGATTTACAACGATTTACCACTAATTACCATAGTTTACCATTAGGGATGCACCGATTGGGAAATTCTGGGCCGATACCGATACCGATGTTTAACATAACAACTTGGCCGATGGCCGATGCCGATGCCGATGTTTTTTCTTTTTGTTATTTATTCCTTTTGTGCCACGGAAACATACAAGTCTTTCGGCTCTTGATCACACTATCCTAGAATGAGCACAAATTCAATCAGACCAATTTATGAAACAAAAAAAACCTTTAATGTCACTTTCTGGTTGACAGTTATAACCTTATTTATAAGTTCTTTTTCAGTTGTTATGAGGAGCAATATGAGAGAGAAATGTGGTAATCATTGTCTGACCCAACAAAAAAAACATTATAATATTCATTTTATTTTTCGTGTTCGCATTTATGAGGGAAAAAACACGGGTGAATGTTCATACCAAAATATTAAATTTTAAGCGCGCACGCGCTCTTCTGCGAGAGAGAGAGAGAGAGAGAGAGAGAGCCCCGCCCGACGGCGCGCGCGCTGTCACTCACTATTCAGAGCGGTCAAGCTTCCCCGTACTTTTTGACAAGCGTCCTTGACAGGGAGGCCAGAGCTTCTTTGCAGCTCAAGTCGGCGGCGGTGTGTGCAGTTAACGCTCTATCTGTTGACGGCGCTGAGGGAAAAGCTCCCGCCACTGGAAGAAGCGGTCGCCGCCCATTTGTGCCCTCCTGCGCACCCATCAAAGCCGTGCAGAACGTCTTCAGCACTTGCGGATCGTGCATACTCCGCCGCTTTTTCTGCTACACACCATGGTCGTTCTTTTCTCGAGAAAAGGAGTTTTCTCATAGAAAAAAAATAAAATAAATGCGTCATTGTAACCAGCACTTCTGAAAATGCACTTCCGAATGCGTCTCTGTCCCCAGCATATCAAACCAAACTGACGCCCATGTGACATCGGCGAATGTCATTTTTATTTCCCGATGGCCGATGGCAGTTAACGAGGCAAATATCGGCCGTTACCGATGTTCAGCCGATGCATCGGTGCATCCCTATTTACCATGATTTACTATAGTATACCATGATTTACCATGTGCAAGTATGATTTACTGATTCAGGCATGATTTACCATAGTTTACCACAATTTACCACGATTTACTATAGTTTACCATGATTTACTATAGTATACCACGATTTACCATGTTCAATTATAATTTACTGATTCTAGCATGATTTACCATGATTTACCATAGTTTACCATGATTTACTATAGTATACCATGATTTACCATGTTCAAGTATGATTTACTATGATTCTAGCATGATTTATCATAGTTTACCATGATTTACCATAGTTTACCATGATTTACCATAGTTCACCACGATTTACCATAGTTTACCATGATTTACCATGTTCAAGTATGATTTACTGATTCTAGCATGATTTACCATAGTTTACCACGATTTACCATAGTTTACCCTGATTTACTATAGTATACCATGATTTACCATGTTCAAATATGATTTACTGATTCTAGCATGATTTACCATAGTTTACCATGATTTACCACGATTTACCATACTTTACCATGATTTACTATAGTATACCATGATTTACCATGTTCAAGTATGATTTACTGATTCTAGCATGATTTACCATAGTTTACCATGATTTACCACGATTTACCATACTTTACCATGATTTACTATAGTATACCATGATTTACCATGTTCCAGTATGATTTACTGATTCTAGCATGATTTATCATAGTTTACCATGATTTACCATAGTTTACCATGATTTACTATAGTATACCATGATTTACCACGATTTACCATAGTTTACTATGATTTACTATAGTATACCATGATTTACCATGTTTTAGTATGATTTACTATGATTCTAGGATCATTTACCATAGTTTACCATGATTTACTATAGTATACTATGATTTACCATGTTCAAGTATGATTTACTGATTCTAGCATAATTTACCATAGTTTACCATGATTTACTATAGTTTACCATGATTTACCACGATTTAGCATAGTTTACCATGATTTACTATAGTATACCATGATTTACCATGTTCAAGTCTGATTTACTGATTTTAGCATGATTTAACATAGTTTACCATGATTTACCACGATTTACTATAGTTTACCATGATTTACTATAGTATACCATGATTTACCATGTTCAAGTATGATTTACTGATTCTAGCATGATTTACCATAGTTTACCATGATTTACCATAGTTTACCACGATTTACCACGATTTACCATAGGTTACCATGATTTACTATAGTATACCATGATTTACTATAGTATACCATGATATACCATGTTCAATTATGATTTACTGATTCTAGCATGATTTATCATAGTTTACCATGATTTACCATAGTTTACCATGATTTACCATAGTTTACCATGATTTACTATAGTATACCATGATTTACCATGTTCAAGTATGATTTACTATGATTCTAGCATGATTTACCATAGTTTACCATGATTTACCACGATTTACCATAGTGTACTATGATTTACTATAGTATACCATGATTTACCATGTTTTAGTATGATTTACTATGATTCAAGGTTGATTTACCATAGTTTACCATGATTTAGTCAAAAGAGCCAAGTCCCATCTCTATACTATGTTTTGATGCAGAGATATACGTTTTGCTAAACGGTTGCTAGGATACTCTCTTTGGTTGCTATGGAGTTACTTGGCAGCTGCCAATGATGAAATTCCAAAGGCTTCTTGTCAGTATGAAAGATATAAACCAACTCCCATGCCTCTGTGACATTCAGAATGGAAGATATCCCTCTTTGGATTTTGGTTGCTAGGGTACTCCGTTTGGTTGCTATGGAGTTACTTGGCAGCTGCCAATGATGCAATTGCAAAGGTTTCTTGTCACTATGAATGATATAAACCAACTCCCATGCCTCTGTGACATTCAGAATGTAAGATATCCCTCTTTGGATTTTGGTTGCTAGGGTACTCTGTTTGGTTGCTAGGGAGTGTCTTGGCAGCTGCCAATCATGAAACTCATAGGCTGCTTGTCAATATGAATGATATAAACCAACTACCTTGCCTCTGCGACATTCAGAATGGAAGATATCCCTCTTTGGATTTTGGTTGCTAGGGTACTCTGTTTGGTTGCTATGGAGTTGCTTGACAGCTGCCACTGATGATACTGCAAAGGCTTCTTGTCACTATGAATGAAATAAACAAACTCCCATGCCTCTGTGACATTCAGAATGGAAGATATCCCTCTTTGGATTTTGGTTGCTAGGGTACTCTTTTTGGTTGCTAGGGAGTGGCTTGGCAGCTGCCAATGATGCAATTCCAAAGGCTTCTTGTCAGTATGAATGATATAAACCAACTCCCATGCCTCTGTGACATTCAGAATGGAAGATATCCCTCTCTGGAGTTTGGTTGCTAGGGTAATCTGTTTGGTTGCTATGGAGTTGCTTGACAGCTGCCAATCATGAAACTCCAGAGGCTGCTTGTCATTATGAATGATATAAAACAACTTCCATGCCTGTGTGACATTCAGAATGGAAGATATCCCTCTTTGGATTTTGGTTGCTAGGGTACTCTGATTGGTTGCTATGGAGTTACTTGGCAACTGCCAATGATAAATCTGCAAATACTTCTTGTCACTATGAATGATATAAACCAACTCCCATTCCTGTGTGACATTAAGAATGGAAGATATCCCTCTTTGGATTTTGGTTGCTAGGGTACTCTGTTTGGTTGCTATGGAGTTGCTTGACAGCTGCCACTGATGAAACTGCAAAGGCTTCTTGTCACTGTGAATGATATAAACCAACTCCCATGCCTCTGTGACATTCAGACTGGAAGATATCCCTCTTTGGATTTTGGTTGCTAGGGTACTCTGATTGGTTGCTAGGGAGTGGCTTGGCAGCTGCCAATCATGAAACTCCAAAGGCTTCTTGTCACTATGAATTTTATAAACCAACCCCCATCTCTATACGATGCTCTGATACAGAGATATAGGTCTTGCTAAATAGTTGCTAGGGTACTCTGTTTGGTTGCTATGGAGTGGCTTGGCAGCTGCTAATGCTGAAACTCCAAAGGCTGCTTTTTCAGTATGAATGATATAAACCAACTCCCATGCCTCTGTCATATTCAGAATAGAAGATATCCCTCTAGGATTTTGGTTGCTAAGGTGCTCGACAATGGTTGCTAGGGAGGGGCTAGGAAGTGTTGAGGTGATTCATGATTGGCCATTTGATGCCCTGAGTGAAACGAGACCACCTTTGTGTTTATATGATCTACTAGAGCGTTTCTAGACGTTTCTAGGGTGTTCAGGATGGTTGCTAAGGTATTTTTGGTAGTTGCTATGGTGTTACTAGGTGGTTGGTAGTTGTCAAAGATGTGGTTACTATGGAGTTTTTATAGAGTTATTAAAATCTTTAATAACGAGTGCCTTCAGTACGGCACTCGGCCTGCGGCCTCGTGCCTATGGCCGATTAGGCACAAGCATGGAGCGATATCGCAAGGCCACGAGTGTAATATTGCTTTAAAAAATACAAAAAAATGTACAAATTTATTTTTTTTGGTTTAGGATGGTTGCTAGGGAGCTCTTAGTGGTTGCTAGGGTGCTGTAACTGGTTTCTAGGGTGTGGCTATGAAGATTTTAGGCCATTACTTATTGGCTGCTTGATAATATAAATTCTCTGAGGGAGAGAGAGACGGAGAGACGCAGGGGTGTCAGGCCCTTTGGAGTCTGTGTGTGTGAAAACGTCGGTTTGGATTCAAATGTTTTTAGAACTCCCCATGTTAAGTCAATGGGACTTTTTTGGCCGCTTTTTCGTCCGCTGTGCGAACATCGTACACCCGATCGCTTAGAAAAGTCATAGCACACCTCTCCTCAATGAGCCGGTCGATTTGACACCTCACTCAGGGGTCTGTGACAAACGGTGCGGGGCGAGTTACGCGCCAAACTTTTGTCCGGAATAATAAGAAAAAGAAGAAGAATAACTAGAATGTACATTTCCTGAAGAAAATGTGAAGTGGTGCTTGCAGTGGCAAAACTCGCCACTCGGTTGCTAGGGTGTTATACATGATTGCATACGAGCCAACAACCATGTCTGTACGATGTTCTGGTGCTGAGATATGGCTTATTCATGTTGTTCTGGGTGGTTGCTATGGTGTTCTGGGTGGTTGCTATGGTGTTGCTAGGCGTTTGCTTGGGTATTCTGGGTGGTTGCTAGGCGGTTGCTAGGCAGTTGCTAGGGTATTCTGGGTGGTTGCTATGGTGTTGCTAGGCGGTTGCTAGGGTATTCTGGGTGGTTGCTAGGGTATTCTTAGTGGTTGCTAGGCAGTTGCTAGGCGGTTGCTAGGCTGTTCTGGGTGGTTGCTATGGTGTTGCTAGGCGGTTGCTAGGGTATTCTGGGAAGTTGCTAGGGCGTTGCTAGGCAGTTGCTAGGGTATTCTGGGTGGTTGCTATGGTGTTGCTAGGGTATTCTGGATGGTTGCTAGGGCGTTGCTAGGCAGTTGCTAGGGTATTCTGGGTGGTTGCTATGATGTTGCTAGGTGGTTGCTAGGGTATTCTGGATGGTTGCTAGGGCATTGCTAGGCAGTTGCTAGGGTGTTCTGGGTGGTTGTTATGGTGTTGCTAGGCGGTTGCTAGGGTATTCTGGGTGGTTGCTATTGTGTTGCTAGGCGGTTGCTAGGGTATTCTGGGTGGTTGCTAGGCGGTTGCTAGGGTGTTCTGGGTGGTTGCTATGGTGTTGCTAGGCGGTTGCTAGGGTATTCTGGGTGGTTGCTAGGGCGTTGCTAGGGTATTCTGGGTGGTTGCTATGGTGTTGCTAGGGTATTCTGGATGGTTGCTAGGGCGTTGCTAGGCAGTTGCTAGGGTATTCTGGATGGTTGCTAGGCAGTTGCTAGGGTGTTCTGGGTGGTTGCTATGGGGTTGCTAGGCAGTTGCTATGGTATTCTGGGTGGATGCTAGGGCGTTGCTAGGCAGTTGCTAGGGTGTTCTACGTGGTTGCTAGGTGTTCTGGGTGGTTGCTAGGCAGTTGCTAGGTGTTCTGGGTGGTTGCTAGGCAGTTGCTAGGTGTTCTGGGTGGTTGCTAGGCAGTTGCTAGGGTGTTCTGGGTGGTTGCTAGAGTTTTTTGGTGGTTACTAGAGCATTTCTAGACGTTGCTAGGGTGTTCAGGGTGGTTGCTAAGGTATTTTTGTTAGTTGCTATGGTGTTACTAGGTGGTTGGTAGTTGTCAAATATGGTTACTATGGAGTTTTTATAGAGTTCTTAAAATCTTTAATAACGAGTGCCTTCAGTACGGCACTCGGCCTGCGGCCTCGTGCCTATGGCCGAATAGGCTCAAGCATGGAGCGATATCGCAATGCCATGAGAGTAAAATTGCTTTAAAAAATAAAAAAAAATTAAAAAATATTTTTTTTTTGTTTTAGGGTGGTTGCTAGGGAGCTCTTAGTGGTTGCTAGGGTGCTGTAACTGGTTGCTAGGGTGTGGCTATGAAGATTTTAGGCCATTACTTATTGGCTGCTTGATAATATAAATCCTCTGAGGGAGAGAGAGAGGGAGAGACGCAGGGGTGTCAGGCCCTTTGGAGTGGTGTGTGTGTGAAAACGTCGGTTGGGATTCAAATATTTTTAGAACTCCCAATGTAAAGTCAATGGTACTTTTTTGGCCGCTTTTTCGTCCGCTGTGCGAACATCGTACACCCGATCGCTTAGAAAAGTCATACCACACCTCTCCTCAATGAGCCGGTCGATTTGACACCTCACTCAGGGGTCTGAGACAAACGGTGCGGGGCGAGTTACGCGCCAAACTTTGTCCAGAATAATAAGAAGAATAATAATAACTAGAATGTACATTTCCTGAAGAAAATGTGAAGTGGTGCTTGCAGTGGCAAAATTCGCCACTGGGCAGATGCAGAGCCGTAGAGAGAGAGAGTTGCGACAACGGAAGTTCGAAATGCTTAGTTGTCACGTGATTCGCGTAGACCTCAGATAGTTCCAGGAAGTGCTTCAGCGCCAATTCAAATCGATGGAGTTAGAGAGCAGAACTTTGATTTCTGGTAGTTTGTAGTCAGTAAATTAACTGATTTACAATATGTATATAATACACTGATATGTGAATGTAGTATGTGTTTGTAGTTACAGAAATGTTATTTTTAAAAGATAAAAATCTGCTAGTATTTGATGTTTATAGTGGTCAACCAGCGTTGCCTGCCGTTTGTTAACATATTTCTGGCTAACGTTACCTTGGTTAAAGACCGTGTTGCAGTTGTTTTGAAGTATTTCAAGTATTTCATTTAGGTTCGCGTTTAAAGTCTGTAGAGAGAATGGTGTCGTCTTAGCGGCCCCTAATTTAATAACAAATGATCGTTCCGACGGAAGCGAATCAATGAACAATAACTTTAGCTGGAAAATAACTTTATTAAAGAACCGCTATAAAGCCAAAACAATCTCTGTTACCATACATTACACGTGTATCTCTGTAAAGCTGCTTTGAAACAATCTACATTGTTAAAAGTGCTATATAAATGAAGATGACTTGACTTGACTATTTTTTGTTCTTAAACTAGAATGTTATTTAAAGGTATCACGTAAATAATGTTCACTATGGTTTCACAAGGACAGAGACTTGCAGGTAACAGGTAATTGTCTTAAATCCATTGCAAACAAGTAAAATGTAGAATTTATTAAATGAAATTTCATTAATCTTAATGTTTACAATGCTTATGCACCCCATGCACTTATTACTGTATAAATTAATACATATATTATATATTAATGTATAATATATTAATGTATAATATTACATTTTCAAACAAAACATGATTATACACACACATTATTTCATTAGTGTCCATGTGCATTATTTACTTTTAACATAATTTGATAAATTTATTACCAACATTTCTTTAATCTATAAAAATCTATTTATTTGGTTATTTTATTATAGTAATTACAGTATACTGCATCGTCCAGAGGAGCCTTAATGATGAGTGCAAAGGGTTGTAGATCTCTCTCAAATACTGGTAAAAACTGCTTTCAAGTATGGGTAGGTTGGTACACTTTCCATGTCAGGTGAATTTAAACACTTAGAAATGCTTACAGCTGAAACTTGTTTAAATTTCAAAAAGTCAAAGTTCATGACTCAAAAATATACATTACATCAGTTTATATATATATATATATATATATATATATATATATATATATATATATATATATATACTTTTGCATTGATTTAGCACAATGGGATTTATTAATGTCTAATAAACTGCACGTCAAGCATGTTGTCTGTCATTTCCTCTATGTTGTTCTTGTGGTGTCTGACACAGAGAGGAGAAAATATGCTGAAACTGAAGGTGAGGGTACAGCGTCAGTGCAGGGAGTCTTCATGATCCACTGAATCCCTTTGAGCTTCTTGTGTTGAAAGAGATAAAGGAGACAAAAACGGGACAAATTATATACAGTAGTAGTATATATTACATGTTGTGGTATTTAGTATTATTCCCCATTTAGTCTAGTGTGATTTGTTTTTTAAAATGGCTTGCTGCTTTTAAGCATTGTTTTTAATCTCACAAATAAACTTCCATTTCCCTTTCCCATCAATCCAAAAATCAGCTGAGCTGAAACATAATA
Source organism: Abramis brama (assembly GCA_022829085.1). NCBI lineage: Eukaryota > Metazoa > Chordata > Actinopteri > Cypriniformes > Leuciscidae > Abramis > Abramis brama. Next base: position 39,046,164 of record CM040772.1, read on the forward strand.
TAGACAGCCTAATAGTCAGCAGAAACACAATGTCTAAAAAACTCCACCCATATGTTTTTGTTACTCAAAAATGCAATCTAAAATAAGGATTTTGTTGTTGTTGTACATTTAATGAGGAATGAAACAGATATTCTCATTTTATCACTTCCACATATCACACTCCCCAATGTTATATTTAACCCCTGTTTAGAAGCCTTTCCCTCTTATTACACAACAAAGGATAAAACTGCATTAATAGAACGGGTTTAACCATTAATAGGCTGTTCGTGGTTTGTTATCCGCTACTAACTTTATCCAATGACCTATCTTTTATCTGATAACGTCCCCTAAAACTACTAATTTAGAGATCAATAATCAACTAGCATGCTTTAATACAAGTAAATTTTATTCAGATGTACTGATACAAACGTATTCTTTAAACGTCTTACCTTTTATAAAAGTCCATCACAAACGGTCTGTTCTACCGCGCTGCTGCTACTTCCGGGAACTATTGAGAGGCTCCACGAGCCGCCATTGCTGTAAAAAAAGCGTTCCATTGTAGTCAATGGAGATGTCGCAACTCTCTCTCTCTATGGCTCTGGGCAGATGCTAACACAATTTTCATGTTGTGATACCATGATATACCACATTTTAGCATTATTTACCACGATTTACCATGTTTCTAAGATGATGTACTACGATTTACCACATTCCAGCATGATTTACTATGATTAACATGTTGTTAGAATGATGCTAGCAGGATTAGCATGTTGGTTGGATGATGCTAGCATGATTAGCATGTTGCTAGCATGCTTTTAACAAGATGCTAGCATGATTAGCATTTTGCTAGCATGTTTTTAGCTAGATGCTAGCATGATTAGCATGTTGCTAGCAGTGATATGTGCTCTCAGCTCTCCAGCTCTCAGTGATATGTGTCGGGTCCCCGTTTTGATAACAGTAACTTTCTCAAATGTTTACAGAACAAACGGGAACCCAGTGTGCCTGTATCTTCCTCTATTGCTGTTCTATTACAAGATAGAAAGTCTAAGGCCTTCAATAGCCGTACAGCAAACCTAACTAATCTGGTGCCTCTTACACGTCAAACTAATATTGCTGTGGGGAAAAGTAAGTCTGTTAAGTTAGCACTCCTTAACATTCGCTCACTTAAAAATAAATCACTTCTAGTCAACGACTTAATAACCACAAACAATCTGGATTTTATGCTTCTAAATGAAACCTGGCTAGAAGACAGCTGCAGTGCAACAATCCTCAATGAAGCAGCCCCCCCGAACTTTACTTTTATGAGTGTCTGCAGAGCTGTTAAGAGAGGTGGGGGTCTAGCTGCTCTTTTTAAAGATATCTATCAATGTAAGCAAAAATCATTTGGGAATTACTTGTCTTTCGAATATCTGGGTATTGTGTTAAAAGGTGCTCCACGCATTTTACTTATCATTATTTACAGGCCTCCAAAATACTCTCCAGCCTTTGCTGAGGACTTTACAGAACTGTTATCAACAATTACATCAGAGTTTGACTGTTTTGCCATTGCTGGAGATTTAAACATCCACATAGATAATGCAGAAACCAATATGGCAAAAGAAATCAATACTGTTTTAAAAACTTTTGATCTGACTCAGCATGTTCATGGACCCACACACAATCGTGGACACACTCTAGATTTACTTATCAGTAAGGGTCTAAACATTTCATCGATTGTTATTAAGGATGTAGCACTGTCTGATCATTTCTGTATTTTCTTTGATATATTGATCTCTCCTGCCACTGAAGCTAGATCTGTGTCTGTCAAGAAGAGATGCTTAAATGAGAACACTAGTGTACTATTTATGAAGGCTATATCCTTAACACCAAGCATATCTGCAGACTCTGTTGATTTTCTCCTTGATTCCTTTAACTCAAAAGTTAAAAGTGTAATTGATGATATTGCTCCTGTTAAAGTCAGGAAGAAGAGTGGCAGACAAAAAGCACATTGGAGAAACTCAACAGCAGTGCAAAATATGAAAAGACAATGCAGAAAAGTAGAGCGCATATGGCGGAAGACAAAACTTGTAGTCCATTATAACATCTACAAAGACTGCATCCATGCTTTTAATATGGAACTAGGCAAAGCTAGACAGACTTTCTTCTCAAATATTATAAACAGTAATTTAAACAACACACGCACTCTTTTTGCTACTGTAGAGAGACTGACAAACCCCCCAAGCCAGATTCCCAGTGAAATGCTCTCAGACAACAAGTGCAGTGAGTTTGCCTCTTTCTTCTCTGAGAAAATCAATAATATCAGAAAGGCGATCAGCACATCTTTGAGTTGCCCTGGGGTTAGACAGACCATCAAACCACCTGAGAAAGTAGTTACTATGTCTGACTTCAAAGAAATTGATGGCAAAATTTTGGAAGAAACCGTACAGCACCTTAAAACATCAACCTGTGCTCTTGACACACTTCCCACATCATTTTTCAAAAGTGTGTTAAACAGTTTAGAAGCAGATCTTCTAGAAGTGGTAAATGCCTCACTTCTCTCTGGGAGTTTTCCAAACTCCCTGAAAACTGCAGTTGTCAAGCCCCTCCTGAAAAAGAGCAATCTGGATAAGACCATATTAAGCAACTATAGGCCGATCTCAAATCTTCCTTTCATAGGCAAGATCATTGAAAAAGTTGTCTTCAATCAGCTGAACAAATTCTTATGCTCGAATGGATACTTTGACAATTTTCAATCTGGTTTCCGACCGCACCACAGCACAGAGACAGCGCTCATAAAGATAATAAACGATATTCGCTTAAATACTGATTCAGGCAAATTATCAGTGCTGGTACTACTCGACCTCAGTGCTGCATTTGACACTGTCGATCATAACATACTTCTTGACAGGCTGGAAAACTGTGTGGGGCTTTCTGGGATAGTCCTGAAATGGTTCAGGTCATACTTAGATGGGAGAGGTTATTATGTGAGTATAGGAGATCATAAGTCTGAGTGGACATCAATGACATGCGGAGTCCCTCAAGGCTCAATTCTTGCGCCACTCCTGTTCAACCTGTATATGCTCCCAATGAGCCAAATAATGAGAAAGAACCAAATTGCTTACCACAGCTATGCAGACGACACACAGCTCTACTTAGCCCTATCGCCTAACGATTACAGCCCCATTGACTCCCTGTGCCAATGCATCGATGAAGTCGACAGTTGGATGTGTCAAAACTTTCTTCAGTTAAACAAAGACAAAACTGAAGTCATTGCATTTGGAAACAAAGATGAAGTTCTCAAGGTGAACGCATACCTTCACTCTAGGGGTCAAACAACTAAACATCAAGTCAGGAATCTTGGTGTGACACTAGAGTCAGACCTTAGTTTCAGTAGTCATGTCAAAGCAATAACTAAATCAGCATACTATCATCTAAAAAATATTGCAAGAATTAGATACTTTGTTTCCAGACAAGACTTAGAGAAACTTGTTCATGCTTTCATCACCAGCAGGGTGGATTATTGTAATGGACTCCTCACTGGCCTTCCCAAAAAGACCATAAGACAGTTGCAGCTCATACAGAACGCTGCTGCCAGGATTCTGAGCAGAACCAGAAAATATGAACATATCACACCAGTCCTCAGGTCTTTACACTGGCTCCCAGTTAAATTTAGGATTGATTTTAAAGTATTATTACTGGTATATAAATCATTCAATGGCCTAGGACCTCAATATATTGCAGATATGCTCACTGAATATAAACCCAACAGATCACTCAGATCACTAGGATCATATCAGCTAGAAATACCAAGGGTTCACTCTAAGCATGGCGAGTCCGCTTTTAGCTATTATGCCAGCCGCAGCTGGAACCAGCTTCCAGAAGAGATCAGATGTGCTCCTACAGTAGTGACTTTCAAATCCAGACTCAAAACACATCTGTTTAGCTATGCATTTACTGAATGAGCACTGTGCCAATGTTCGTCCGACTGTTTGTACTGTACTGTATTTTATTTTTTATTTTTCTAAACTGTTTTAATTATTCTTATTTCTTTTTATTATTTTAATTTCTTCTATGTAAAGCACTTTGAATTGCCACTGTGTATGAAAAGTGCTATATAAATAAACTTGCCTTGCCTAGCATGCTTTTAACAAGATGCTAGCATGATTAGCATTTTGCTAGCATGTTTTTAGCTAGATGTTAACATGATTAGCATGTTGTTAGCATTATGCTAGCTTGATTAGCATGTTGCTAGCATGATTAGCATGTTGCTAACATGATGCTAGTTTGATTAGCATGTTGCTAGCATTATGCTAGCATGATTAGCATGTTGCTAGCATGATGCTAGCTTGATTAGCATGATGCTAGCATTATGCTAGCTTTATTAGCATGTTGGTAGCATAATGCTAGCATGATTAGCATGTTGCTAGCATGAGGCTAGCTTGATTAGCATGTTGCTAGCATGATTTTAGCATGATTAGCATGTTGCTAGCATGATGCTAGCTTGATTAGCATGTTGCTAACATGATGCTAGTTTGATTAGCATGTTGCTAGCATTATGCTAGCATGATTAGCATGTTGCTAGCATGATGCTAGCTTGATTAGCATGATGCTAGCATTATGCTAGCTTTATTAGCATGTTGGTAGCATAATGCTAGCATGATTAGCATGTTGCTAGCATGAGGCTAGCTTGATTAGCATGTTGCTAGCATGATTTTAGCATGATTAGCATGTTGCTAGGATGATGCTAGCTTGATTAGCATGTTGCTAGCATGATGCTAGCTTGATTAACATGTTGCCAGCTTGATTAGCATGTTGCCAGGTGGTTGCTAGGGTGTTCTGGGTGGTTGCTATGGTGTTGCTCGCCAGTTGCTAAGGTGTTCTGGGTGGTTGCTAGGCAGTTGCTAGGGTATTCTTGGTGGTTGCTAGGGCGTTGCTAGGTGGTTGCTAGGGTGTTCTGGGTGGTTGCTATGGTGTTGCTAGGCAGTTGCTATGGTATTCTGGGTGGATGCTAGGGCATTGCTAGGCAGTTGCTAGGGTGTTCTGGGTGGTTGCTAGGTGTTTTGGGTGGTTGCTAGGCAGTTGCTAGGCAGTTGCTAGGGTGTTTTGGGTGCTTGCTAGAGTTTTTTGTGGTTACTAGAGCATTTCTAGACGTTGCTATGGTGTTCAGGGTGGTTGCTAAGGTGTTTTTGTTAGTTGCTATGGTGTTACTAGGTGGTTGGTAGTGGTCAAAGATGGTTACTATGGAGTTTTTAGAGAGTTCTTAAAATCTTTAATAACGAGTGCCTTCTGTACGGCACTCGGCCTGCGGCCTCGTGCCTATGGCCGAATAGGCACCAGCATGGAGCGATATCGCAAGGCCACGAGAGTAAAATTGCTTTAAAAAATAAAAAAAAATTAAAAAATGTTTTTTTTTTTGTTTAGGGTGGTTGCTATGGAGCTCTTAGTGGTTGCTAGGGTGCTGAAACTGGTTGCTAGGGTGTGGCTATGAAGATTTTAGGCCATTACTTATTGGCTGCTTGATAATATAAATCCTCTGAGGGAGAGAGAGAGGGAGAGATGCAGGGGTGTCAGGCCCTTTGGAGTGGTGTGTGTGTGAAAACGTCGGTTGGGATTCAAATATTTTTAGAACTCCCAATGTAAAGTCAATGGGACTTTTTTGGCCGCTTTTTCGTCCGCTGTGCGAACATCGTACACCTGATCGCTTAGAAAAGTCATAGCACACCTCTCCTCAATGAGCCGGTCGATTTGACACCTCACTCAGGGGTCTGTGACAAATGGTGCGGGGCGAGTTACGCGCCAAACTTTTGTCCAGAATAATAAAAAGAATAATAATAAGTATGAGCAATAACAATAGTGATGCTTTCAAAAAAGCACCACTAATAAGTATGAGCAATAACAATAGTGATGCTTTCAAAAAAGCACCACTAATAAGTATGAGCAATAACAATAGTGATGCTTTTAAAAAAGCACCACTAATAATAATAATAATAACTAGAATGTACATTTCCTGAAGAAAATGTGAAGTGGTGCTTGCAGTGGCAAAATTCGCCACTGGGCAGATGCTAACACAATTAACATGTTGTGAGACCATGATATACCACGTTTTAGAATTATTTACCACGATTTACCATGTTTCTAAGATGATTTACTACGATTTACCACATTCCAGCATGATTTACTATGATTAACATGTTGTTAGAATGATGCTAGCAGGATTAGCATGTTGGTTGGATGATGCTAGCATGATTAGCATGTTGTTAACATGCTTTTAACAAGATGCTAGCATGATTAGCATTTTGCTAGCAAGTTTTTAGCTAGATGCTAACATGATTAGCATGTTGCTAGCATGATGCTAGCTTGATTAGCATGTTGCTAGCATGATGCTAGCTTGATTAGCATGTTGCTAGCATGATTAGCATGTTGCTAGCATGATGCTAGCTTGATTAGCATGTTGCTAGCATGATGCTAGCATGATTAGCATGTTGCCAGCATGTTTTTAGCAAGATGCTGTTGCCAGGTGGTTGCTAGGGTGTTCTGGGTGGTTGCTATGGTGTTGCTAGGCAGTTGCTAAGGTGTTCTGGGTGGTTGCTAGGCAGTTGCTAGGGTATTCTTGGTGGTTGCTATGCAGTTGCTAGGGTATTCTTGGTGTTTGCTAGGGCGTTGCTAGGTGGTTGCTAGGGTGTTCTGGGTGGTTGCTATGGTGTTGCTAGGCAGTTGCTATGGTATTCTGGGTGGATGCTAGGGCATTGCTAGGCAGTTGCTAGGCTGTTCTGGGTGGTTGCTAGGCAGTTGCTAGGCTGTTCTGGGTGGTTGCTAGGCAGTTGCTAGGTGTTCTGGGTGGTTGCTAGGCAGTTGCTAGGGTGTTCTGGGTGGTTGCTAGAGTTTTTTGGTGGTTACTAGAGCATTTCTAGACGTTGCTAGGGTGTTCAGGGTGGTTGCTAAGGTATTTTTGGTAGTTGCTATGGTGTTACTAGGTGGTTGGTAGTTGTCAAATATGGTTACTATGGAGTTTTTATAGAGTTCTTAAAATCTTTAATAACGAGTGCCTTCAGTACGGCACGAGGCCTGCGGCCTCGTGCCTATGGCCGAATAGGCACAAGCATGGAGCGATATCGCAAGGCCATGAGAGTAAAATTGCTTTAAAAAATAAAAAAAAATAAAAAAAATGTTTTTTTTTTGTTTAGGGTGGTTGCTAGGGAGCTCTTAGTGGTTGCTAGGGTGCTGAAACTGGTTGCTAGGGTGTGGCTATGAAGATTTTAGGCCATTACTTATTGGCTGCTTGATAATATAAATCCTCTGAGGGAGAGAGAGAGGGAGAGACGCAGGGCTGTCAGGCCCTTTTGGAGTCTGTGTGTGTGAAAACGTCGGTTGGGATTCAAATATTTTTAGAACTCCCAATGTAAAGTCAATGGGACTTTTTTGGCCGCTTTTTCGTCCGCTGTGCGAACATCGTACACCCGATCGCTTAGAAAAGTCATAGCACACCTCTCCTCAATGAGCCGCTCGATTTGACGCCTCACTCAGGGGTCTGTGACAAACGGTGCGGGGCGAGTTTCGCGCCAAACTTTGTCCAGAATAATAAAAAGAAGAAGAATAATAATAAGTATGAGCAATAACAATAGTGATGCTTTCAAAAAAGCACCACTAACTAGAATGTACATTTCCTGAAGAAAATGTGAAGTGGTGCTTGCAGTGGCAAAATTCGCCACTGGGCAGATGCTAACACAATTGACATGTTGTGATACCATGATATACCACATTTTAGCATTATTTACCACGATTTACCATGTTTCTAAGATGATTTATTACGATTTAACACATTCCAGCATGATTTACTATGATTAACATGTTGTTAGAATGATGCTAGCAGGATTAGCATGTTGTTAGCATGATTAGCATGTTGGTTGGATGATGCTAGCATGATTAGCATGTTGCTACCATGCTTTTAACAAGATGCTAGCATGATTAGCATGTTGCTAGCATGTTTTTAGCTAGATGCTAACATGATTAGCATGTTGCTAGCATGATGCTAGCTTGATTAGCATGATGCTAGCATTATGCTAGCTTGATTAGCATGTTGTTAGCATGATGCTAGCTTTATTAGCATGTTGGTAGCCTAATGCTAGCATGATTAGCATGTTGCTAGCTTGATTCGCATTATGCTAGCTTGATTAGCATGTTGCTAACATAATGCTAGCATGATTAGCATGTTGCTAGCATGATGCTAGCTTGATTAGCATAATGTTAACATTATGCTAGCTTGATTAGCATGTTGTTAGCATGATGCTAGCTTTATTAGCATGTTGGTAGCATAATGCTAGCATGATTAGCATGTTGCTAGCATGATGCTAGCTTGATTAGCATGTTGCCAGCATGTTTTTAGCAAGATGCTGTTGCCAGGTGGTTGCTAGGGTGTTCTGGGTGGTTGCTATGGTGTTGCTAGGCAGTTGCTAAGGTGTTCTGGGTGGTTGCTAGGCAGTTGCTAGGGTATTCTTGGTGGTTGCTAGGCAGTTGCTAGGGTATTCTTGGTGGTTGCTAGGGCGTTGCTAGGTGGTTGCTAGGGTGTTCTGGGTGGTTGCTATGGTGTTGCTAGGCAGTTGCTATGGTATTCTGGGTGGATACTAGGGCATTGCTAGGCAGTTGCTAGGGTGTTCTGGGTGGTTGCTAGGTGTTCTGGGTGGTTGCTAGGCAGTTGCTAGGTGTTCTAGGTGGTTGCTAGGCAGTTGCTAGGGTGTTCTGGGTGCTTGCTAGAGTTTTTTGTGGTTACTAGAGCATTTCTAGACGTTGCTAGGGTGTTCAGGGTGGTTGCTAAGGTGTTTTTGTTAGTTGCTATGGTGTTACTAGGTGGTTGGTAGTTGTCAAATATGGTTACTATGGAGTTTTTATAGAGTTCTTAAAATCTTTAATAACGAGTGCCTTCTGTACGGCACTCGGCCTGCGGCCTCGTGCCTATGGCCGAATAGGCACAAGCATGGAGTGATATCGCAAGGCCACGAGAGTAAAATTGCTTTAAAAAATATAAAAAAAATATAAAAATGTTTTTTTTTGGTTTAGGGTGGTTGCTAGGGAGCTCTTAGTGGTTGCTAGGGTGCTGAAACTGGTTGCTAGGGTGTGGCCATGAAGATTTTAGGCCATAACTTATTGGCTGCTTGATAATATAAATCCTCTGAGGGAGAGAGAGAGGGAGAGACGCAGGGGTGTCAGGCCCTTTGGAGTGGTGTGTGTGTGAAAACGTCGGTTTGGATTTGAATTTTTTTAGAATGCCCAATGTAAAGTCAATGGGACTTTTTTGGCCGCTTTTTCGTCCGCTGTGCGAACATCGTACACCCGATCGCTTAGAAAAGTCATAGCACACCTCTCCTCAATGAGCCGGTCGATTTGACACCTCACTCAGGGGTCTGTGACAAACGATGCGGGGCGCATTACGCGCCAAACTTTTGTCCGGAATAATAATAAGAACTAGAATGTACATTTCCTGAAGAAAATGTGAAGTGGTGCTTGCAGTGGCAAAACTCGCCACTCGGTTGCTAGGGTGTTATACATGATTGCATACGAGCCAACAACCATGTCTGTACGATGTTCTGGTGCTGAGATATGGCTTGTTCATGTTGTTCTGGGTGGTTGCTATGGTGTTCTGGGTGGTTGCTATGGTGTTGCTAGGCGGTTGCTAGGGTATTCTGGGTGGTTGCTAGGCGGTTGCTAGGGTATTCTGGGTGGTTGCTAGGCGGTTGCTAGGGTGTTCTGGGTGGTTGCTATGGTGTTGCTAGGCGGTTGCTAGGGTATTCTGGGTGGTTGCTAGGACGTTGCTAGGCAGTTGCTAGGGTATTCTGGGTGGTTGCTATGATGTTGCTAGGCGGTTGCTAGGGTATTCTGGATGGTTGCTAGGGTGTTGCTAGGCAGTTGCTAGGGTGTTCTGGGTGGTTGCTATGGTGTTGCTAGGCGGTTGCTAGGGTGTTCTGGGTGGTTGCTAGGGCGTTGCTAGGCAGTTGCTAGGGTATTCTGGGTGGTTGCTATGATGTTGCTAGGTGGTTGCTAGGGTATTCTGGATGGTTGCTAGGGCGTTGCTAGGCAGTTGCTAGGGTGTTCTGGGTGGTTGTTATGGTGTTGCTAGGCGGTTGCTAGGGTATTCTGGGTGGTTGCTATTGTGTTGCTAGGCGGTTGCTAGGGTATTATGGGTGGTTGCTAGGGTATTCTTAGTGGTTGTTAGGCAGTTGCTAGGTGGTTGCTAGGGTGTTCTGGGTGGTTGCTATGGTGTTGCTAGGCGGTTGCTAGGGTATTCTGGGTGGTTGCTAGGGCGTTGCTAGGCAGTTGCTAGGGTATTCTGGGTGGTTGCTAGGGCGTTGCTAGGCAGTTGCTAGGGTATTCTGGGTGGTTGCTATGGTGTTGCTAGGGTATTCTGGATGGTTGCTAGGGCGTTGCTAGGCAGTTGCTAGGGTATTCTGGGTGGTTGCTATGGTGTTGCTAGGCGGTTGCTAGGGTATTCTGGGTGGTTGCTATGGGGTTGCTAGGCAGTTGCTATGGTATTCTGGGTGGATGCTAGGGCGTTGCTAGGCAGTTGCTAGGGTGTTCTATGTGGTTGCTAGGTGTTCTGGGTGGTTGCTAGGCAGTTGCTAGGTGTTCTGGGTGGTTGCTAGGCAGTTCTGGGTGGTTGCTAGAGTTTTTTGGTGGTTACTAGAGCATTTCTAGACGTTGCTAGGGTGTTCAGGGTGGTTGCTAAGGTGTTGCTAGGCAGTTGCTAAGGTGTTCTGGGTGGTTGCTAGGCAGTTGCTAGGGTATTCTTGGTGGTTGCTAGGCAGTTGCTAGGGTATTCTTGGTGGTTGCTAGGGCGTTGCTAGGTGGTTGCTAGGGTGTTCTGGGTGGTTGCTATGGTGTTGCTAGGCAGTTGCTATGGTATTCTGGGTGGATGCTAGGGCATTGCTAGGCAGTTGCTAGGGTGTTCTGGGTGGTTGCTAGGTGTTTTGGGTGGTTGCTAGGCAGTTGCTAGGTGTTCTAGGTGGTTGCTAGTCAGTTGCTAGGGTGTTCTGGGTGCTTGCTAGAGTTTTTTGTGGTTACTAGAGCATTTCTAGACGTTGCTATGGTGTTCAGGGTGGTTGCTAAGGTGTTTTTGTTAGTTGCTATGGTGTTACTAGGTGGTTGGTAGTTGTCAAAGATGGTTACTTTGGAGTTTTTAGAGAGTTCTTAAAATCTTTAATAACGAGTGCCTTCTGTACGGCACTCGGCCTGCGGCCTCGTGCCTATGGCCGAATAGGCACAAGCATTGAGCGATATCGCAAGGCCACGAGAGTAAAATTGCTTTAAAAAATATAAAAAAAATAAAAAAATGGTTTTTTTTGGTTTAGGGTAGTTGCTAGGGAGCTCTAAGTGGTTGCTAGGGTGCTGAAACTGGTTGCTAGGGTGTGGCTATGAAGATTTTAGGCCAAAACTTATTGGCTGCTTGATAATATAAATCCTCTGAGGGAGAGAGAGAGGGAGAGATGCAGGGGTGTCAGGCCCTTTGGAGTCTGTGTGTGTGAAAACGTCGGTTGGGATTCAAATATTTTTAGAACTCCCAATGTAAAGTCAATGGGACTTTTTTGGCCGCTTTTTCGTCCGCTGTGCGAACATCGTACACCTGATCGCTTAGAAAAGTCATAGCACACCTCTCCTCAATGAGCCGCTCGATTTGACGCCTCACTCAGGGGTCTATGACAAACAGTGCGGGGCGAGTTTCGCGCCAAACTTTTGTGTGGAAGAATAATAATAAGAAGAATAATAATAAGTATGAGCAATAACAATAGTGATGCCTTGCTTTCAGCAAGCACCACTAACTAGAATGTACATTTCCTGAAGAAAATGTGAAGTGGTGCTTGCAGTGGCAAAACTCGCCACTCTGTTGCTAGAGTGTGGTACATGATTGCATACGAGCCAACAAACATGTCTGTACGATGTTCTGGTGCTGAGATATGGTTTATTCATGTTGTTCAGGTGGTTGCTAGGGTGTTGCTAGGGTGTTCTGTGTGGTTGCTATGGCTTTGCTAGGTGGTTGCTAGGGTGTTCTGGGTGGTTGCTATGGTGTTGCTAGGCGGTTGCTAGGGTATTCTGGGTGGTTGCTAGGGCGTTGCTAGGCAGTTGCTAGGGTGTTCTGGGTGGTTGCTAGGCGGTTGCTAGGGTATTCTGGGGGGTTGCTAGGCGGTTGCTAGGGTATTCTTGGTGGTTGCTAGGGCGTTGCTAGGCAGTTGCTAGGGTGTTCTGAGTGGTTGCTATGGCGTTGCTAGGCGGTTGCTAGGGTATTCTGAGTGGTTGCTAGGGCGTTGCTAGGCAGTTGCTAGGGTATTCTGGGTGGTTGCTAGGGCGTTGCTAGGGTGTTCTGAGTGGTTGCTATGGTGTTGCTAGGGTGTTATGGGTGGTTGCTAGGCGGTTGCTAGGGTATTCTTGGTGGTTGCCAGGGCGTTGCTAGGCAGTTGCTAGGGTGTTCTGGGTGGTTGCTATGGTGTTGCTAGGCGGTTGCTAGGGTATTCTGGGTGGTTGCTAGGGCGTTGCTAGGCAGTTGCTAGGGTATTCTGGGTGGTTGCTATGGTGTTGCTAGGCGGTTGCTAGGGTATTCTGGGTGGTTGCTAGGACGTTGCTAGGCAGTTGCCAGGGTGTTCTGGGTGGTTGCTAGGGTGTTGTTAGGCGGTTGCTAGGGTATTCTGGGTGGTTGCTATGGTGTTGCTAGGCGGTTGCTAGGGTATTCTGGGTGGTTGCTAGGCGGTTGCTAGGGTATTATTGGTGGTTGCTAGGGCGTTGCTAGGCAGTTGCTAGGGTGTTCTGGGTGGTTGCTATGGTGTTGCTAGGCGGTTGCTAGGGTATTCTGGGTGGTTGCTAGGGCGTTGCTAGGGTGTTATGGGTGGTTGCTATGGTGTTGCTAGGCGGTTGCTAGGGTATTCTGGGTGGTTGCTAGGGCGTTGCTAGGCAGTTGCTAGGGTATTCTGGGTGGTTGCTATGGTGTTACTAGGTGGTTGCTAGGGTATTCTGGATGGTTGCTAGGCAGTTGCTATGGTATTCTGGGTGGTTGCTATGGTGTTGCTAGGCGGTTGCTAGGGTATTCTGGGTGGTTGCTAGGATGTTGCTAGGGTATTCTATGTGGTTGCTAGGGCGTTGCTAGGCAGTTGCTAGGGTATTCTGGGTGGTTGCTAGGGCATTGCTAGGCAGTTGCTAGGGTGTTCTGGGTGGTTGCTATGGTGTTGCTAGGTGGTTGGTAGGGTATTTTGGGTGGTTGCTAGGGAGTTGCTAGGCAGTTGCTATGGTGTTCAGGGCGGTTGCTAAGGTATTATGGGTGGTTACTATGGTGTTACTAAGTGGTTGGTAGTTGTCACAGATGATTACTATTGGAGTTCTTAGCATTTTCTTGGCATGATTTAGCACTTACCTAGTCGCTATTAGCATGTAGCTATTCACAGCTAGCATGTGTAGCATGTTGGAATTCCTCTTTGCTAGCATGAGTCAAAAGAGCCAACCCCCATCTCTATACGATGTTCTGATGCAGAGAAATAGGTCTTGTAAAATGGTTGCTAGGGTACTCTGTTTGGTTGCTATGGAGTTGCTTGGCAGCTGCCAATGATGAAACTGCAAAGGCTTCTTGTCACTATGAATGATATAAACCAACTCCCATGCCTCTGTGACATTCAGAATGGAAGATATCCCTCTTTGGATTTTGGTTGCTAGGGTACTCTGTTTGGTTGCTAGGGAGGGGCTAGGAAGTGTTGAGGTGATTCATGATTGGCTGGTTGCCTCCCTGAGTCAACTGAGACCACCCCCATGTTTCTATGACAATTCAGTCCAGAGATATCCCTTTGATCTCTTTCAATGGAAGTCTATGGGACTTGTTGCTAAGGTGCTCTAAATGGTTGCTATGGCGTGACAAGATAGCTTCACAATGATCCTGAGAGACTGATTGGTCGTCTGTGTAAAATGAGCCCGCCCCCTTGTCTCTATGACACTGTGATCCAGAGCTACGTTCAATACAAAATCCCTATGCAATGTGTAGGACGGCCCATTTCATGGGCCGTCCTACACCATTGTAAGTCAATGGGAAACTTTGGGACGCTCCTGCCCCCCAGGGGTGCAACTTTTACCCCATTGTGAGGTATGTTCTTACAGAGCCTGTCAGCCTCTTCAAATGTGGCAAATCACACGTTTCTCCGAAATCCTCGCTCAGAGCTACGAGTGGTCAAAGTTCGTCGCAATGTTAAGTCAATGGGACTTTTTTGGCCGCTTTTTCGCCCCTGGGGCGAACACCGCCCCCCCGATCGCTTATAAAAGTCATAGCACACCTCTCCTCAATGAGCCGGTCGATTTGACACCTCACTCAGGGGTCTGTGACTAACGGTGCGGGGCGAGTTACGCGCCAAACTTTGTCCAGAATAATAATAAAAAGAATAATAAGTATGAGCAATAACAATAGTGATGCTTTCAAAAAAGCACCACTAACTAGAATGTACATTTCCTGAAGAAAATGTGAAGTGGTGCTTGCAGTGGCAAAACTCGCCACTCGGTTGCTAGGGTGTTATACATGATTGCATACGAGCCAACAACCATGTCTGTACGATGTTCTGGTGCTGAGATATGGCTTGTTCATGTTGTTCTGGGTGGTTGCTATGGTGTTCTGGGTGGTTGCTATGGTGTTGCTAGGCGGTTGCTAGGGTATTCTGGGTGGTTGCTAGGCGGTTGCTAGGGTATTCTGGGTGGTTGCTAGGCGGTTGCTAGGGTGTTCTGGGTGGTTGCTATGGTGTTGCTAGGCGGTTGCTAGGGTATTCTGGGTGGTTGCTAGGACGTTGCTAGGCAGTTGCTAGGGTATTCTGGGTGGTTGCTATGATGTTGCTAGGCGGTTGCTAGGGTATTCTGGATGGTTGCTAGGGTGTTGCTAGGCAGTTGCTAGGGTGTTCTGGGTGGTTGCTATGGTGTTGCTAGGCGGTTGCTAGGGTGTTCTGGGTGGTTGCTAGGGCGTTGCTAGGCAGTTGCTAGGGTATTCTGGGTGGTTGCTATGATGTTGCTAGGTGGTTGCTAGGGTATTCTGGATGGTTGCTAGGGCGTTGCTAGGCAGTTGCTAGGGTGTTCTGGGTGGTTGTTATGGTGTTGCTAGGCGGTTGCTAGGGTATTCTGGGTGGTTGCTATTGTGTTGCTAGGCGGTTGCTAGGGTATTATGGGTGGTTGCTAGGGTATTCTTAGTGGTTGTTAGGCAGTTGCTAGGTGGTTGCTAGGGTGTTCTGGGTGGTTGCTATGGTGTTGCTAGGCGGTTGCTAGGGTATTCTGGGTGGTTGCTAGGGCGTTGCTAGGCAGTTGCTAGGGTATTCTGGGTGGTTGCTAGGGCGTTGCTAGGCAGTTGCTAGGGTATTCTGGGTGGTTGCTATGGTGTTGCTAGGGTATTCTGGATGGTTGCTAGGGCGTTGCTAGGCAGTTGCTAGGGTATTCTGGGTGGTTGCTATGGTGTTGCTAGGCGGTTGCTAGGGTATTCTGGGTGGTTGCTATGGGGTTGCTAGGCAGTTGCTATGGTATTCTGGGTGGATGCTAGGGCGTTGCTAGGCAGTTGCTAGGGTGTTCTATGTGGTTGCTAGGTGTTCTGGGTGGTTGCTAGGCAGTTGCTAGGTGTTCTGGGTGGTTGCTAGGCAGTTCTGGGTGGTTGCTAGAGTTTTTTGGTGGTTACTAGAGCATTTCTAGACGTTGCTAGGGTGTTCAGGGTGGTTGCTAAGGTGTTGCTAGGCAGTTGCTAAGGTGTTCTGGGTGGTTGCTAGGCAGTTGCTAGGGTATTCTTGGTGGTTGCTAGGCAGTTGCTAGGGTATTCTTGGTGGTTGCTAGGGCGTTGCTAGGTGGTTGCTAGGGTGTTCTGGGTGGTTGCTATGGTGTTGCTAGGCAGTTGCTATGGTATTCTGGGTGGATGCTAGGGCATTGCTAGGCAGTTGCTAGGGTGTTCTGGGTGGTTGCTAGGTGTTTTGGGTGGTTGCTAGGCAGTTGCTAGGTGTTCTAGGTGGTTGCTAGTCAGTTGCTAGGGTGTTCTGGGTGCTTGCTAGAGTTTTTTGTGGTTACTAGAGCATTTCTAGACGTTGCTATGGTGTTCAGGGTGGTTGCTAAGGTGTTTTTGTTAGTTGCTATGGTGTTACTAGGTGGTTGGTAGTTGTCAAAGATGGTTACTTTGGAGTTTTTAGAGAGTTCTTAAAATCTTTAATAACGAGTGCCTTCTGTACGGCACTCGGCCTGCGGCCTCGTGCCTATGGCCGAATAGGCACAAGCATTGAGCGATATCGCAAGGCCACGAGAGTAAAATTGCTTTAAAAAATATAAAAAAAATAAAAAAATGGTTTTTTTTGGTTTAGGGTAGTTGCTAGGGAGCTCTAAGTGGTTGCTAGGGTGCTGAAACTGGTTGCTAGGGTGTGGCTATGAAGATTTTAGGCCAAAACTTATTGGCTGCTTGATAATATAAATCCTCTGAGGGAGAGAGAGAGGGAGAGATGCAGGGGTGTCAGGCCCTTTGGAGTCTGTGTGTGTGAAAACGTCGGTTGGGATTCAAATATTTTTAGAACTCCCAATGTAAAGTCAATGGGACTTTTTTGGCCGCTTTTTCGTCCGCTGTGCGAACATCGTACACCTGATCGCTTAGAAAAGTCATAGCACACCTCTCCTCAATGAGCCGCTCGATTTGACGCCTCACTCAGGGGTCTATGACAAACAGTGCGGGGCGAGTTTCGCGCCAAACTTTTGTGTGGAAGAATAATAATAAGAAGAATAATAATAAGTATGAGCAATAACAATAGTGATGCCTTGCTTTCAGCAAGCACCACTAACTAGAATGTACATTTCCTGAAGAAAATGTGAAGTGGTGCTTGCAGTGGCAAAACTCGCCACTCTGTTGCTAGAGTGTGGTACATGATTGCATACGAGCCAACAAACATGTCTGTACGATGTTCTGGTGCTGAGATATGGTTTATTCATGTTGTTCAGGTGGTTGCTAGGGTGTTGCTAGGGTGTTCTGTGTGGTTGCTATGGCTTTGCTAGGTGGTTGCTAGGGTGTTCTGGGTGGTTGCTATGGTGTTGCTAGGCGGTTGCTAGGGTATTCTGGGTGGTTGCTAGGGCGTTGCTAGGCAGTTGCTAGGGTGTTCTGGGTGGTTGCTAGGCGGTTGCTAGGGTATTCTGGGGGGTTGCTAGGCGGTTGCTAGGGTATTCTTGGTGGTTGCTAGGGCGTTGCTAGGCAGTTGCTAGGGTGTTCTGAGTGGTTGCTATGGCGTTGCTAGGCGGTTGCTAGGGTATTCTGAGTGGTTGCTAGGGCGTTGCTAGGCAGTTGCTAGGGTATTCTGGGTGGTTGCTAGGGCGTTGCTAGGGTGTTCTGAGTGGTTGCTATGGTGTTGCTAGGGTGTTATGGGTGGTTGCTAGGCGGTTGCTAGGGTATTCTTGGTGGTTGCCAGGGCGTTGCTAGGCAGTTGCTAGGGTGTTCTGGGTGGTTGCTATGGTGTTGCTAGGCGGTTGCTAGGGTATTCTGGGTGGTTGCTAGGGCGTTGCTAGGCAGTTGCTAGGGTATTCTGGGTGGTTGCTATGGTGTTGCTAGGCGGTTGCTAGGGTATTCTGGGTGGTTGCTAGGACGTTGCTAGGCAGTTGCCAGGGTGTTCTGGGTGGTTGCTAGGGTGTTGTTAGGCGGTTGCTAGGGTATTCTGGGTGGTTGCTATGGTGTTGCTAGGCGGTTGCTAGGGTATTCTGGGTGGTTGCTAGGCGGTTGCTAGGGTATTATTGGTGGTTGCTAGGGCGTTGCTAGGCAGTTGCTAGGGTGTTCTGGGTGGTTGCTATGGTGTTGCTAGGCGGTTGCTAGGGTATTCTGGGTGGTTGCTAGGGCGTTGCTAGGGTGTTATGGGTGGTTGCTATGGTGTTGCTAGGCGGTTGCTAGGGTATTCTGGGTGGTTGCTAGGGCGTTGCTAGGCAGTTGCTAGGGTATTCTGGGTGGTTGCTATGGTGTTACTAGGTGGTTGCTAGGGTATTCTGGATGGTTGCTAGGCAGTTGCTATGGTATTCTGGGTGGTTGCTATGGTGTTGCTAGGCGGTTGCTAGGGTATTCTGGGTGGTTGCTAGGATGTTGCTAGGGTATTCTATGTGGTTGCTAGGGCGTTGCTAGGCAGTTGCTAGGGTATTCTGGGTGGTTGCTAGGGCATTGCTAGGCAGTTGCTAGGGTGTTCTGGGTGGTTGCTATGGTGTTGCTAGGTGGTTGGTAGGGTATTTTGGGTGGTTGCTAGGGAGTTGCTAGGCAGTTGCTATGGTGTTCAGGGCGGTTGCTAAGGTATTATGGGTGGTTACTATGGTGTTACTAAGTGGTTGGTAGTTGTCACAGATGATTACTATTGGAGTTCTTAGCATTTTCTTGGCATGATTTAGCACTTACCTAGTCGCTATTAGCATGTAGCTATTCACAGCTAGCATGTGTAGCATGTTGGAATTCCTCTTTGCTAGCATGAGTCAAAAGAGCCAACCCCCATCTCTATACGATGTTCTGATGCAGAGAAATAGGTCTTGTAAAATGGTTGCTAGGGTACTCTGTTTGGTTGCTATGGAGTTGCTTGGCAGCTGCCAATGATGAAACTGCAAAGGCTTCTTGTCACTATGAATGATATAAACCAACTCCCATGCCTCTGTGACATTCAGAATGGAAGATATCCCTCTTTGGATTTTGGTTGCTAGGGTACTCTGTTTGGTTGCTAGGGAGGGGCTAGGAAGTGTTGAGGTGATTCATGATTGGCTGGTTGCCTCCCTGAGTCAACTGAGACCACCCCCATGTTTCTATGACAATTCAGTCCAGAGATATCCCTTTGATCTCTTTCAATGGAAGTCTATGGGACTTGTTGCTAAGGTGCTCTAAATGGTTGCTATGGCGTGACAAGATAGCTTCACAATGATCCTGAGAGACTGATTGGTCGTCTGTGTAAAATGAGCCCGCCCCCTTGTCTCTATGACACTGTGATCCAGAGCTACGTTCAATACAAAATCCCTATGCAATGTGTAGGACGGCCCATTTCATGGGCCGTCCTACACCATTGTAAGTCAATGGGAAACTTTGGGACGCTCCTGCCCCCCAGGGGTGCAACTTTTACCCCATTGTGAGGTATGTTCTTACAGAGCCTGTCAGCCTCTTCAAATGTGGCAAATCACACGTTTCTCCGAAATCCTCGCTCAGAGCTACGAGTGGTCAAAGTTCGTCGCAATGTTAAGTCAATGGGACTTTTTTGGCCGCTTTTTCGCCCCTGGGGCGAACACCGCCCCCCCGATCGCTTATAAAAGTCATAGCACACCTCTCCTCAATGAGCCGGTCGATTTGACACCTCACTCAGGGGTCTGTGACTAACGGTGCGGGGCGAGTTACGCGCCAAACTTTGTCCAGAATAATAATAAAAAGAATAATAAGTATGAGCAATAACAATAGTGATGCTTTCAAAAAAGCACCACTAACTAGAATGTACATTTCCTGAAGAAAATGTGAAGTGGTGCTTGCAGTGGCAAAACTCGCCACTCGGTTGCTAGGGTGTTGTACATGATTGCATACAAGCCAACAACCATGTCTGTACGATGTTGTGGAGCTGAAATATGGCTTCTATATGTTGCAATATGGTTGCTAGGTGGCTCTAAATGGTTGCTAGGGTGTGAATACACAGTTACCATGGTGATATTTACAGACTGTTTTCCAACTGAAACTAATGAGCCAACCCCCATCTCTATACGATGTTCTGATGCAGAGATATACATTTTGCTAAACGGTTGCTAGGGTACTCTATTTGGTTGCTAGCGAGTGGCTTGGCAGCTGCCAATGATGAAACTCCAAAGGCTTCTTGTCACTATGAATGATATAAACCAACTCCCATGCCTCTGCGACATTCAGAATGGAAGATATGCCTCTTTGGATTTTGGTTGCTAGGGTACTCTGTTTGGTTGCTAGGGAGTGGCTTGTCAGCTCCCAATCATGAAACTCCAAAGGCTTCTTGTCACTATGAATGATATAAACCAACTCCCATGCCTCTGCGACATTCAGAATGGAAGATATCCCTCTTTGGATTTTGGTTGCTAGGGTACTCTGTTTGGTTGCTAGGGAGTGGCTTGTCAGCTGCCAATCATGAAACTCCAAAGGCTTCTTGTCACTATGAATGATATAAACCAACTCCCATGCCTCTGTGACATTCAGAATGGAAGATATCCCTCTTTGGATTTTGGTTGCTAAGGTGCTCGACAATGGTTGCTAGGGAGGGGCTTGGAAGTGTTGAGGTGATTCATGATTGGCTGTTTGCTGCCCCGAGTCAAATGAGACCACCCCCATGTTTCTATGACAATTCAGTCCGGAGATATCTCTTTGAACTCTTTCAATGGAAGTCTATGGAACTTGTTGCTAAGGGGCTCTAAATGGTTGCTAGGGCGTGGCTTGATAGCTTCACAATGATCCTGAGAGACTGATTGGTCATCTGAGTAAAATGAGCCCTCCCCCTTGTCTCTATGACACTGTGATCCAGAGCTATGTTCAATACAAAGTCCCTATGCAATTTACCATAGTAGGAAAAGCATGTGTGTTTCACAGGACGTTCCTTCCCCATAGTAAGTCAATGGGGCAACTTTGGGCATCTCCTGCCCCCCAGGGGTGCAACTTTTACCCCATTGTGAGGTATGTTCTTACAGAGCCTGTCAGCCTCTTCAAATGTGGCAAATCACACGTTACTGCGAAATCCTCGCTCAGAGCTACGTGTGGTCAAAGTTCGTCGCAATGTTAAGTCAATGGGACTTTTTTGGCCGCTTTTTCGCCCCTGGGGTGAACACCGCACCCCCGATCGCTTATAAAAGTCATACCACACCTCTCCTCAATGAGCCGGTCGATTTGACACCTCACTCAGGGGTCTGAGACAAATGGTGCGGGGCGAGTTACGCGCCAAACTTTGTCCAGAATAATAAGAAGAATAATAATAATAAGTATGCAAGAGAACAATAGTGATGCCTTGCTTTCAGCAAGCACCACTAAAAAGAATAATAATAAGTATGAGCAATAACAATAGTGATGCTTTTAAAAAAGCACCACTAATAAGTATGCAAGAGAACAATAGTGATGCCTTGCTTTCAGCAAGCACCACTAATAATAATAAGTATGAGCAATAACAATAGTGATGCTTTCAAAAAAGCACCACTAATAATAAGTATGAGCAATAACAATAGTGATGCCTTGCTTTCAGCAAGCACCACTAATAATAATAATAATAAGTTTAAGTACAATATCACTAAGTTGGCTCTCTCAAGCCAACTTAATTATACGTTGATACTTATGTAGCAAAACGTGGCTCGTCTAATAGTGACTACGCCACCCCGAATTACCGGGGAAATAATTCAATAAACGTAACACAAGTTCGTTTGCTCAGGAGAGGCAGGAGGCATGAGTTCATGTTTAAACAAGCAATTTTTATTAAAGAAAACAATTAAACAAAAATAATAACTCACAATAAATTGTCTTGATCCATAAACAAAAAAACAAAACAGAAAAAAAAAAGATAAAGAATGTAGATCACTGTAGGGACTGAGGCCCTCGAAAAGCAGGCTAGCTATAGCTGCATACGGCAAAAAACACAATTTGAAAATTACACTCCACTACAAATAGTGATCAAAAAATAACACGACACTAATAACCCCCAAATTAAAGTGAAGCCCGTGCAGCTACAACCAGCAGCCTGCTTCCAGGGACACTCAGCTCCTGCGGAATACAGAAGAGAAAAAAAAGAAAGAAATACAAAAACCAAAATCAACCAAACAATAAAGACAGAATCAATTTATAAGCTAAACGGTCATAAACTGGAACCAAGACGAAACAAAAAAAAACAATTTATACAATACACATTCACAACAACGTGGTCACATCACAAAAGTTACACCATAAAACTACACAGATGACCGGGACCATTTAGCGGCGAGCAATCCCTGGACTGAATCACAGTCACAAAACAGTGACGATCATGCCGCTAAGGACTGGTGACAGGACAAACCAAATACATACAAAAACACATAAACGGAAACCAAATCATGAAACCACAAACAATAACATTTTAGGCCCACTCAAACCTAAAACAAGTCGCCTGAGCAACAGACGAGATGGGATCACAGCAGTAATCAGAAAGTTCTGTTTCCCCAAAGCAGCAGATGCGGCTCAAAAAGCGAGAGTTGCTGACAGCAAGTTGTTAAGGTGGCTGCTCAACCTTGTTTTAACGTGAGCAGAGAGAACTCCTAAACACAAATATTTATTAACAATCTAATTAAAACCAATTACAGATTAAAAAGAAAACGATAAACAATGTACTCAACCTGATTTAATATCGGCGGCGCACACATGTAATCACAGGCACACAGAAGTCATACAATGGGTCCTTTAGTGAGTCAATCAACAACAGCTGGTACTCTGACGCGGCTATTAGGAGTTGCCCCTCCGATGGAAGCCCCAAAAGGCACGCCACACTAAAGCACATTGTAGATCACTCAAACGAACAAACTTCCCAAAAGGTTACAACGGTACTACATTAAAACTTACCTAAATGTGGATGTCACCCCAAAAAAGTGCTGGGCGGTATGACCAAAAATCCACATCACAGTATTTTTCTAAATTACACCGGTTTCACGGTATATGACGGTATTTCTTTTTTTCCAAGCATGACTGGGTGTAAAACACATTTTTCACTGAGTGAGAGAGGAAATGCTGCAGTAGATTGACTTAGAATGCCCTATTTTACTGTCATGAGTGAATATTGTAGAAAAAAAATCCACACTAGTATTATTACCATAGACAGTATATAAACTGGACACAGCGACCCCATTGGATTCAACGGAGACAAGTGAAGTCAATTAGAAGCTTTCACTTCCTGGGGGTCGAGCGTACTGCGCAGATTCAAACTGAGCTTGACGACGTAGATGTGACGTGAGTAACCCGTCTGTCTTCTAGTAGCTTTGCCAAGAGAAATCTGAATCATTCCCTTCCGAAACTTGCAGAGACGGAGAGTGTGAGTAGGAGGTGTCCATGAGCTAGGAGCAGGAGAAACTTATAGTAGGTATTCTGATTAATTACTTTGTCATTTTGCTTCCACGTCCCCCCGATTGCCCGCAAGCTTCTCCTCCTGTCCATACAGTAATTTCCTACTGTGCGACAGAGAGTCGCGTGGTTATGACGCAATCGTTAGCCTATTTTTACAAAAATTGCTTCTACGGGGCCATAACGTAAGCTACAAGGTAATGGAGCCTTTTATACATTGTCGTGTTTCTTTAGAAATAAATAATGGACAAATGGAGTCTTTAAACGCCTCAGATGTAAAGTTATTCGCTGTCAAAGTGACGCCAAAATGAATAGGAGTCAATGGGATGCTAACAGCAGGTGGGGGTCTGCTAATCAATGGCGGCGCCCGGGGAAGCTTCAAAATAATATGAAACGCTGCCCCCCTGATTATTACAGGTTTGCAAGGCTGTTTATGAAGAGGTGCCAGCAGGAGGCGCTTTAGGAGCGGCAGAAATAGAGGTTTCCACGGTAACGGCTGTACACAAAGCAGCAACGCTCATAAACTCTGCTTTATCAGGAAAGATAAAGAAAGATTCAATCGTAATAACAAAGAAACTTTTCTAAAGACCGTCAGTTCACTTCAGATACATTAATATAAAAACACCCACACCGCGTTTTGATTTTGAAACGTGCAGTGCTCATGTTTATTCAACGATGTCAATGCCAACCACAAATAGATTTTCCAAAAGGCTGTGTTGATATTGTGAACCAACGTATGGGAAACACTGTAATATAATTTGACAGCTATCAATAGTTTAACCATCTTCAAAGTCACGCTTACACGTGCATCACTACAGTGCAACAGGGAAAAAGGACCCTCTCAAACAGTGTCGTGCCGTGACGCGTTCCGATCATTATTAAAGCAACATAGCCTACATCGGTATTGCGGTATTTTAAAATTTCATATCATAACAAAAATAAACACCCGTATTTGGTATGAACCGGTATACCGCCCAGCACTAGCACAGCCTAAATGGCCTAGTGTTACACTAAACAGATAAAAAAATAATGCAACGTCACTTAATACTAAAATCAAAACAACCAGCTGCACAGCTGAAACACATACCTCTGCAGTCTCTTGGAATGACGAAAAGGGGGTGGGCTTTCGACAATGACGCATCCCAGGAGGCATAAACAACGAGTACGCGAAGGGCGGTACCCCATTGGCCATATACGTAATGAGGATGATGTGGCAACGAGTCACTCATTTTACCACACTTATAAAAGCTATTTAAGTTCTCAGTCAAGAGCAGTGAGTGATTTCCTCTTTGCGTTTTGTTGGTTAATTAGCATTAAAGGGATAGTTCTCCCAAAATTTACTTTGTCATAATTTACTCTTTCAAGTTGTTTTAAACTCGAATAAGTTTCTTCTGTTGAAAATAAAAGTTATTTTGAAGAATGTGGGTAACCAAACAGTTGATGTACCCCAGTGACTTCTATAGTATATATTTTTGGGTGAACTATCTCTTTAATGGTGCGTTCACACCGGACGCGAATAGCGCGTCAAATTCGCGCCTGCCGCGTCTAGTTATACGCTTGACCACTTTGTGTTAATTTGTGCGTCAAGAGCAAAATTGACACGCGTAAAAACAAAAGTTCGAAGCGAAATTTACGTGTCACGCGCGTCAGAGGCAAAAGTTTCGAACCCTGTTGGCGGCCATCTTTTTACAAGATGTCTGTTGTTGATCGGTCATTTATTGAGAGAGTCACCGCTCTGTATTTACTCTGGAGAGCAGAACAGCGGCGTAGGGGTCATCGTCGCCGTATTTGGGTCCACCAGACCCTTTGGAGGCAAACCCAGTTCGGCGAGTTTCACCATTTGCTCCAGGAGCTGCGCCTGGATGACGGCTGCTTTCAGCGGTAATTCTGCCTGTCCCGCGCCCAGTTCGATGACCTGTTGTCCCGCATCGGAGCGAGGATCACCCTCCAGGACACCAACTACAGGCGCTCTATCCCGGCTGCAGAGCGCCTGTCCATCTGTCTTCGGTTAGTAAATGTATATGATATTTTAAATACAGTATATTCAATATGCTAACATATGCTATCAATGTTTTTTTTTTAAACTGTGGTACGGATACCAATGTTGGCGCTCTTTCTAGTGATACTCAGTTAACTGACATTAAAATATTCGATGTAATACTGTCATGTTTCTCTGTATAAACACAGTGATCTTTCTACATTAGTGATTCTGAGTTAACTGCTATAACCTAGACATTAAAATATTCTTGGCAGACGTGATACTGTCATGTTTCTCTGTATAAACACAGTGATCTTTCTAGTGATACTGAGTTAACTGCTATAACCTAGACATTAAAATATTCTTGGCAGACGTGATACTGTCATGTTTCTCTGTATAAACACAGTGATCTTTCTAGTGATACTGAGTTAACTGCTATAACCTAGACATTAACCTAGAAATTAAAATATTCTCTTGGCAGACGTGATACTGTCATGTTTCTCTGTATAAACAGTAATCTTTCTAGTGATATTGAGTTAACTGCTATAACCTAGTCATTAACCTAGAAATTAAATATCTCTAAGCAATATGTAGTGCTTGATTATTGTCTATATGTAGTGCTTTATTATTGGCATTTTAATATACCATAAACCATTTAAAAGTATACCTGTTGATTGTATAGTTTAATATGTAACTACAAGTGTACTTGTAATAATATTTATAACAAAGTTTTCTAGGTTTCTTGCCACTGGGGACTCATTCAGGACGATAGCGTCCAGCTACCGGGTTGGTGTCTCCACCGTGTGCCAGATCGTCGCCCAGGTAGTGACTGCCATCTGGGACTGCCTTGTAGACTACATGGCTGTGCCCACCACTGATGACTGGAGGTCCATCGCAGAGGGATTTCAGGAGCAGTGGAACTTCCCTCTGTGCATTGGAGCGGTGGATGGGAAGCATGTGGTGATCAAGGCACCCCCCAACTCAGGATCCCAGTTCCACAACTACAAGGGAACGTTCTCCATCGTTCTGCTTGCAGTTGTGGATGCGAAGTATCGCTTCTGGGTGATTGATGTTGGGGGGTACGGCAGGACCAGTGACAGTGGGATTCTGGCAAACTCTGCCTTTGGACAGGCTTTCCGGGCTGGCACTCTTCATCTGCCTCCTGACTACCCTCTACCTGGTGCTGAAGACAGAGGACCCCAGCCCCATGTCTTCGTGGCTGATGAGGCGTTCCCGCTGCGGAGGAACCTTGTGCGGCCCTTCCCTGGACGCACGCTTCCTCCAGAGAGGCGTGTCTTCAATTACCACCTCTCCAGAGCCAGGCTGGTGGTGGAGAACGCCTTTGGCATCCTCTCCTCACAATGGAGGATGTACCGCCGCCTTATCGAGGTCCACCCTGAAGTTGCGGAGAAGTGTGTGAAGGCGACGTGTGTTCTCCACAACTTCATGCGGTATTCGGAAGGGAGAGAGGCACCTGCTGTGAGGGGCACGGGGCATGCTGGAGATGAGCCACTGCCAGGTCTGGGTCGAGTTGCAGCCAACAACTCCTCCAGAGAGGCACTCCAGGTGAGGGAGGTTTTCATGGAACACTTCTCGGCGGAGGGAGCAGTAGCATGGCAGCCGACGGAGTAGCATTTGAAGTCCTCCTCATGACTTCCCCACAACGGCTCTTTTAAAGGAACACTCCGACTTTTTGGGACTTTAGCTTATTCACAGTATCCCCCAGAGTTAGATAAGTCCATACATACCTTTTTCATTTCTGTGCGTTCTGTAAGTGTTATTTCACGCACCCACCGCTAGCCTAGCTTAGCACAAAGACTGGATGTAAATGGATAAGGTAGCATACTAATCCCAATAAGTGACAAAATAATGCAAACATTTTCCTATTTACAAGTTGTGATCTGTATAGTCACAGCGTGTACAAATAACAAGGCTATATGAGACAGAGACCATTTTTAATCGTATAAATACTGGGAACTATATTCTCACTAGGCGTAGGAGCACAGGTACTTGGGCGGAGTGATTAGCGCAGCACACGAGACGCCCTGTTGATGGTTCCGTAAACAAAACAAACGTGACTAACTAGCTAGTAGCGAACGTGACTCGTGATCATGGCTGACTTTGAGGAATTGTCAGAGGAATTTTACTGTGTATCAAACCATTATTGGGGGTATTAGTATTTTTTTCCAGGTTGTCAGCCCCCAAGTAATTAAGTAATTAACCTGTCCTGTGATTTTTTTTCTCTCTCAAAATCTAGATAAAAATCAATACGACTCATATACTGAAATCAAGTTACGTGATAAAATATTTGTTTTGTTGTGCATTAGAACCACACGAGGCATTTAGTCATATTTAAAAATAATTTATTGGTTTAAATAAAATGAATATAGAACATTTATATTTAACAATATGAACAGAATTTAAAAATAAAAAAACTGAACGTACAAACTATTTACAAAAAGACAGGAATAAAAAGGACCTCGCTTGGAAGGTGGAAAAGGCAAGAAGGAAGGAGGGTATTCTGCGTTTCCTGCAGAGCCTGCTGCCTCATTTTTTTTAAAACCTACTGTGGGGGGTCAAATTGCTCCAAATTTAACACAGTGGTGCTGTTTTCCATCGTCAATTTATATATTTGGAATTTAACATTTTCTTTTATATGAGGCGGCATGCTCTGCAGAAAAGGCACAAGGCTGAGGAGGAAGTGCTCATCGGCGGACAGTGGCGGTGGGGCTGGTGGTCGCGCCGGAGGTTGTGACAGAAGCTCCATCAGCGCCTGCTCCACCTCCGACGGACCATCCTGGGACCGCTCACGGGGCCGCCGGCAGGCTCTCCTCCTCTGTTGGCCTGTGAAATAAAAAAAATACAACACAGCACTGCAATGAGAAGGCAGAAAGATGGTACATGATTTTCATGTTCACAGTGAAGGTTTAAAGGTTTAAAAAATATTAAGTAATTAAAGTTATAGGCTTTAATTACTTTAAGGTGCTGTATGTAGCTTTTCTACCAAAACGAATCCTTTTTTTATTGCCTGTGTGTGAAAGGGTTGTAATCTCACATTAAAATTATCCACTTTGCGGGTTTTGCTATTACCTCTGAAAGCAAGTATTCTTATTTTTATGTGAAGGTCCCAGGTCGGATTTACCGCCAGTGACGTCACCTGCATGCGCGCTCCCGAGCCTCTCGCCTCGTCTACTGACATTGCACTCAACAGCGACGACACTGCAACTTATGACATGGACTTATGACTTATGCAACTTATGACATGTCTGATAACACTAAGAAACTACCTGCACCCAGCACAACACAGACTCCAACACATACTCCACATATTGATAAAAAACAAAAACAAAAAGTTTTTTCTGCTGAAGCTCGTAAGGCCAGACGTGAATCGGATGAACTTCGGGTAAAAAACACGGATCAACATCGGCAAGGCATTTGAATCATGGAGAAACCTTATCTACAAACCTAGAATGTACATTTCCTGAAGAAAATGTGAAGTAGTGCTTGCAGTGGCAAATTCGGCACGGTTGATAGGGTTCCATACTTATCATGGTACGAGCATGGAGCATTAGTTCAACGTCAAGATGATAAAAGTAGCCTATTATTGTAACGTTGCAGTGGGAGTTTACCTGAGTTTCCAGCATGTTGTGGGATGCTTTGTGTGTTGCGTCTCAGTCTGGCCGGTACACGCAGTGCTCGCTCATAAATTCGAGCATGCGTAAGAGCACACGCTTGTAAACTTATTGGTTGCAATCTGAAACATCACCGCTAGAGGCAGCTGAAAACTACATACAGCTCCTTTAAAGTTATAAGTTAGAGGCTATCCTTTAATTAATAAATAAATAAATAAATAAATAAATATTCTTCAGACATATACATGCAAATGAACAGTAGCTATAAAGTATGTATGCAGATGATTGGTTCCATACATTGCAATGGATTTGTGTCTGCATTTACAAATTCAATGATTATTAGTAAGGGGACTAGAGTTCATAACATGTTGAAATATTGTTTGTACGATTGCCTTCACTCACCTGTGGGTTCAGCAGCAGGGGCTGAGGGACCAGGGACTGGGGAGAGAGGAGGAGAGGCAGGGAATCTTGGATGATCCCCTCTTTGATAATTTGCCTCTGTCGAGACAATATTAAATGTTATTTTAAACATTTAAATGTTATTATGTTAAACACATCTGTAACAATAGTCATAGATAGACTGCATTTTCTTCATCTGTAAACATGACAGCATAAATGCCTTGACTGGAAACACACCTGTCACTGTCTCCCCTGATATCTCTTCAGGCTGTCCCTGGTCCTCGAGGTGGTAGTCCTCTTTGATCTGGGCCTCGACCCCAAGATCCCAAGATCTGAGAGAATTTCCACCTCTTCACAGACCCTGCTGCTGATCCACTCCTCTTCTCCATCTCCTTCCTCTTCTCCTTCAGGTACGTGTCCATGAGGCTTTTCCATTTTTTCCTGCAAACTTCCTCTGAATAAACACATTATCTTGTTAGCGAAAAGTAGCTGTATAGCGGGAATATAGCGGCAAGGTCAATAACGTGACTCAAAAGTGAAATGTGTACATGTTTAAAACTCACCAGTTTTCCCTATCTCCTCACTGACCCTTTTCCAACCCTTTTTATTCCTGTCTCGGTAAAAATAATAACTGCTATCGTATAGCTCTGGGTGACTGCTCACGGCTAAAATTAATTTTTCCTCCATTTTAAACGAATGAAACTCCACGTGGGAGTTTATCCCGTCACTTCACCACGTGACAGCAGCAAGGCTCCTATTGATTAACGCGGTGCGAATTGATGCAGAAGTTCAGATTTTTCAACTCGGGCGGCAGACTCGAATTCGCGTCAAATGCACAAATAGCACTAATAAAATCATTCGCGCTTAACAAGCCAGATGCTCAATTCGCGCGAACTTGACGCGCGAATGATGCGTATTCGCGTCTATCGCGCCGCAGGAATTTTTTACACGCATAACGCGTCTTTGCATTGACTTAACATTGAAATCACTTGCGCCTGACACGCTATTCGCGTCCGATGTGAACACACCTTAAGGACAAGCGGCAGCATGTTTACTATTAGGCTACTGTCTCTTTAAGAGCTGCACACGACGCGTCTAATATACACCCATTTTACAAGCAGATTTTCTCTCAATTTTCTCTGTTTGCTTGCTTTGCTTTGCTTTCACTTTAGACATAACCAGCTTTGTTTATGTAAACCTTGTTGTATTAGGGATGGGGAAATGAAGCCTCATGAATCACTGAGGCTTTCCCCTGACTGTTCCGGGAAAAGATTCAAAGCTTCGAGAGTGTCGAGAACAACGCCATCTGGTGCTTATTTAAAATGAAGCAGCCAGAAGCCTGTGTTAGAAGCTCTGGCAGATGAAGCCATAGATATCATATAAATGATAGATTTAGTTATGTATTCTCTCATTTTCTTGGGAGAAACCAGGTGATCATCTGAGCATGAGAGAGAGAGGGGGTGAGAGAAGGGGGAAAGAGATGTAGATGAAGTTGATTTGGAGGTGAGACTTTCGTCTTGATGGTGCACAAGAGCCAGTTCAAATGGTAATCTCCAGAGAGGTCCTTTTGTCCTCTCAGGGTCTGGTCACCCCCGAAACAGACTGTCTGGAATTTCCTAATTTATCAATTCTTACAGTTTCCCTCCTTGACTCCGTGGGTCAAATTCAAATGAGCTCCTATGGAGTCACTGATAAACGTCTGTTGTAATCCTTGAGAAAATTGTCTTTTCAATGTTAGCATCTGTAGAAGCTCAGAGGACTGTGTTCACCTGCAGAACACCTGGTCTCACCAGGTGTATGTTGTTGCTTGAGTCCAGCAGGTGGATGAAAGCATTCAGGTTTTCTTCCTGTGATCTTGTGATGTGAGCAAAGTTCGTAGAGTCAATCTGGACCTTTGTGACTTCAGTTCAGTTGACGGGTCATTCCTCCATGGAGAAACTTTTGCTTCTCTGGCACCTTCCCCATGATGATAATCTGACCCTTCTTGACCAATCCTGTCACCTCCAGCGGTGCGGCTGTCTGGGCAGACCTCAGTGGATGAAGGGCTTCTCCTTGGTTCACACTGCTTTGTGTAAGACACCTGAAAAGCATCTTAAATGTCCACTTCATGATTGAGCACTTATGAACTTGAAGTCGTATGGAAATGCATGGGAACACATAATGCAACAAAACAAAATCATGTCATGTCTAATATAAAATATCATGTTCATGTCAGCAAGTGCGAATGGTACATCTGGTCTCAAATGTTTCTCATGTAGAATGGTCATGTAGAATGGTCTCATTTTAAATATCCAATTCTTCACTACCACTGTGATGTTAAATGGTAGTGGAATTTAAATATTCTTGGTCTGAATTATTCCAAGGAAATGCAGCAAGAGGTCGGTGTAACCTAAATAAATAACAGCAATAATAATATTCAATCACAATTAGGAAGAAATGCAGGTATATAATAATCACTATGTTCATGAATCTTCCAATGCAAGCCACCTATGCAGATCTAAGAAGTGACTTGGAACATGTTTAGGCATATAAGAATGGAGATTGTTCATTCCTTGCAACGATTTTTTTTGTGTGTGTGTGTGTGTGTGTGTGTGTGTGTGTTTTGTGCTGGCTAACCGAGTTTCATTCTGACCAAGTCTGAATCGTTGCTGTTGTTTCAGGGTGTATTCACACCTGCCTCGTTTGGTTCGATTGAATCGAACTCTAGTTCGTTTCCCCCCTTGGTGCGGACCTTTTGGGCAGGTGTGAATACAGCAATCGAACTCGGGTGCGGACCAAACAATCGAACCGAGACCCAGGTGAAGAAGAGGTGATCTCGGTACGGTTCCATACGAACTCTGGTACGGTTCGTTTACGGTGTGAACATGAACCGACCCAATTGCAGAAAACTGCGCCTTTTTATTTGACTGCTCTTATGAGGATACTTAACAAAACGGACATTTTGGCATAATGGTGTCTAAAGCGAGCGAGCGAGCGAGCAAGAGCGCGCGCACGGCAGAGAGAGAGGGAGCGAGAGACCTTGCGTGTGTGTGCCAGCTAGTGTGCCTCACAAAGCGCATGTAAGGACCAAGCAATCAATTGTCGGTGCGGGCGGGCTTTTATCTATACCTATGTATGAAGATTATCTATATAGTTTCTTCATATTGCGTGTGTAGAGAATAACACCAAATCAGTAAAATAACAAATATTACATTACGAAATATCTCCATGATGAGCCTGTTTGTGCACTTCCTGCTTTTCCCTGCTTGAGAATTCCTGTCCAATGAATGGACAACCTTAGCACACGCATGGTTTTGTTTACACATTTTGGATCACTTGCAAAAAGAGCAGTGTGAAAGCAAACTGTTTTCTAACGGTGAAAAATAAAGGCATACCCCTCCCCTTTTTTGGCACTGGGTAGCACACAAATGAAATTCTGTTTCAGAAGTTAAATTTTAATAATGAAAGTCACACTTCTCCAATTAATGCTCTGCTTGGCGATTTTAATATAATGTATATTATAATTCGAGTTATAATACAATTATATTATATTTAAGAATATAAATTAAATTATTGTTTCTTCTCTCTGAAGAGTCTCTGGAATGGCTTATTTGTTAAAGTGTTCGTTTTTCAAAAGACGATTTATTTTAGATTTGGCCCTGTAGTCGCAGCCGTACTGGCCAGTGCATTGTATGTGCAACACAGGTCAGGCTGAAAGCCAATGAGGGACTCTGTCGTTGTTAACACTCAATGAACCACCAGCACATGCTAAACACATGGTCAAGTCTCTGCTATTTATCATGTCAATACATTTAAATATTAAAAGGCTTTTTGGCTCAGGGCTGATTCTTTTTTCCTTTGCTAGGTTTCAAATACCTTTTCTTCTCATTTAGTCTTTTTTAATGGTCATTTTAACGTTTGATTATTCTATTTACTCTTACTTTATATTTACCCGCTTAGATCAGGAAACTATATCGCTTCGAGTTCCTCACCAGGTCTCCGGCACAAGTGGTCAGCCCCGAAGATCCGAAGCTGAGGCAATGGCTAAATATCTAGGATTTTGCCGTAATCCCAACGCGCAACAATCAAAGATATATTCAATAGCCCCCTTGGATGCCCTTCAGGAACTTAATTCAATCGTTTTACTTTAGTAGGTTTTTGCCACCATTAAAGTCGCCAGCAGATCAACTTTACTTCTCTTCAATAGCTTTGGATTAGCCAAGCCTGTGATTGTTCATGTACACTTCTCTAAAGTAACATTAAATTAGAACAGAAGTCATCGGAAGCGTCCATGCTAGGTTGACCAACCAGCACCTTGCTAATTCTAGATGGACTAACCCATCCTCTCATCCAAGTAGCCCGCACACTTCCTGATATCAGGAAGTCGCATTAGCCGTCGCTAATCTCTGACGCAACCTTGTGGTAATATACGGATCCATTAATCTACTTGGGAAAAACAAATCTCAGAGTAATTCAGAATACATTCAAACGTAACAATATTTCGTTCTCTGAAGCCTGAAATATGAAAAGTGTTGTTTCAGGATTAATGAGATGCATTCGTTTCTGATTTTCAGATTTCTTTGTCTTGTGATTTACATTTTAGCCACATGGCAATCCTATGCTCCTGTTAGGAGACAAACAAATTCAACAAACACACTTGATATTTAATCCAGTTTACACAAGACACGTGGCCTAGCATGCATGGCATCTACAACCTTTTACCTAAGTGTTTTATACAACACTTACAGTAAAGCAATCTTGTGTTTTTAAAGAATAAACTCAACTAGCCTATGTGCACATTTTCGTAGCACAAACAACTATAAAGTGTGTTCTAGCACAATGTGTTAAGCACAACTACAAATTTGAAAATCCAAACAGAATCATTCCAAACATGAATATGCATCACATCATCCTGTTTTTCTCAACCTTGCTTTTCATAAACAAATGCATGGACTTGTCTTTTTGTCTATCCAATTACATGTTTTCTGATCGTTCAAATTCATTGTGAGTCACACTATAGCCACCGAATTCAGCATAGACACACGTTTAATTCAGTTTACACAGGATACATGGCCAGGACACACAGGATACAATACATCTACAACCTTTACTTAAGTGTTCCAAATACACTCACAGCAAAGCAATAGAATACAACATCTATATCACCTTTGCTTAAGTGTTTCAAATACACTTACAGTAAAGCATTCCTGTGTTTAAAGAATAAACTTTAAATTAGCCTGTGCATGTTTGTAGCACAAACAACCAAATTGTGTTCTATGTGCATGATGTGTTAAGCACAATTTCAAATTTGAAAATTCTCAGAATTATTGCATACTTTTTAATCCCATCGGTGTTAAAGTTTAAGAACAATAACATTTAGCATTAGCCTTTGGCGCCGCATGGCTTAGCATTGACAATAGCATTTAGCATTAGCCTTAAGAGTTTTTAGCCTGTAAATCATATCATCCTGTTTTCCCAAAATTTTCTTTTCCTAAACAATGCATCGATCTGCCTTTTCATTTGTAAAATCACGTGTTTTCCGATCGTTTACAAACTTTTTCTTTCTGTTGTTTGCTCATTCTCATCAAGTGTTGCTAGTGTTTAAACAAAGCCAATACAACAATGGAGAAAACATGCTGCTAATTTTAAAACTTTTAGGCTTTACTTTTTCTGCTCTTCATCGAGTTATTAATTATTTGGAATATGTTATTCTTACTTTAGGTTTCGTTTCTTGTCGCTTAGGCAAAACAAGGAGATCTTTAAAATACTAATACACAAGGTTTTTCATTCTTCATCTGGCTGCCGCATCGCGCTTCTAGACAAAGGGCTTTAATTCCGACCCATAATCAATGCAAACATTTCTTCAACACTTCTAAAAATGCAAAGAAAATTGACTTACCACAACCACGGAAGAAAGAGAAGATGTTCAAACCTCTTGTTGATTTTAAAATCCCAATACTTGCTGGAAAGGACGTTTCTCGTGAAACTGTTTTAACATCATCGTAAAGAATACTGATTTTAGCATTTGAGGTTTTAATTTAGATTCCAATACAAACTGAGAAAGTGATTATTGAGTTTACAGCAAGATATTCCTGCCAGACCTGTTTTCTCTATTGTGTTTTAAATGAGTCAGATCACTGAGATTCTCACCTTTCGGAGCCCAGACGTTGAATCGTTAGGTTGATTGGATTAGCTGTAGGGGAGACTTTCACCTTTTGTCTTTAATGGCTCTGGGATGGCTCTTGGAACCGGAGTTCCTGGCCAGTATCAGCATTTGAATAGTTATGCTGATTCAATTGGACTGGTAGTGCTCTCAGAGTAGGGTGTGTTCCCACTTCATTTGCATGCTTTATTCAGAGTCTCCGCCTCTGTGCTTTATTCAGAGTCTCCGCCCTTGGAATGTATATAGCCACAATGCATACTGTATTATATAATGTTGGACGAACCGCAGCCGCGCTCAATAAAGAATAACTTTGTTTGAACGTGATCCCAACGTCTCCTGGTCTCTGCTTCGATGAAAGAAAACTTTCCAACAGATGGTGCCGTGACCCAGATGGAGAAACTGAAACTCATCAAAGAATGAACTTTTCCAGACGGAATCTTGAAACTTCAAGCTCAAAGATCTGACAAAGATTGCCAGACTGAATCTTTCCAGCTTCCTCCAGATTGAAAACTTCAAGCTCCAAAAAGATCTCAAAGCCTGACTGAGTTCCAGACTGAATCTTGAAACTTCAAGCTCAAAGATCTCAACAAAGCTGACTGAGTTCCAGACGAATGTTTTCTGTACAACCAACGATTCGGTGAGTTTCACTCTATTCGAAGAACCGATGCAGACCAGTACAAATTTGTTTTCCTTTGCGCCAACAGAGAAGAAGTTAACAAACAGCTGCAGGGTTTTGTTAACTAAGTTATCCTCTAAAGTTGTCTTTTAGAGATGAAATTTATCCTCTGTTCTTGTCAGGCAGGGAAGATTTAGCGTAAAAGTGCTAGTAATTTGTGTTATCCTTTGCTCTGGGCAAGGAAGGTTAACAATAGTTGATCTGTGTTAACGTATACCCTCTGTTGATCAGAGAAGTTTTAGTGTTTGTTTGTGTGGTAACAAAGCAACTCACAAAATGGTTAGAAGGAATACTAGGCTGATTCCCACAACTGAGAAAGCTGGACTAGCTACACCTTTATGGACAGTGAATTCAAGTCTTTGTTAGGAGAACGCATGGACATAGTGACCGAGTCTGTCAGATTGAATTTAACAAAGAAATTTGGCAATTGAAGATTGTAAAAAGATACTAGGAGCCAGTATTCGCAAGACCAATGTGAAAGCCATTATCTGTTGAATTTAGAACAGAGAATTTAGCTTATCCATTGCACAAGAACAAGCTCAGTGTATTGCTAAGTTAAAAGAACAGATCAAACAATTGCAGACTCAGGTGTCCTGTCTCAAGACAAACGTGGGCCATAACAAAGCCTCAACCAAATGTGACTCAGAAAACCAACAGTCAGATGAAACTTATCCTGATTTACAGTCTTTAGAATAGAGGACAATGTCAATGCAATGATGAAAGATGTAAATGCAGTTGAAGTGTGTGGAGCAAGACAAAAGGCTCAGAGTAGGGGAAAAGGGGTTGATGCACCAGTTCCTTCTGCAACCCCAATACAAGCAGTCAACACAGCTTTAGGTCCTAAGGATATAGAGAGACTATCCCAGAGTTTACCCTCAGCACGCACAAATTTTTCTGAATTTAGAAAAGCATTGATCAGTAAAATGCGTCTTTACGACATGTCGTTGGCAGAAGTCACACAGCTGATGTCACAAATTTTAACTGAATCTGAATTCAACAATTTTGAGTCTGCTGTTACTTCCGAACTACAACAGGCCAGTAAAGATGAATTGAGAGAGGAAGTTTTAAAGTTGTAAAAAGTTGTAAAGTGTTAGTTGTAAAGTGTTAAAAAACATTGTTGGACCGAACGTGGACTGGTCAAAGCTCACTAGTTGTTTACAGAAGAAGGGTGAAACTGTTTGTGAGTACACAGAAAGATTTTGCCAGACCGCTGCAGCTTACAGCGGAATTGCTGACACTTCAGAGAAGGTGCTAGGTGATAATGGTCCCCTAGTTCACGCATGGTTTCAGGGTCTTCTGTCAGAACATAAAAATGCATTGCCTTACTTAGAATTAACATGGTCCAGTAGAACCCTGCAAAACAACTTGGACAGGTTAGCTACTTGGGAAAGAGACTCTGATGTCAAGGCAAGAGTAAAAATTGCAGCAGCATCCTTTAAGGTCAAGGAGAGAATCCGAGTTATATAAGATGGTGAAACTCCTGAGAGAGGAAGTTGCGGAACTCCGAAAAGGACAAAACAACCCTCCTGAGCGTATAGTCAAGGGAAGATCCAGCTACAGAAAGGGATGCAGAGCTTGTCAGGAGAAAGGTGAAGAGGATCGATGCGAGCACTGCTACAGATGTGGAGTTGTGGGTCATGCAACAAAGAATTAACCCTCTGGGGTCTGGGCTGTTTTTGGGGCCCTTGAGATGTTCTGACATGCCCTGACATTTGTGCTTTTTTCAGTTGCTTATAAACATATTAATGGCAAAGGTGTAAATTCACTCTATATAGCACAAACAGGGCTACCATAATATGTGAGCCACGTGTATGTACATGTTTTCATTTTTGAGAGAATAATGTTTATGCATGGTTATTGAAAAAACTAAAAACTAAAGTTTCTGAAATAAGGCCACAAAACACATAGTAAATATGTGTCAATAAGACTTTTGACTAATGGTCGTCGCCTAGAGTTTTTTCTTCAAAATGATGTGAAAATCATCCTGCCTAATCATTCACATAAAACGATACATTGATTTAAGTTTTTAGTTTGGAAAGCCAATATGCGGATGTGGCATAAACGATCATGCATATTTAGTAGTTCACACCTGATGAGACAATGCCCCTGCATACTTAATGAGCCATTCATTCAGGTGTGTCACCTATAGCTAACTTAAATATACAAGCTTCATAAAAATGATCAAGAAGAAAATTTCAGATGGCATTTAGAGTCTTTTGCATCTGAACTCTTCATATATACACACACACATATGTATATATATATATATATATATATATATATATATATACACACACACATATATATATGCATACACATACATATATATGTATATATATATATATATATATATATATATATATATATATATATATATATATATATATATATATATATACACACACTACCAAATTGGTTCACAGTTGGAAGCATTGCAATTTTTTTTATTTTTCCACAAATTTTGCTTGCAAATTGTATAATATCCAAGGTAAACATGTCTAGTAATTGTGCAGTTAATTCTCATACGGTATTTTCAGTTTTGGAATATTTATCCTCTCCCCAAATTTGTCACTAATAAAACACAATACAAATTATTTAAAGAAAAAAAATGATATTTACCTTTTAATAGTTTGTTTACATCTACCTTGTAAATATATATTTTTTTATTAAAAAGGTTACAATTACAACAACAATTCAACTGTAATCTTTCTTTGTAAAAACTAAAGTATACAAAACGTATTATTTGATGACTTTATTTTTGACAAAACATACTATA
Source organism: Abramis brama (assembly GCA_022829085.1). Lineage (NCBI taxonomy): Eukaryota > Metazoa > Chordata > Actinopteri > Cypriniformes > Leuciscidae > Abramis > Abramis brama. Next base: position 39,084,754 of record CM040772.1, read on the forward strand.
TTTAACATATGAGCAAAATTGGCAAACAAAGGCTTATTTGATGTGGCAGTCTATTGTACAGTAAAAACTTTATAATCTATAGTCAACATCTTTCAAAACTAAAGTATACATTTTATCTTACGTATTTCAAAGTAAAGGATTCATTAATTAGTTGATTACTTTATTTTTGACAAAACACATACAGCATATATTCCTCATCTCAGTATAGCAATAGAGTTTGCTAAAAGCTGTTCATTCAATACAGCAGTATTTGAAAATCGATAATATTTTGTAAAATTACATTTATATTTGCATTTATGTCAAAACCTAGACACTTTTAAACATCAAAATGACATTTATTAATATGTATTCGTGTCAAAATGACATATAAACAGATTTTCCTATTCAATTTTGCATGGAAACGCTTCCAAGACGCTTGCGTGTCGCGTGAAAAATAGGCGTTGGTTCTATTTCTAGCATGCACGCGTTTTCCATGCGGCTCGTGCCACGCCTGAGACGCGCGTCTCACTCAGGCAGTGTGCAAGCTCTAAACTGTTAACATGGGAGCCGAAATAAAAACGGACACGCCACGCAGCTGAGACGCTTACACCACGCATCCAGTGTGTCACCGGCCTTATCCAGCTGATGGGGGCGTTTCAAAGGTTTGTATGGATCGCCTCACATTTGCGTTTGTATAGCGCGGTCTCCGTGGGCGGAGTCACATTAAAACTTTAATTAGCTGAGATGAGAACGACTGACATCTCTCTCTTTACATACATATTACATAAACTGTGAATATTTGTTTTTTATAAAAATTACTTCATTTAAAAGAAGAGAATTCAAGCTTCATGCCTGTGTGTCTGTATGCCTGATTGACTGAGTATTTGCTGAGTTACAGTTCATTTTCGGACGCGTTTCAGAATGGACTTCACTGACGGAGAGTAGGCAGAACTCGCATCATGTTTATTTTTCTTTATTTGGCGAAAAGCACAACACTTTGTTTTTATTATGAGTATACACAAAAAAAAATACACACTAAACAGGATCGATTGATGTATAACACAAGCATATAAGATAAAAATTAATATTTTTTTTTTATTTTTTTTTTGCACTGATAAAGAAAAAAACGAGCCTATCGCGCCGGCACGATAGCCGACCCCAGGGGGTTAAACAGCTGGAGGCGGAGTTAGAACAAAGAGGAAAAACAGAGCATGTTAGAGCTACCACCTATACCAACCACATACCTTTCCAACGACACCCAAGATTGGAGAACCTCATTGGTCCTAGATGTATGTCCACCATATGTATGTTCTGTTTCTTTGAATGCGTGCCTGTGCAGGCGCTCTGGGACACAGGGTCGCAGCTGACCATCATCAATGAGGAATGGAAGAATACTTGCTTCCCCCACATTGCGAAACGCAGCCTAAGTGAGCTGCTGGACGAAGGTGAAACACTCATTGGACGAGCAGCAAACCAAACTGATATACCTTTCTCAGGATGGGTGGAGTTGAAATTTCAACTTGGGCCGAAAAGAGGGGCCCAGGCAGAACTCCTGGTACCCGTGCTTCTCTCCAGTGAGCAAGGCGTGGGGCAGCCTCCAATTATTGGCTATAATGTTATTCAGCAGCTGGTGACAAAGGGAATGGAGCAGTACCCTGATATCATTCCAGAAGTGGTAAAGGAAGCTTTCTCTTGTGACTGCAAAAAAGCTGTGGTATTGATTAGAATGATGCAGAATGGGGACCAAGTTGGAAAAGAAGGAATAGTGAAAGTTGGACGGATTAATACAGTTGTTGCTGCCGGACAGACAAAAACGGTGAAATGTAGAGTGAGGGCTGGTCCTCTGGTTTCAAAGCAGGAAGTCTTGTTTGAACCAGAAGTTATTCCACAGTGGCCTGAGGGACTTGATGTAACTAAGATGGTAATCAGTCTTCAGAGGGGAAACTTGACAAAAGTTCACATCCCAGTTACCAACATCAGCAATGTGGACATCATGCTCGCTCCCCGCACTGTACTAGGACGAGTTCAGCAAGTCAGGTCCATCTATCCAGCAGACACCAAACCCGCTACGGTGAAGGCAGACTGGAATGACATTGGGGAGGATGTGGTGGCGGTGGGAGTAATGGTCGCTGAAGGTAAGGACATGATAATCTGTGAGGTGAAAGATCTGAATGAGACTGACAACACAGGACAGGATACTAATGGAAAACTGTGGGACCCACCAGTGTCAATTGACCATCTCACCCCGGAGCAACAGAGAAAAGTTAAACAGCTGCTGAGGGAGGAGTGTGCAGCATTTTCAAAGGATGAGAACGATGTGGGGTGCATCCCGTCACTCCAAATGAGAATCAGATTGAGTAACACGACACCAGTAAAGCGTACATATGTCTCCGTACCAAAACCACTACACAAGGAGGTGAAAGAATATGTGGAAGACCTTTTGAATAAAGGATGGATTCAGAAGTCTCGCTCCTCCTATGCATCTCTGATCGTCTGTGTCCGAAAGAAAGATGGTAGTCTACGTCTTTGTATAGATTACCGGGAGCTCAACCGCAAATCCATCCCAGACCATCACCCTATCCCACGGGTACAGGACATGCTAAACAGTTTATGTGGAAGTACATGGTTCTCGGTCCTGGATCAGGGGAAGGCGTATCATCAGGGGTTTGTGGAGGAGGGCAGTCGACCATACACAGCTTTCATAACACCGTGGGGCCTTTATGAATGGGTCAGAATCCCCTTTGGGCTGTCCTCTGCCCCTGCCGAGTTCCAGCGCAGTATGGAGGAGTGTTTAGTGGGACTCAGGGATGACACCTGCCTTCCATACTTAGATGATAACCTCATACATAGTAAGACATTTGAGGAGCATCTCCGTGATGTTAAGGAAGTGTTACACCGCTATCAAGCTCATGGAGTGAAGCTTACAGCCAAGAAGTGTGAATTGTTCAGGGCTGAGGTAAAGTTCCTGGGGAAAATAGTCTCTAAAGGGGAATACACTATGGACCCCAAGGAAATTGCACCCGTGCAAGCACTAAGAGACCGTAAGCCTAAGACGGTCGGCGATCTGAGACCACTGCTGGGGTTCCTATCATACTATCGCACGTACATTCCCCATTTTTCCCAAATTGCCAGACCCCTCTATGAACTATTGTCAACAGGGACACCTTCAGGAAAGGGGACAAGCAGTAAAGATGACAACGGTAAGAAAGGTCGTGGTAAAGGGGGAAAACCAGCTCAACTTCATTCCAGTCGGCCTATAGCTTGGACAGAACAACATCAGAATGTCCTCAACCAACTACTGGAGTTCTTGCTTCATCCTCCAATCATAGGCTACCCTAATTTTGAACAGCCCTTCATCTTACATTGTGATGCATCACAAGATGGACTGGGGGCCGTGCTATATCAGAGGCAAAAAGGTAAACTGGTGGTCATTGGCTTTGGGTCACGGACTCTAACAGCTCCAGAGAAGAATTACCATCTGCACTCTGGGAAACTGGAATTCTTGGCGATGAAATGGGCCATTTGTGAACGATTCCGTGAATACCTAAATCACGCAACCTCCTTTGTGGTCTATACAGACAACAACCCGTTGACGTATGTTCTGTCCACGGCCAAGCTTAATGCCACCACCCACCGATGGATAGCAGAGTTGGCTGACTACAATTTTACCATCAAATATAGACCAGGCCGCGTACACCGGGATGCTGATGGACTGTCGAGGATGCCTTTGGACATGGAGAGATACATGCAGACCTGTTCGCAGGAGGCCAGTCCAAGAGTCATAGCTGCTGTCACAGATTCACTTCTCCTAAAGCTGAAGGAAGAGGAGCCCTGGATGTGTCCAATCACCTTAGCTACAATTTGCTCTGAGGCAGAGCAGGATCAAGGAGCAACACAAGAGACCAAAGTGACCCCTGAGGAACTAAGAGGAGCCCAAGAAAAAGATACAGTGCTTGGAAAGGTGCGGGAGTACGTGCTGGCAGAACGTTGGCCAAAGTTGGTGGGACGAGACCGTCGTGATGAGTTGACTGTCCTGTATAGGCAGAGAAACAGGTTAGTTGTGGATGAGGAAGGAGTACTGTGTCGACAATCAGCGGGACGCACCCAGACAGTACTGCCCAGAAAATACCACCAGTTGGTGTTTAAGGAGCTTCATGAGGATATGGGTCACCAGGGAGTTGAGCGCACACTCAGCCTCATCCGGGACCGTTTCTGTTGGCCTCACATGCAGGCCGATGTGGAACATTATGTCACCATGGTGTGTAGCTGTCTGGAACGCAAGCGTCCAAATAACGTGACAAGAGCACCATTGGTCAATATAGTAACAACTAGGGCTGGGTATTGACACAGATTTCACAATTCGATTCGATTTCGATTCACAAGCTTGCGATTCGATTCGATTTCGATTACGATTCGATTCGATTCAATATCGATTATTTTGGATATCAGGTACAATACATTGTAAATTTTCTCAAGGAAAACTGGAAAATAAAAGGGAAAAAAATTATTGTAAACTATGGGAGTCAGTTGTAGCCTATAGGCTTCATTAGCCTACTATAATATTGAAGGTAAAAATTAACTGATTTGTATACAAACACTTAAAATACACTTTTATTTATTTTTATAATAATAAAGTTATATGGAAATATAAAAATTTAAATGGTGGCTGTCAAAAACTTTCCAGATTTATTCAAACATGCATTAAATATTGAAGAACAATAAAAATTATAATGATTATGTAATATGGTACATATATTTAGCAAAATGCTCCTCTCTAGAGTTAATTTTTCTAGCTGACTAACGAGTTTATGGTCACTGGATATGGTTTTTCTGAGGTAAATGTGACGTTACATGACATTGTTTACTTACGTCTTTCCACGGTTGAAACACTGAATGAGCGATTCCATGTCACATGATACGGACTTCGATAAGTTGTACTCTATCTTTTAACACACTTTCAGATGCTCATTCGTGTTTATTTCGCGCAGTAATTGGTGTTATTAATGCGGAAGAGAAGATCATGTGCGCTCCGCGTTGCTGCTTCTCTAGAGCTGAGCCAGAGCGATCTCACGCCACAGCGCCAAAACGGTAATTATGTTTTTGAATTTCGTAAGAAAATGGACGTAATTTGAAATCTGAGACTTTGTTTCATATCAATAATAACAAAGCACAAAGATTATTGCGATTTATTGGATGGGATGCGCGCATCAATGTTCCATTAATTCATCAACTGAAAACAGGATGACTAATCGATTCTTGGGATTTAAGAATCGATATCGTTTCGTAAAAATGAGAATCGATTAAAATCGAGAAATCGATATTTTTTACCCAGCCCTAGTAACAACGTACCCTTTCGAACTGGTATCAGTGGATTTCCTGCATCTGGAGGGCTTCAAGGGTGGCTACGAATACATCCTAGTGATAATGGACCATTTTACACACTTCACCCAAGCGTATGCTTGTAAAAATAAGTCTGCAAAGACAGCAGCAGAAAAGATCTATGGCGACTTTATTCTCAGATATGGATTCCCTACTAAACTCCACCACGATCAAGGGAGGGAATTTGAAAACAAGTTGTTTGAGCACATGGAGGAAATCTGTGATATCCAACACTCCCGCACGACTCCATACCACCCGGCTGGAAACGGACAGGTGGAAAGATTTAATAGAACGTTGCTGTCAATGCTGAGATCTCTGCCGAGTCAAGCCAAGGCCAATTGGAAGAGCTCTCTAAACAAGGTTGTCCATGCGTATAACTGTACGCGAAGTGAAGTGACAGGTTATGCCCCATACTACCTTCTGTATGGCAGACACCCGAGGCTGCCCATCGATGTAATGTTTGGCCTGAAGCCAAGGGAGAGTGGAGTGATTATGCTGCCAAGTGGAGAAATCGCATGAAAGAGGCATATGAATTGGCATCAAGGACAGTTCAGAAAGAGCAGAGGAGAGCAAAACAAGGCTACGACAAGAAGATATATGGAGCAGATCTCCAGCCAGGAAACAGAGTTTTGGTGAGAAATCGGGGAGAAAGAGGTGGTCCGGGGAAACTCCGGTCGTACTGGGAGGATCGAGTGCATGTTGTGACGGAAAGGAAGTATGCAGATGGCCCAGTCTATATGGTTAAGCCAGAACGTGGCCCAGGGGAAGCGAGGGTCCTACACCGAAACTTTTTGCTGCCTTGCGACTTCCTACCTGTTGACGATGTCCAGCAGGACAGGAATATAGCTCAATCAAGGGGGAAAGTGACAGTGGCAAAGGGGAAAAAGGACACACATCAAGTGGATGCTGAGATGGAAGAGGATTCCGAGGACGAGGATGACTGGAGAGGCTGGACGACATTGCCGATACAGAAACGCGCAGAGAGAAAAAGCCGACCAAGAGCTGAGGAGGATGAGTTCCAATTAAGGGCAACAGAAGGAGAATTGGACCAAGAACCAGAGTGTGAACATGTACTGCCCATCAGTGGTGGACGAAGTACACATACCATGTACTTGAGTTAAAGTATAGATACCCAAGGTAAAATATTACTCAAGTAAAAGTAGAAGTGCTGCCTTTAAACATTTACTTGAGTATAAGTACAAAAGTATTTGCCTTCAAATGTACTTAAGTATCCAAGTACAATGCTTTTTTTTATGGCTATAATGTCCTATCATTTTTGTCACAAGACTCTTGCTTAACTCAGTCTACATAAAGACTCTAATGTCACTCTTGGCACACCAATCTATTAATAAAATGACATTAATTAGTCAGACACTGATGTCTATAAAAAAAATTCATAAGCACAAAAAATTCCTTTAGAACTAAATGAAATAACAGGACTTGAGAGCAGGTAGTTTCAGTTTAACATTTATTTGTAACAGTTATCCAAGTTTTTATTTAAACTTAAACTTGCAAAACACAGGTTCACATGAGTTTTCCTTTACTATATCATATCTGAATGTCTCTGTGTATAAATATAAACTGGCCATATCAGATTCACTGTAATAGGAACTAGTGTTTGTGATCAGAAGAAACGCACTTGCCAGTCACAACTGCATACAGTAGGTGTATATAATACTATTTCAGTTATGAATTTCCCCACACAGTCAGGAACAATATTTAGTAATGCTTTTACATGTAATTGTCAGTATTTGTGTATTAACTCTATACTGCTTCACATGAAACCTGGTGATACTTGGTAAAAAAATTTAATTAAATAAATGAATAAAATATATCAACTAAGGTGACCTAAGCATAGTGTGAAATCTCAAAACAAATTACATAACCTGTCATCACAAGTGACATTCTAAAATAACAAGCCTCAAATGGCAATGAACAATAGTTGTGGCAGTAAACATTATTAATCAGCATTCCATTAAGTGTACTTTTGGTGAGCATGCTAGTACAGTATGGCACTGATGATCTAACTAAAGTGGCAATATCTTTTATTCAGCTTGAGAAGGAGCTGATTCTCAAAGTTGTGTGAGTCCATTCTTGCCCTCCTGGGACTGAAAATAAGCCCTGCTGTGCTGAAAAGACGTTCACAAGCTGCAGAGGCGGGTAAAGCAGTATTGAGCTTCAAAAACAACTTACAGACTGATGGGAAGGACTTGAGAATGTCTTTGTCATCAGCTTTGCAGGCAAGGTAGCCATCTAACTGCTTGATACCTTCCTGACCATGAGTAGGCTTCATGCTCGCAAAGAAGTCCTCTTCCTCAGAGCCACTGGAACCATCAGCTGGCGGCTGATTCAAAGTCTCTTCCTCCAGATGGTCCTTGATGTAGTCCAGGCCTGAAATGGACATTTGCATAGATGCTAAGAATCAAAACTTTACTATAATCACACATTTCTCCAGATTAAAATATCAAAAGAACAGTATTTAAACAAACCTAAACAAATTGAGAATGTCAAGATAAAAGTTTAGTTGGATATCTTAAAAAAAAAAACATTTGGCTCAGTTTCTCTGAATCTTTAAATAATGACACTTTTAAAAATAAAAATAAAATAATCTTACCTAGTTTGACAATGTTTTCATCTGATGTCCAGGATGTTTTAAATTTCGGGACAAGTATTGCAGCCGCAATAAACTCTGGCTCTACCAGCATGTTTCCAAAGCGCCGCTGCAGGCCTTCTTGTAGGGCACCAACCAGAGGTTTGTAGTACCTGGAGGTAATGCCAATTCGGTCAAGATTCGAGATGAGGAGGGTCAGAGTAGGCAGAAGCCATCCCATCTGAACATCGATTTCAGCCTGAAGAATGTTGAGGGCTTTGGCAACGGGGCTCATGGTCCTGGCATACTCCTCCAGAAAGGCAATTTCAACTGGACTCAGCCTATCACACATTGAAACAACAACAATTAATAATTTCATGTCATTACAATTTTAAGTGTGTGTGTGTGTCATTTTACAAACAGTGGAATTACTAGGCCCTCAAGAGTCATAAATGATTGTACTTCTCCCAGTATCTACTCCTATCCAATCCTTACTGAGCATGGAGTAGTCAAACAACTATTCAAAGTAATGCGTTTAAAAAAAAAGAAGCAGTTTTACCATTATCATTACTGGAACATGAATTTAAAGAAATGGAAGAAAAAAAACAAGAAAAAAAAACAACAGCACTTACATTGGCAACTTGAATGAAGTGCAGACGGTTCTGATAGCCCCCTCTCCCTGATCTTTAATTATTCTAAGAATTCTCTCAATGGCGAGAAATAAGGAATTCCACCTTGTTGCGTTGGGGCGGATCAGCTGAATTTTGCAAGTGTCTTCTATAATCTCTGCAGCAGCAGCAGATCTGCCACACTTATTCCATAGTGCATGACACTTAGCGAATGCTGATCGGGACAGCTTCTTGTAGGCTTCATTTGAACAGGCTTTTGCTGCATCCACTGTGGAAACCAAGTTTAATAAATGGCAGGCACATCGATGATGTTTCGGAAGTTGGAATTGTAAGCCATCATCTTCATCTAAAACAGCTGTGACCTCTACAAAGTCCACCTCAACACCATCCACATCCACGTCCTCATCATCACCACACATCTCGTCATTGATCTCATCATCTTCAGCCTCACCTGAAGCAGAGTTATTGTTCTCATCTTGCTGTCCATATATACGAAATGCCTTTAAAAAATTTGACCCATTGTCCGTAGTTCGAACAACCTTATTCTGTATGCCGAATTCAGAATGTATGTCATTTAGTGTGCAAGCCAAAACATCAAAAGTGTGCGAACCTTTGAGCTGCCTGCATGCTAGTGCTACTGAGCACCTCTCCAGACTGTTAGGATCAACCCAGTGGCCAGTGACACCGATGAAACCTCTTCTCCTTGAACTCCAACAATCTGTTGTCGTTGCTATGAAATCGATCCCTGACATTGCTTTTTTTATATTTTTCTTCATTTCAAGTACTGCCTCATCCATCTTACGTCGCAGAGTGGTCCTTGACATGAGAGAGGCATTAGGCTGAAGTTCATGCAAGAAAGCTTGAAATGATGGCTGGTCCACCACACTAAAGGGTTGTAGACTCTGGGTCACAAAACTGGGTCACAATTCAACACTGTGTCCAATTCAATACCTAGAGATTGGCATGGTTTTATTTCAGTTAGCCTAATAGCTGGTTTGATTTGCATTGAGAGATGATCTTATGGAAAGTACTCCATGCCAATCTCTAGGTATGGTGAAGGCTATGTGATGATGTGGGGCTATTTTAATTCCAAAGGCCAAGGGAACTTTATCAGGATGCATAGTATCCTGGATCCATGAAGTAACTGGCCTTTAAAAATAAAAATCTGCCTGCCTCTATGGGAATTTAACATAGGGGTGTCCAGACTTATGCACCCTGTATTTTAAAGGGGGGGGTACAATGGTGTTTCATGTATTCAGAGTTGTTTACAGTGTTAAAGAGATGGATTCTCATGCTAAACATGGCCAAAGTTTAAAAAAAATATTTTGGACGAATAACGGAGAATTTCTGTGCCGAAAATCTTACTTCCGGGTTGGTACAAGTTTCGGCTGTTTTTTTTTCGATCGTGGATCTAATTACGTAGACGAGATTGGAACTCCTTATATGAGCAAGCTTACCGTGTTCAGCTTCCCAAAGAACCCAGCGTTACAGGAACAGTGGATGCAGTTTGTTTTTCCGGGGCAGCAACGGAGTGTAGCAAGTGCGGTTGTGTGTGGTCATTTCAGTGACGAATGTTTTATTAACAATGCCCAGGTCGACGCTGGATTTGCACATCGTTTGCTATTAAAACGTGGAGCGGTCCCAGTGATAAAAGACCCCATTCATGTAAGTACAACTGGATCAGATTTCTGTCTTTTGCTGGAAATCAGCACATAGTGAATATATGTTGACTCTATAGCTCCGCCCACGGCACGCCTCCAGGAGCTCGGCTTTTTCCGGAGAGAATCGGAAAGCTGTATTTTTCTTTTATAAATATGATAAAACTAAAGACTTTTTGGAGATATGAAGGATGCACTTATACTCTATAGGTACTCAAGATTAACATGAGATTAGGTGAAACTGTGTATGTTATGTACCCTTTAAGGAAGAACATTTATTTATTTACGATACATTATTCATTCACAAAGAAAATTGGTGTCCTTAAAGGTTGGATTTTTCCTAATTTTTTAAATTAAGGCATTAAGTTCAATTTCCAAAAGATGATTTTTTATTCCTCTTTTCAGTCAACTTTAGCGTGGGTGTCTAAACTTATGCATAGCACTGTAGATGTCACGCAAAGACAGTTTCAAGACTACTTAGCATCAAGTATAGAGACTGACTCCCTTATGTACTTCTTTGCTCTTGTGTTGAAAACAGAGACTCTGGGAACTATGGAATGCTGAGACAGCATTCATTTTTGGAGGGGAGAGTGTGGGGTCTCACCTAATCCCCCCCCCATATGTCTTTATTTAATTTTTATTGTTCACTTAGTTCATATGTATTCTAAATTCTTGATGGGGTTAATACTGGAAATATGTTTAAGTCAATGTTTGTTCAAACGCATAATCTCTGCTTGGTTTATATTGAGTGATGCTCAAGCAGGCATGTTATAGCGATCCTACAGGAGAGGGGGCGCCCACGGAAGAGAGGTGCGGGCGTGGACTAGAAAAGGAGGAAGAGAGTTTTTTAGTAGTGTTGTGAACGCGTGCAGAGTTTTTGGTGGACTGCGAATAAATGCGAGTTAATGTAAGCAGTGAACAAGATTAAACAAACCCATCAAATTATGCACGTCTTGGAATTCATTAATTTCGACATGCAACAAAGACACTACCTCATAGGCCTTTCCCCATTTACTCCATCCTTACCTCACTGGTTCATAGGTGTCAAATCAATTAAGAAATAAGGAAAGAATGAAACAACAACAGCAGACTCTGAAAACGATACAACCTGTGTTTAAACAAATACTGCAACCCTAGTGTTTGAACAAATACTGCTCTGTCGTCTTTTGTTTTCTTTCTTACTCTGTGCAGATAAACACTTGATGGCTGTTCCAAAAATCCATATGCAACGACGTCTCACCTGCATATGAAGCCACAACCTCAAGAAGACAACTGGACCCATTGCTGAATCTTGATCTTTCAACAAAATTACACCAGATGACTGAAGACAATTCTTCATGGTTCGGAAACTTGATTGGTAAACCCTGGCTGTGGATTAAAGAAATAGCAATTTTGCTGTTGTTTCTCCTACTGGCGTTCTATGTATGAGTCCACAGTATCAAGTGTTTCATTCAACAAATGACTCACGCCTCGCACGAAAACATGACTGGTCCAAACATAAAAGAATATTACCCGTAAGAACTTCACAGACCCTAATTGCATGTTTGCTTTTTTTTCTGTGTCAACATGCAATTACAGATGAACAACACAGAACATGCTATGTGCCTGTAACGATCACAAGTTACAAGAATGGACTTTAAATTTGTATATTATGTGAGAGTTATTAGAACTCTCAAAGAGGGGACTGAAGGATTACAAATTTAAGAATCTATTTCAGATATGCTTCCTTACATAACATCATGGTGAAGAATACTGATTTTAGCATTTGAGGTTTTTATTTAGATTCCAATACAAACTGAGAAAGTGATTATTGAGTTTACAGCAAGATATTCCTGCCAGACCTGTTTTCTCTATTGTGTTTTAAATGAGTCAGATCACTGATATTCTCACCTTTCGGAGCCCAGACGTTGAATCGTTAGGTTGATTGGATTAGCTGTAGGGGAGACTTTCACCTTTTGTCTTTAATGGCTCTGGGATGGCTCTTGGAACCGGAGTTCCTGGCCACTGCCAGTATCAGTATTTGAATAGTTATGCTGATTCAATTGGACTGGTAGTGCTCCCAGAGTAGGGTGTGTTCCCACTTCATTTGCATGCTTTATTCAGAGTCTCCGCCTCTATGTAATCCCTCCCCCTTGGAATGTATATAGCCACAATACATACTGTATTAGATAATGTTGGACGAACCGCAGCCGCGCTCAATAAAGAATAACTTTGTTTGAACGTGATCCCAACGTCTCCTGGTCTCTGCTTTGACGAAAGAAAACTTTCCAACAAGATCATCACGTCGAAGTCACCATTTTGTAAGGCCCGCTATATTGGTCCAATCTGCCGGTTCGCCAATACACGGGGAAGGTATCACGTGTTCTGTCCTCACTCATGCAAAGTATTGGTTGGTTAAATTTGTAATACATTTAGTTATGTATTCTCTCGTTATTTCATCTGACTCCATAAATGAAAGGGTTTTAATGATATCTGTGGATCATTAATCATGAGTGAATGTTTGACTATTCCGTTTAACTCTTCAATGAAAATAATATCAAAGTCAGTTAGAATAATCAAATGTAATAATTTATTATGTCAGGTAAATGTATCATGCCAATTTCATAATCAATTCAAAGATAATCGATACAAAACATCAAATGCTCTGGAATAGAGAGATTATGCAAACCCAACTTTAAGAAATACGTGAGGCTAAGAGATCTATCTCTCTCAGCCTCACGGGCCAATCTGAAGTATAGAAAAGGCCCCGATCTCCCTGCTGCATTTCATTAAATAGTCAGACCTCTTTCACATGGAAACATGTGCTAACAAAAGAAATTTGCATTCAGAGGTAGCACCTCTTGGGGGTGAGTGACCATTTGTCTTGAGAGACCACCTTCCTTTGTAAGTCAGCTATCCATAAACTCTTAAAACCTTATTACCTTGTGTTTTACTTATTCTGAAATTAGACATTTGTACCAGTCGCACTGTGACATTTTAAACGATACCAAACATGAAAATACTCTGATAATCATTCACAGTAAACTATACATTTTCTTGGGAATCCAGGTAAATCATCTGAGCATGAGAGAGAGGGGGTGAGAGAAGGGGGAAAGAGATGTAGATGAAGTTGATTTGGAGGTGAGACTTTCGTCTTGATGGTGCACAAGAGCCAGTTCAAATGGTAATCTCCAGAGAGGTCCTTTTGTCCTCTCAGGGTCTGGTCACCCCCGAAACAGACTGTCTGGAATTTCCTAATTTATCAATTCTTACATCATCTTCAAGCTCAGCACTTACTCAACCATAATCTGAACATGTTATTTCACTGACACATGCGCAGCTGTAGTATTAATGTAATAAATAGAAAGTAAGAGACTCTATAACATCTCAGTGTTTATGATTTATCATGCAGCTCAAAGCATTATGGGAAGAATCTCTCTACAATCTATCCTGATTTATCAACACAGTTTCACTGATCCATTAACCCTAAACCCAGGATAGAGCGGTTGAGTGAATGTGGTCTGGACTGTGTGGATGAGGCTCATCGTGTCAGAGACGCTGTAGAAGGACAGAGTTCCTGCACTGTGATCCACATACACTCCTATTCTACTGTGATCCACACACACTCCTGTTCTACTGTGATCCACACACACTCCTGTTCTACTGTGACCCACACACTCTCCTGTTCTACGGCTGATGGGCTTTACAGGGAGTTCAGTATATATGTTATTATGTCTGAATGAGTAACTGGAGGAAGAGCAGAACAAACTCCAGGACTGATCATTACATCCAAACACACACTCATTACCCCGTCCCTTCCTGCTGATGCTCTTATATGACACTGATATAAACACACTCCCACTCCACTCAATCTCCCAGTAACAGCGTCCACACACACTCTCTCTACACAACACCTGATACACATCATCAAATCTGTCTGGATGATCAGGATACGACTGAATCTTTAGTAAAGGACCAGTAATCACTCTGTTCCTTTTAGACAGACGGAGGTATTCATTCACTGTGTTCAGATCCAGATTGAGCTGATGGGAATCTGATGGAGATAAAACACATCAGAATCAGGAATTATGAATCTGTCTGATCTTTTAATGTATCTGAACTCATCATGTTCAATATATCATCAGTGTCTCAGTGCAGTTTACCAGATATCCTGAGCAAATCATCATTTACATGATCAACTCTAAAACTCTTCTGTCATGTTTTCTTTCACTTCTCCAGGAAGAACATGAACACACTCAGTGAGTTTTTCTGCTTGTTTTCTCAGTGACTTACATTGTAGGAAGTCGTTCCTGGTCCTGGGAACAATGTTGGAGAAAGTGACTGTGGAAATCAACAGACATGAAGAGTGCGATTATCATGTCAAGAGAAAATGATCCCTGCATCCGTTCCTAAGACATTTCTAATATGATCTTCTACATGATCTGAGATGATGGAGGATCATTTCTGAGAGCAGAATCTCAAGGACTTTACCTCTGTCAGAGATCTTCTCTTTGCAGAAATCCTCCAGTTTGTCTCTCAGCTGACGGACAGATTCTCTCACGCCATCAAAAGAGGAGAGAGAACTGAAGGAATTGTCATTTGCGTCTGTAGATTCAGGAGGAGCTGAGAGAGACTGGAAACTCTAGAGAAAACAGAAATCAAAGCTCATCACCTCCACACTTCATCAATAACCTGCTCTACTGTCAGATTTGTGCGGCTCTTGTTGATCTTTAGTAACTCTCCTCAATCCAGCACTTTCACAGCATCAGCTTCATTCTTCTCATATTCATTATGTGACATTAGAGATACAAGTTCTAGCGTTTGTCATTTACACTATATGTGAACTTCCTGGGAAATCAATTTAAGCTCAATATTAGCTTGAGAAATACATGATTTTAATTAGAAATACTGCGATCAGAAATCCAAATTTAGTGTATTTTGAAATTATATATTTAAAAATAAATTGGCAGAATAAACCAAATAATTAAAAATAAATTCCAGAAAACACGAAAGTGATTCATTTAGATGTGGAAATAAAAGTCAGTAATATACCAACATCTATCTCATATTAAATATTTTAAATAATCATATTATTATATAACTTTTAAAAAAGCACTTTAAGTAAATAGTAGCAAAACGTGTTAAAGATTTTGTAAGCATATTTTGCTTGAAGTCAGCTGTTTATATGTGATAACACAATGAAACATGCCAAATTGTACAGACGTAATTTTTAGCCAGGCTGGCTAAAAAAACAAGAGAGAACGATGAAATATTAACAATTGACTATGTTTGCAGTCAATTAATGATTTTTTTTCTGTGAGCTTTATAGTTTTTCTAAAACCTGTAGCTGTAGTTTACCTTTTTTGTCACTTAATATTCATCAATATTATTGATCTGCCTGCACTGACACCGTTGTCTGAGAACTGAACTGAGCTGGATGATGACATCACTGTTTTCTCCAGAGCGGCTGTATAGATAAATGAACTAAATAGATAACTAATGATTTTTACAATGGAAATTAATCATCACTGAACTCACTTAAGCTGGACAATGACACTATTTTCTTCTAGATCTGCTGTACAGCCAAAACTAACTTTGTTGCATTATTTTCCTGTAATCAATATAAAGCTGCTTTGAAACAATCTGTATTGTAAAAAAGCACTATAACAAATAAAGATGACTTGACTTGAAATAATTTTGTCAGATAAATACCTTCACTAAGTTTAGTGTTTTGATCTTCCCTCATATTTTAAAATATTAAAAAATATATATATAAAATAAAATCCTCAGAATTTGATGGTTTAAAGGAGAACTCCGGTCAATTTTAATTTGTAAGTGAAGTTAATTCGGCATAGGTTTAGTACCTATGATCACGCGCGTGAACTCGACAATCGATTACTATGGACTTCGACCGAAAACAGGATGTAAATACAGGTATGAGCGCTGGCCGAATTAACATCATTTTTATTCATATCTTTCTCATCTACTGCAGTCAGATTCACCCGTGTTCACTCCGAAGGAATCACTCACATTGGCTGGGCACTTGTAATGACACATCAAGGATGTTAAGAGGCTAAAAGCAGGTTTAAAACGTGCCCCATTGAAGTCAACAGGGTGCAAATTTTAAAAAGAGGATAACACGGTGTAGGCAACACCGATTTTTGTCGTTGTTCTCTGTACTGACAGCACTCCAAATTTACAAAAAAATGAGCTCAATGTTAAAATTGATCGGAGTTCTCCTTTAAAGGAACACTCCACCGTTTTTTGAAATAGGGCTTATTCACCTTCTTTCCTACATTTAGATAGGTGGGCAAATGCATTTTTGTCTCAGTGCATGCATTGTTTTAGTTTGACAGGGTCGGTGCTAGCTTAGCTTAGCATAATGAATGGAATCCTTTGTTGCCAGCTAGCATGTCCTGAGTAAAAGAAAAAAAAAAAACCTAATTACTTCTTGTGGCCTGCGTATTCACAACGAGTACAAATAGCGATGCAGATTAACACTAGGCGATTTCCTAGGCAGATATTGACTTATATATTAAGGACTATATTAGGGGGAAGCACAGGCGAAGCACAGCTACTTGGGCGTGATATCTCTGTGCCCAAGTAGCAGTGCTTCACCTGTGCTTCCCCCTAATATAGTCCCAAGTCAATATCTGCATAGGAAATCACCTAGTGTTAATCTGCATCGCTATTTGTACTCGTTGTGAATACGCAGGCCACAAGAAGTAATTAGGTGGGTTTTTTTATTTTTTTATATTACTTTTACTCAGGCCATGCTAGCTGGCAACAAAGGATTCCATTCATTATGCTAAGCTAAGCTAGCGCCGACCCTGTCAAACTAAAACAATGCATGCACTGAGACAAAAATGCATTTGCCCACCTATCTAAACGTAGGAAATAAGGTGAATAAGCCCTATTTCAAAAAACGGTGGAGTGTTCCTTCAAGCAAACTTGTAGGGTAATTTAAAAAAAGAAACTCCACACATCACGTTTGGCCACTACTGTATGTTTTGTGTGGTCAGTGCCACAGTAGTGCTATTTCAGAGCCTGGTTACTGTGGACTGATGAGCTCAAGTCATCACCGGTGCACTGCTACTTTTTACTGTCGTCAAAAATTAATTATTACTTTCATTTCTGCAGTTAGAGCATTGATTTGTAGAGTGGGAGAATCTATTACATTTCTTAAAGGTCTGTTACAAAAAGAATACCTTGATGATCAAGCTTTTATTGTTTGATCAACTCTAAAACTCAGCTCTGGTCTAAAGCGCACGGCGCAAGTGCACTTAGAGCGTGTCTGAATCCACTTTTCCTAGTTTACCCCAAAGAAGGGAACGGGAAAAATGGTTGGTGCTCCCGGCGCATGGTCTAAAAGGGTTGTCCCTATTTGTAATGGGTGTGTTTGTAATGGTAATGGGTTGTAATGGGTGTGTTTTGGGCATAAAGTGCAATAAACCATCTCCCATTCCCTCTCCCAGTCCTGTTCTTCTCGATCTCTGTTACCTGCAGGAAATGTATGTGATCCTGTGTGTGTGAAAGCTGCTCCAGCTCAGCGTCTCTCCTCCTCAGATCATTGATCTCCTGCTCCAGTCGCTCCAGTCGTTCTTCAGCTCGACTCACTGCAGTCTTTTCCTGATCTCTGATCCGCTGTGTCGCCTCAGAGCGGCTTCTCTCAATGGAGCGGATGAGCTCAGTGAAGATCCTCTCACTGTCCTCCACTGCTGTGTGTGCAGAGTGCTGTTAGGACACACATCACAATCACACAGTGAGCTTCAGAGAGTCCTGACTGAGACTTCTCAAACTCCTCTTCTTCTCCACACTCACCTTATGAGACTCTACAGCTTCTCTCAGCTGCTGAAGATCTTTCTCTCTCTGCTGGATCCTCTGCTGGAACGACCTCTGCGTCTCCTTCAGCTGCTTCTGCAGCACAAACCAATAACACAGATGGCACTTTATATACTGTCACCCAGTGGCGTGCACAGACCTCTTCCGGGGCAGGGGCGGAAGGAATTAAAAACATTTATTTTTTAAATAAATCACCTGTACTTAAAGCAGTACCCATCTATCTGTTGTGTTGTTATATATTTTAATGACTTCCTCACAATTATTTGGAATATCTCACTCAATGGAGAGCAGCAGTCGGTCAGAGAGCCTCTCTTCATTACCAATGAAAAGATGTTGATACAATTAGAATGCATAACACATCAAACAAAAATAGGGAAATGATGATAATATTACTAAATATTATTTACTTTACCAAACAAAACGGAGTAGGTAATTATGAGGAATTCATGTTTAGTTATGTTGATGTTATAAATTGTATGCATGTAATCAT
Source organism: Abramis brama (assembly GCA_022829085.1). Taxonomy (NCBI): domain Eukaryota; kingdom Metazoa; phylum Chordata; class Actinopteri; order Cypriniformes; family Leuciscidae; genus Abramis; species Abramis brama. The sequence goes on from CM040772.1 coordinate 39,103,300, forward strand.
TAAAGTGTTAGCTATCATGAAATCAGTAACACTTTACAATAAGGTTTCATTAGTTAAATTTGTTAACATGAACTAATAATGAACTGCACTTCTACACCGTTTATTAATCTTAGTTAATATTGATTTCAGCATTTACTAAAACATTATTAAAATCAAAAGTTGTATTTGTTAACATTAGTTAATGCAATGACTGTGACATAACATGAACAAACAATTAACAGTTGTATTATTATTAACTAAGATTAACAAATAGGCCTACAGTAGCCTAACAAATGTTTTGCTCATGATTAGTTAATGTTAGTTAATATGATTAATAAACAAATGAACCTTATTGTAAAGTGTAGCCTACTATGAAATCAAAGATATAAATTCCTTACAATTTAGAGCTGGACATGGACTTAAAATTTCCTTTCACTAGATGTATTTCCCCAAGATAATACACTTGTTATGGCCTTGAATAAAAACTATGAATGACATTGTCAGACTCAGAATGCGGCTGAAATTGAGTTATACTTTTATGATTGTTAAGCATTAATCACATGCTGCCTCAACTTTTACAGTAGCATGGTAGGATAAATTAACTTTTCCGTATTAGCTTAATGTTACTTGCTGCCCGTGCAGTTTGAAGACTCGCGGAGTCGCGGCGAACTGCTGCGTACACAGCGCTGCAACGGAAACTCCGCCTACCACTTCATCTCCGCCAAATGCTTCCGCCCCCAAAAAATAATTTAATATTTTTTTGTATTATTATTATTGTTAGTGGCAATGGTGTATGTGCAGTGTTATTTATTATAATTATTATTATTATTTACATTTATCAGATTTATCAGAGAGGGGAACAATACATTTTGAGACAGGGGCACGCAATTTTACCATATATTATACCAACATTATTTCATCAGTGTGTAGTTTCATACCTGTTTCTCTGTCCTCAGTGCTGCAGCTGATACAGTGTCGTGGTTTTTATGTTCGTCCATCGTACACAGCACACATATAAACCTCTGGTCAGTGCGACAGAAAACCTCAAGGAGTTTATCATGTGTTTGGCAGATCATCTCCTGCAGTCGTCCAGTGGCATCAGTCACTTTATGTGGCTTACGGGAGTGATAATCCTCATGACGGTCAAAATGAGTTTGACAGTAGGACTCCAGACACACCAGACAGGACTTGACGGCTTTGTGTTTTCTTCCAGTACAGACGTCACACTGCACATCTCCAGCTCCAGCGTAACTATCAGCAGGAAGTTTAGTCATCTTCAGTTTCTCCACCACTTCAGCCAGCATGGTGTTTTTAGCTAAAGCAGGTCTTGGACTGAAGGTCTGTCTGCACTGAGGGCAGCTGTAGACTCTCATCTGATCCTCCTGATTCCAGCAGACTGTAATACAGATCTTACAGTAACTGTGTCCACAGGGAATGGTCACTGGATCCTTCGGGAGATCCAGACACACTGAACATATGAACTCATCCTGAGAAAATCTGGCTTCTGCCATTTTACTGCACGAATACTGAGACACAAACACACAACAGCCCAACAGCACTTTAGTTTCTCTTTCCCGAACTCGTCCTGCTTCCTGGTTCTGTGTTTGAGTGACGTGTGCAAAACAGATTTATCAAGTCTATAAACCGTCATAAAGCCTCATTCCTGCAGAGTTCAGATTCTACAACAATAAATGCAAAAACATTCACTGTAAACCCTAATGCTCAAAATAATTAATTGGTTTGAGAAGGGTAAATTTTAGTTATCTTTTATATGTATTTAGAACTTTATTTTTCTTCTGAGTTTACAAAACTGACACATTGTAAGTAATCTGAATTGTTTAATTGTTTCGAGTTTTATGAATTTGTTTCTTTGAATTTACGGGTTTATGTAACGATTACCTCAAATATTTTGAGTTCCCTTTCATGCTGCGTCGAGACACTGTGGGAACGCCCCTGCGTGATTGCATCATGAAGCACGTGTGAAATCAGTCCAATGGTGTGATGAGACATCATAGACGGGTGACGTCACAGACCATGAAACTATAAAGCATACCTAGAAACAGACCGCGCTAGCTTCTGTGTTCTCAGCAAGTGCTGTCTGTGATACTGTTTCTGTCTATTTAGTGTTGGATTGGCACTGCAGTTACACACACACATATATACTGTATATATTATGGTGAACAAGCAGCGGTTTAAGAAGTGTGCTTTTCCCTGCCCTTGTTTCCTTATGGGTGGGGATACACACAATCTTTGTGTTTCTTGTTTGGAAATGGATCATGCCCAGTCAGTTCTCGAGGGGGCTGACTGTGAGCATTGTGAGAAGCTGTCCGTGAGGACACTCCACTCCCGCCGATCATTCTTTGAGGAGGACGGTTTGGCTCTCGTTCCTCATGGTTTGGGTCTCAAACCATGCTCATCATGGGGTTCGCAAATGGTTTGTTTTCTTTTTATATATTAGTACTTTGTATGTAAACTATTTAACCGGTAGTTAATACAAATATATTTAACTGAAACTAAAAAGTTCACCTGCCAAAAGTCTCAGAGATTGAGCTGAACTGAACACGGAGAAGTCTTCTGTGACCTATTTACTGTAAGTGTGAAAATTCAGATGCTTATGATTTAGGACAGATTTGACTTTAACCTTACTAACCTGATAATAATCAAAATTAGGTAAAAGGTGTTGAAAAATTATGCACCATAAAACAATACATATGTGCATATACATATACACAAGGCACACATAAGAAATAATGAGAAAATACTTTTATTGAGTTTAGCAGGGAATATTATATCATCTTCAAGCTCAGCACTTACTCAACCATAATCTGAACATGTTATTTCACTGACAGAAGCTCAGCTGTAGTATTAATGTAATAAAGAGAAAGTAAGAGACTCTATAACATCTCAGCGTTTATGATTTATCATGCAGCTCAAAGTATTATGGGTAGAATCTCTCTACAATCTATCCTGATTCATCAACACAGTTTCACTGATGATCCAGTACCAACACCAAACCCAGGATAGAGCGGTTGAGTGAATGTGGTCTGGACTGTGTGGATGAGGCTCATCGTGTCAGAGACGCTGTAGAAGGACAGAGTTCCTGCACTGTGATCCACATACACTCCTATTCTACTGTGATCCACACACACTCCTGTTCTACTGTGATCCACACACTCTCCTGTTCTACTGTGATCCACATACACTCCTGTTCTACTGTGATCCACACACACTCCTGTTCTACTGTGATCCACACACTCTCCTGTTCTACTGTGATCCACACACTCTCCTGTTCTACTGTGATCCACATACACTCCTGTTCTACTGTGATCCACACACACTCCTGTTCTACTGTGATCCACACACACTCCTGTTCTACTGTGATCCACACACTCTCCTGTTCTACTGTGATCCACATACACTCCTGTTCTACTGTGATCCACACACACTCCTGTTCTACTGTGATCCACACACTCTCCTGTTCTACTGTGATCCACACACACTCCTGTTCTACTGTGATCCACACACTCTCCTGTTCTACTGTGATCCACATACACTCCTGTTCTACTGTGATCCACACACACTCCTGTTCTACTGTGACCCACACACACTCCTGTTCTACTGTGATCCACACACACTCCTGTTCTACTGTGATCCACACACACTCCTGTTCTACTGTGATCCACACACTCTCCTGTTCTACTGTGATCCACACACTCTCCTGTTCTACTGTGATCCACACACTCTCCTGTTCTACTGTGATCCACATACACTCCTGTTCTACTGTGATCCACACACACTCCTGTTCTACTGTGATCCACACACACTCCTGTTCTACTGTGACCCACACACACTCCTGTTCTACTGTGATCCACACACACTCCTGTTCTACTGTGATCCACACACTCTCCTGTTCTACTGTGATCCACATACACTCCTGTTCTACTGTGATCCACACACACTCCTGTTCTACTGTGATCCACACACTCTCCTGTTCTACTGTGATCCACACACACTCCTGTTCTACTGTGATCCACACACTCTCCTGTTCTACTGTGATCCACATACACTCCTGTTCTACTGTGATCCACACACACTCCTGTTCTACTGTGACCCACACACACTCCTGTTCTACTGTGATCCACACACACTCCTGTTCTACTGTGATCCACACACACTCCTGTTCTACTGTGATCCACACACTCTCCTGTTCTACTGTGATCCACACACTCTCCTGTTCTACTGTGATCCACACACTCTCCTGTTCTACTGTGATCCACATACACTCCTGTTCTACTGTGATCCACACACACTCCTGTTCTACTGTGATCCACACACACTCCTGTTCTACTGTGACCCACACACACTCCTGTTCTACTGTGATCCACACACACTCCTGTTCTACGGCTGATTAACTCTACAGGGAGTTTAGTCTCTATGTTATTATGTCTGAATGAGTAACTGGAGGAAGAGCAGAACAAACTCCAGGACTGATCACTACTTCCAAACACACACTCTTTATCCCGTCCCTTCCTGCTGATGCTCTTATATGACACTGATATAAACACACTCCCACTCCACTCAATCTCCCAGTAACAGCGTCCACACACACTCTCTACACAACACCTGAGGACACACATCAAATCTGTCTGGATGATCAGGATACGACTGAATCTGTGGGAAAGTGTCAGTAATCACTCTGTTCCTCTCAGACAGACGGAGGTGTTTATTCACTGTGTTCAGATCCAGATTGAGCTGATGGGAATCTGATGGAGATAAAACACATCAGAATCAGGAATTATGAATCTGTCTGATCTTTTAATGTATCTGAACTCTTCATGTTCAATATATCATCAGTGTCTCAGTGCAGTTTACAAGATATACTGAGCAAATCATCATTTACATGATCAACTATAAAACTCTTCTGTCATGTTTTCTTTCACTTCTCCCGGAAGAACATGAACACACTCAGTGAGTTTTTCTGCTTGTTTTCTCAGTGACTTACATTGTAGGAAGTCGTTCCTGGTCCTGGGAACAATGTTGGAGAAAGTGGCTGTGGAAATCAACAGACATGAAGAGTGTGATTATCATGTCAAGAGAAAATGATCCCCGCATCCGTTCCTGAGACATTTCTAATATGATCTTCTACATGATCTGAGATGATGGATGATCATTTCTGAGAGCAGAATCTCCAGGACTTTACCTCTGTCAGAGATCTTCTCTTTGCAGAAATCCTCCAGTTTGACTCTCAGCTGACGGACAGATTCTCTCACGCCATCAAAAGAGGAGAGAGAACTGAAGGGATTGTCATTTACGTCTGTAGATTCAGGAGGAGCTGAGAGAGACTGGAAACTCTAGAGAAAACAGAAATCAAAGCTCATCACCTCCACACTTCATCAATAACCTGCTCTACTGTCAGATTTGTGCGGCTCTTGTTGATCTTTAGTGACTCTCCTCAATCCAGCACTTTCACAGCATCAGCTTCATTCTTCTCATATTCTTTATGTGACATTAGAGACACAAGTTCTAGCGTTTGCTATTTATACTATATGTGAACTTCCTGGGAAATCAATTTAAGCTCAATATTAGCTTGAGAAATACATGATTTTAATTAGAAATACTGCGATCATAAATCCAAATTTAGTGTATTTTGAAATTATATATTTAAAAATAAATTGGCAGAATAAACCAAATAATTAGGGCCCAAGCCCTGAAAGGGCGAAGGCCCTATTGTTTTCCTAAGGATTTTTATAATTTTTTTCATTTTTTTTGTTGCCTTTTTGCAACTTTTGGGGCCCTTAACATGCTCAAAAACTCTTGAAATTTTGCACACACGTCAGAACCTGCGGCCATCAGGGCCGGGCTGAAGCTGGTACCGGGGCATGGCAGGGGGGCTCGACAGCGCCCCCTGGAATGGGGTCTGAAAACTTGATCCATAAATCAAACACGCTTGCATGTAATAATTTGAAACTCCAGGATCTTGATGAAACTTCTGCAGTGTGTTCGTTATAAGAGGCCGATCACATGGATGTGACTATTGTGAGTCAAAGTTATAGCGCCACCAACTGGCTGCAGGAAGTTTGTCACTTTCAAAATGCTTTTAAATCACTCTCTTATTTTTACCCGATTTGCTTCAAACTTTATGTGTATAATGTAGACCCACAGCAGATGTAGACCTGTGAAAGGATTATTGATATCTTAGATACTGTTGCCATGGCAACGCATCAAACTTTTATTTTTTTTATTTTTTTATGCTTTTGAGATTCTTAGCATGCTTGAAATTGCATGAAACTCGACAGACACATCACATTTATTAGCCAGTGGACATGTGCAAAGTTTCAGAAACGGGCGTGGTGGAATGGCTCAGTAGCGCCACCTTTTGACCAAAGTGGGGGGTTAGATTCATCTACAGCAACAAAACTTGGTATATATATTGTTCTCATCAAGCCGGACAACTTTCCAATTTACAGTCATTAGCACCGACCAACAGGATGTCAGATATTTTGGTTTGAATGTGGATTTTTCTGGAGAATTTTCTCTCCCTCTCTCTCTCTGTCTCTCTGTCTCTGTGTGTGTGAGGAGGGGGGGGGGATTTTTAGCCCTTGAACGGGGTCTGAAAAACTTGGTCCATAGATCAAACACGCTTGCATGAATTAATATGAAACTCAGTACACATACAGATCTCATCGGGCCGAACAACTTTCCCTTGGTCAAGTTTTACGTCAGCCCAACAGGAAGTCGGCTATTATGGGTTGTTTGGAGAACGCTTGCTCTGGTATTTGAAATAATCCTCCTAGGCAATTCTTTCAAGTGTCACCAATCTTGGTCAGCATAAAGTCAAGACATTGAGGATGCTAAAGTGCGGACGGATTTTTGATATCTCGAATGGTTTGGCCATGGCGAGGAAACGAATTTATGGCGAGAAAAGATAAAAATGAAGTGTTATAACTTCTGTATACATTAACTGATCTTGATGAAACTTCAGCAGTTTGTTCGTGGTAAGAGGCCGATCACATGTATGTAACTATTGTGAGTCAAAGTTATAGCGTCACCAACTGGCAGGAAGTGTGTCACTTTCTAAATGCTTTTGACAAAAGTGAGGGGGTTAATTTTATGTACAGTCACAAAAATCAGTACACACATTGGTTTCATCGAGCCGGACAATTTTCTAATTTACAATAATTAGCTCCGAGCAACAGGAAGTCAGATATTTTGGTTTGAATGTGGATTTCTTTGCAAAATCAGCCTCTGAATTTTTACCCACTCCTCTTAAAGGGATAGTTCGCCCAAAAATGAAAATTCTGTCATCATTTACTCACCCTCAAGTTGTTTCAAACCTGTATGAATTTCTTTTTTCTGCTGAACACAAAAGAAGATATTTTGAAAAATCTCGGTAACCAAACAGTTGATGGACCACATTGACTTCCATAGTATTTTTTTTTTCCTACTATCAGATAAGTAATATTGTCTGTCTTGTCACTTAAAAAAAAAAAAAATATATATATATATATATATAACGCGCGTGTCCTGCTCCTGCTCACCATATGCACTGCTCCTGCGCTGCTTACACTCTAATAACGCGTGCAGTGTGAAACCGCCGTAACTCTGTGTCACCGCATAATAGAGGTGTTAAAAAATAATGAGAATATAAATACATATATATCCGAGTCCTGATCGGGAGGTAACGTCCGATTCCGATCGAGTCTGAAAACACGCGATCGGGCCCGATTTCCGATCACGTGATCGGATCGGGACATCCCTAATATATATATATATATATATATATTATAGTGAACAAGCAGCAGTTTAAGAAGTGTGCTTTTCCCTGCCCTTGTTTCCTTACGGGTGGGGATACACACAATCTTTGTGTTGCTTGTTTGGAAATAGATCATGCCCAGTCATTTCAGGGGGGCTGACTGTGAGCATTGTGAGAAGCTGTCCGTGAGGACTCTCCACTCCCGCCGATCATTCTTTGAGGAGGACGGTTCGGAAAAAACTGCTAAATATATCTCATTGGGTCCTGCTCACAATAGAAAAAAGTTACAGAATTCAGTTCGGTTCTCGTCCACACAGATTTCTTGGGGTCCTCTCTACGGTGGTGGACCCCGAGCAGGCTCTGGTTATGGAGCAAGAAGTACAGAATCTTCTGTGAAAGGAGGCTATAGAAAGGGTTCTTTCTCCCAGCAGGGAGTCGGGGTTTTACAGCCGTTACTTCACTGTTCCAAAGAAGGATGGAGAGCTGCGTCCTATTCTAGACCTGCGTCAACTAAACTGCAGGGTTCAGAATCTTAAGTTCAAAATGCTTACACTCAAACAGATCCTGTCACAGATTCAGTCCAAGGACTGGTTTGTCATGATAGATTTGAAGGATGCATACTTCCATGTAGACATCCATCCTCATCACAGGAAGTTCCTTAGATTCGCTTTCGGGGGCGAAGCCTACCAACTTCGGGTTCTTCACTTCGGCTTAGGTTTATCACCCTGCACTTTCACGAAATGCGTGGATGCAGCTCTGGCTCCACTGAGACTCAGAGAACCCAGCTCAGAGAACGTACTCGGTTACCTAACGTAACCTTGGTTCTCTCTAGAAGAGGGAACGAGTATTGCGTAAGTTGCTTACGCTACAGGTAAAGTCATCTTTTCTCGAGATCTGAAGCCAAAAAAAAATAAAAATTCTTAATTTTGTATATATTGACAACGCAGTGTGGCAGCCAGCAGACCATAGCAGGCTGTATAAGCGTGCTCATTGGCTGACCTGTGGCAACTGCTGCAGCCTATCGGTGAGCCCTGCGTGACGTCGCGCCCTCTACGCGTCACAGCTCGCCAGAATGGGTGTGGCTTAGTCTATATAAAGACGGGCTCAACAGGCTAAACTCTGGTTTTCATTGACTGAAGCGAATAAGCTCGTGGCGCGAGTATGGCAGGTTATGCAATACTCGTTCCCTCTTCTAGAGAGAACCGAGGTTACATTAGGTAACCGAGTACGTTCTCTTACGAGAGGTTCTCTCATATTGCGTAAGTCACTTACGCTACGGGAACCCCTTGTCAACGCCGTGTGCGCCGAGCATCACTGCATGAGTCCCAGGGAAGCCCGGGGGACACAACATGCGGGAACAGGCGGCCAGCAACGCGGGCCAGCACATGTAATAAGCACTTCATAGGAATACAGACCGGCTCCCCCTGTCTATGTATAAACGTGTAGGGAAAAGGCGGCCAGCAACACGGGCCAGCACAAGTACATAAGCACATCACAGGGAAAAAATAGAACGGCTCCGCCGGTCTATGTATAGAGAGTATCAACCATTTGTGCAGCTGTGTGGAGAATAGGTGGCCAGCAACGCGGGCCAGCACAAATACACAAGCACATCATAGGGGAATACAAATCGGCTCTGCCGGTCTATGTATATAGAGTCTCACCCATTTGTGCAGCTCAACCAGAAGAGCTCATAGTGACATAGGTTGTCTACTTCGGCTTCTACTTCTAGGCTGTAGGTTGTCTACAAACCGAAAGGTTGGTGGTTCAATCCCCGGTTCCACTTGACCAAGTGTCGAGGTGTCCATGAGCAAGACACCTAACCCCAGCTGCTCCCGACGAGCTGGATGGCGCCTTGCATGGCAGACACCGCCGTCGGTGTATGAATGAGTGAGTGAATGGGTGAATGTGAGGCAATGTAAAGCGCTTTGGTGGCCATAGGTCTGTGAAAGCGCTATATAAATGCAGTCCATTTACCATTTACCATTTACATGAGAGTGGCCTGCACATGAATGTCTGGGCAGAACATACACATCTCTTAGACTGATAAAAGTTTAGCCTGCAGGGCGGGAACTTCCAGGTTATAAAACCTCACAAATGTAGAGGGAGAGGCCCAGCCTGCCGCCATACAAATGTCGTGAATAGAAATCCCGCTGGACCAAGCCCACGACGAAGCCATGCCTCTAGTGGAATGGGCCCTGATGCCCATCGGGCACTGCAGGTGTTTGGACGCATAAGCTGCTGCGATAGCGTCCACTATCCATCTGGACAAGCTATGTTTCGAGGCGGCGAGACCCTTGGTGCGCCCACCAAACGAAACAAAGAGCTGCTCAGAATGCCTGAAGGCGGCGGAGTGATGTAAGCTCTCAGCGCCCTGACGGGGCATAGGAGGTTATCACTGTCCTCGCTATCAGATGCTGGCAGAGCCGATATGGAGATGATCTGCGCTCTAAATGGAGTGCCAATCGTCTTGGGGATGTAACCATGTCTCGGTTTGAGGATGACTTAGGGCTGGATGATTAATCGAAAAGTAATCGAAACCGAAATTCAGAGCCTATAACCGACGTACTTTTACCAAGTCGGTTATTTCGTTTTTTTAATCCTATTAATATTTCCGCCCACTGTGTGTTAATGTACTTTCCCCTTAAAACATATTACCGCGTGTGTAGTCACGTGACTCCGCCCTGTCCCTTAGCTCTGAACGCGCGTCTATTTCGCTTCAAACTCGCTTACGCGCGTCCTATTCGCTTTGGACGCGCGAATGGATTCAAAATGTTTAAGCGTAGAACTAGACGCGATAGACGCGAATTTGAATGTGTGTGTGTTTCAGAGAGAGAGAGAGAGAGAGGCACAGACGCGATCTAACAGTGGAAACATAAAAACATCATTCGTCATTATAACATCAACGTCAATTTGTTCATACAGGACATCATTAAAACTGCAAAGTGTTTAGCCTACTTATATTTGTGTAAAACATAGTGCTTTTGTCAAACTGTAAACTCTTGTCAAACTGTAACCTACAACTGTCACCCAACCAAAATCACACACACACACACTGTGTACATTTTTTTTATAAAAATATCAAATGATCTCATCTTTTTGGACATTCATCATATTGCATTGGTTTTCATTTCTTGTCCTAAAACAGAGCACTAATCTTTTTATTTTTAAGTAACACATACTACATTGATTAAAAAATAAAATAAAATTTGTTTTTAATGGTAGTATTATTTTATACAGAAATTAATTATTTATAATTCAGATGAGAAGTTAAAAGTTAATTTAAATTTTAAGGAAACAAATATATTGATCTGAAATATAGCTAATTAATTTTAAATTCATTCAGGTTACCAAACATATCTCAAGGTCTTTTGAATAAAGGGTGGCAGTCTTTCATTATCCAACTGTTGTTGTGGACTATACTGGAGAAGTATTTGTTCTTCATTTGAGTGAGATGTTTTTATGTGGCTAATTGAGCAAAGTGCTTCCATATATTTTATTACTAGTAGTATTAGTTCAAGAATAAAATAAAGATATCGGATTGATATCGGTATCGGAAAATAGCCAAAGCTGCGGTATTGGTATTGTATCATATCGGAAGTGAAAAAGTGGTATCGGGACATCCCTAAATCTTTCATTAGAAAAAATAACCGTGAACGTATTTACAGTATAAGCCTTGCCAGTGACAAAGGAATTTTGTTTTTTAAATAATCGTTCAATAATCGTAATCGAGGTAACTTGTTTGATTAATTGCGATTATGATTTTAGCCAAAATCGTCCAGCCCTAGGATGACTTTAGAGTCATTCGGTCCGAACTCGAGACATGTGGGGCTAACAGATAGCGTGTGTAGATCCCCCACTCGTTTTACTGATGACAGAGCTATCAGAAAAACGGTCTCGAGCGAGAAGTATTTTAGATCCACGGAATCTAACGGCTCAAAGGGAAAAGCTTTCAGGGCCTCCAGGACCAAAGAAAGATCCCAAATAGGAACCGAAGGGGATTCATCCTCCTGGCTCCTCTAAGGAAGCGGATGATGAGCTCGTTCCTTCCTATCGCACGGCTGCGCGTCGGCTCAGCGAACACTGCAATAGCCGCAACATAAACTTTGAGCGTGGAAGGGGACCTGCCCTTGTCCAACAGCTCTTGAAGGAAGGAAAGCACCCACAAAACCCCACGCGTACATGGGTCCAGGCTCTTAGTAGCGCACCATTTGGAGAACACTGACCATTTAGATGCGTAGAGCCTTCTCGTAGAAGGAGCTCTAGACTGTGTGATCATGTTCACGACCCCTTCTGGCAAAGCAACGGGTATCCGTTGATTATCCACGCATGCAGAGACCAGCGCTCTGGATGGGGATGCCAAATTGATCCACCGGCCTGAGAGAGAAGATCTCTCCTCACCGGGATCGGCCATGGGGCTATGTGCGTCACCAGCCTCACCAGCTCTGGGCACCAGGTTTGGTTCTCCCATCGCGGGGCTATGAGGAGCACTGAGTGGCGCGTTTCCCTGATCTTCTTGATTACCTGTGGTAACAGCGAGATCGGAGGGAAAGCATACAGCGGGCGGCCGGGCCAGGTCTCGGGCAATGAGCATTGTCTTTCGATGCAAAAAGGTCGACTTCCGCTTTGCCGAAGAGGCGCCATAGTAACTGTACTGTTTGAGGGTGCAGGGAACATTCTCCCGGGGGAATGTTGTCCCTGGACAGTCTGTCTGGGCCGACATTCCTGTGGCCCGGTATATGCAAGGCTCTCAGCGAGCACAATGAGTGATAGGCCCACACGAGAAGGCGTTCTGTCAGTTTGCAAAGGTTTCTGGATCTGACACCGCCCTGGTGATTCACGTAGGACACCACAGACATGTTGTCCGAGCGGACTAGAACATGGTGGCCCCGTATGTGTGGGAGGAAACGCTTCAGCGCGTTCTCGACCGCTATCATCTCCAGACAGTTTATATGAAGGCATTTCTCCTGGTCTGACCACAGGCCAAAAAACGGTTTGCCTTCGAAAAGAGCGCCCCAACCCAAGTTGGAGGCGTCTGTCGAGATAACTTTCCGGTGCGAGACGGCTCCCATTGTCACTCCCCGCTGGTACCAGTCAGCCGCTAACCAGGGTCTCAGTGCTGAAACGCAGCTCTGAGTCACTCTGATCCGGATGCAGCCAGACGCCCAGGCTCGGTGAGGCACTCGAGCGTTCAACCAGCGTTGCAGCGGGCGCATACACAGTAGACCCAGCTGAAGCACTGCTGCAGCTGATGCCATACAACCCAGCATCCTCTGAAATGTTTTTAGAGGTGCAACGCTGCCTTTCTGGAAAGACGCGGCCAGGCGTTGAACACGGCGCGCACGCTGTGTCGACAGCCGGGCCGTCATTGCCACAGAGTCCAGTTCTATACCTAGAAAAGAGGCTGACTGACTGGGCAGTAATGAGCTCTTGGTCCAGTTGAACGTGAGACCCAGGCTTTTCAGATGGCCGAGAAGCACTGTTCTGTGAGAAATAAGTTCTTCCTCTGACTTTGCTAGAATCAGCCAATCGTCCAAATAGTTCAAAATCCACATGCCCTGAGTCCTCAGGGGAGCGAAAGCCGTGTCCATGCACTTTGTGAATGTACGGGGTGCTAAAGACAGGCTTGATATTGTATTGTATTGATATACCTGACTGTCGAAGGCGAATCTCAAGAATGGCCTGTGACGGAGTATTATCTGAATCTGAAAGTAAGCGTCTTTCAGATCGAGGGAAATAAACCAGTCCCCCGGGCGAATTTGCGCGAGGATCTGTCTGGTTGTGAGCATTTTGAACGGTCTTCTCATAAGAGCTTTGTTCAAATATCTCAGAGAGCTCTGTCCTTCTTGGGCATGAGGAAATAACGGCTGTAAAAGCCTGACTTGCTTTGCACAGAAGTTTCGCTATTTCTGCACGAAGTAGGTGTGCTACTTCCCCATTCACTCTCGTCTCGGTTCGTGCCCGAAAGCGCGGGGGACGGCGAGCGAACTGCAACGAATAGCCCTGCTTTACTGTGCTCAGCACCCATTCTGACACGCCTGGAATAGCTTCCCATGCTTTTGCATGTGTGGCTAGGGGCAGAATGGCCTCCAGGTTCTGATCGCCGCATTCCGCGGGCTCGAGAACCTGAATCGGAGGCGTGGGCGCAGTGCGCGCGCTCTTGGTGCTCGAATACGGCCGCTCGCAGACAACGATGGCTGGCCGTTTTACACACGATGTCCCGGTGGCTTTTGATGGGGAGCATATTGTGCGAGGAACGGGGTGCGAGAGTAGCACCGGGGGGAAAATGCTTGTCAGTAAGTGTGAGTGCTCACGAGCGGGCACAGGACTTACATCCGTGATGTGACCGGCAGAGAGTGGCCATGTGACAGAGCGAGCGGTGAGTAGGTGTGGGCATGGGCTCGTGGGCACATATCCTACATCTAACACTCGAGCGGCTTTCGCCAGCTTTATGAAAGTGGGCTCTGTGAGAGACACAGGGGGTATAGTGCTTGTGTGCAGGGGTGAACACTGAAATGTGGGCACATTTTCTGCATTTAAAACACATGCGGCGTGAGCCGGACAACCAGACATTATGCTCTTTTTGAGATTTCTCTGGGTCGCCGTGACAACGTCGGTTGTATGCAGGTGAGCGGGTAGTATCACCGGCTCGTTGGCTGCGTAATACACATCTGCAGTAGCCATGACTACGGGGACTGACAGAGCAGAAAGCTTTGACGGTGGTCCGGCCGCGGCGGGACTTAACCATCTTTTCCTCCTTTGATCTGCTAGGAGGACTTTGCGGGCTCGGGTTTCAGCGCGATCTTGGGCCGTGGTCCCCGCGGGGGAGGCGGCCTGTTGAGGCCTGTTGATGCAACTCGAGGCCAAGTTGGTCGACGGCCTTGGTGAGGAGGCGCAGTAGTTCCGCATCCACGCCGGCCCGAGTACGGCCGGACTCCTGGACTGACGAGGGCCTGTGGGCCCAAAGGAAATTAATGTCTCTCAGGGCAGTATATATAAAGTTGAGGCTGAGGCCCGGGGAATGGAGACTTCACCCCGAGGCGGTGTAGCCCCTATGGGAGAAATTTGGTCAAGCACAAGTAGACCTATTTGCATCTTCAGAGACAACTCACTGTCCCATGTGGTTCTCCCTCACACATCCAGCTCCCCTGGGGCGATGGTTCAGGTGTGGCCCAGGCTACACCTGTATGCTTTTCGTCCGATATCTCTGCTCCCGGGAGTTCTGGAGAGCACACTTCTTAAACTGCCGTCTACTATTAGTAGCCCTGTACTGGCCGGCCTGAGTTTGGTTCTCAGACCTGGTGTCCCTTCTAGACGGCTCTCCGATGGAGATTCCGAGCAGGAGGGACCTATTGTCCCAAGCAGGGGGCACAATTTATCACCCTCGTCCAGAGTTGTGGAAACTGTGGGTCTGGCCCCTGAGGGGGCACAACTCATAGAATCTGGTCTCTAGACTGAGGTCATGGAGACCATACTCCAGTCCAGAGCTCACTCCACGAGAAGACTGTTTGCACTTAAGTGGAGACTGTTCTCTTCTTGGTGTAGAGAACGTCAATTGGATCCGGTCAACTGCCCCGTTGGTTCAGTATTTGATTATTTGCAAGAACGTTTCTCTGCTGGATTATCTCCTTCCATCTTAAAGGTGTATGTGGCGGCTATATCTATCTATATATCTATAATAAAAAATAATAATAATTAATTACATTTATATAGCGCTTTTCTAGGTACTCAAAGCACTTTACATGGAAGGGGGAATCTCCTCAACCACCACCAATGTGCAGCATCCACCTGCATGATGCGACGGCAGCCATATTGCGCCAGAACTCCCTCCACACACCAGCTTACTGGTGGAGAGGAGACAGTGATGAAGCCAATCAGTATATGGGGATGATTAGGAGGCCATGATGGACAGAGGCCATGGGGCAAATTTGGCCAGGATGCCGGGGTTGCACCCCTACTCTTTTTTATGAAGTTTATATGAAACTTTTTTCGAAGGACATCCTGGGATTTTTAATGACCACAGAGAGTCAGGACCTCGGTTTAACGTCTCATCCGAAGGACGCGGCTCTTTGACAGTATAGTGTCCCCGTCACTACACTGGGGTGTTAGGACCCACACAGACCATGTGATGACATATGGCGCAATTACGTTCCCTAGCGCGCACAACAACAACACCTGTATGTGTTGTTGCCGCATGTCAGCCTCCGATGACGATTTAGTACCTAAAAAGGGAAATACTTCAATAGTATTTTAAAGGGGTGATTAGTGTGTAATGTTCTGCAAAGTTACAACGCTCAAAATTCAAAGCAAAGTAATATATTTGCTTTTAAAGAAATAATTTTTTAAGGACTACCGGTACAACAAACGGCTGGTAGGGGATACACAACATTCCTCCTGGGTTAGTGACATCACCAACCCAAAAATTTACATAAACCCCGCCCACGGGATCACGCAGTCCATGTTGTGAAGAGGAAGAGTTGTTCTAGTCGAGCACAATTGTGAGTCTGCTCAAGCTGTCGCATCTGTCTTTTCACATGCAATACAGTACGTAACACAAATGCAATATCATGTCACTCTGTATGCATCTTACAACCGTTGCCACACGAGCGATTTTGTAGATTATCATGATGGAATATGCTAATCAATGACTTGAAGATAGTTAACTCCTTTTTCATCAACTAACCATTCAGAAACATCCTGTTGCTTCTACCTGTTGTCACTTCTTCTTGAGTCTATCCATCATTGTCCGACTCCAGTTTAAACATAAAAGGCAGAACCGTTTCTGACATTTTAGTGCTTGTCTACATTAGGTAATCGGAGCTGCTAACAGTTCAAAAATTTTCATATTGTCTTCTTAATGATTAAAATTGGATAGTTTTCTTCTAGAAAGACAAAAAAGTTCAGGTGGAGAAAAAAGCTTTTTCTTTACCTTGACATGTTTCGACTGCAACCTGCAGTCTTCCTCAGAAGCGTCATCTGACAGCTGTGACGTGTCGTTTATCAGCTGTTATTTCCTGGGCGTGGCCAACCCGGCGGACCTGACAGTTCCGCCGGGCTGGCCACGCCCTGCCCCCCCGTCGCTCGATGGTCTCTGGAGGATGGTGTTCCATGTGTGTGAGAGTATGTAGGCTCCCTCGTCCCGGTTGATGGTGTCCTTGGCCGCTTCCTTTTTTGTCTTGCTCTATTTTGTCCCTTGGGGTGTACCAGTAACTGCCTTAACTTTGTGTATGGTTTTACTACTGTGTTTATGTTGTATTTTCTCATTGCCCGCTGTAATGGTTCTGTTATACCTCTGATATATGGTAGGGTTACTATGTCCTTGTTTCTGGTTTCAGATTTCGGTTTGGGTTTTGTTTTTGGTCTGGTCTGCTTGTTTGCGACTTGTTCTTTTCCTTTGTTTATGGCCCATGTCGGATATTTGCAGCGTGCAAGTGCGTGTCTGATATGTTTTTCCTCTTTCTGTCTGTCTTTTTCCTCTGTGATGAAACTGGTCCGTTCATAAAGTGTTCTCACTACTGATAATTTATGCGCCGTGGGATGTTCAGATGTCCAGAGTAGATATTGGTCGGTCTGTGTTGGTTTCCTGTAGACTGTTATTTTGATGCTGTCATCATCTCTGTGGTGGATCTTTAAATCTAAAAAAGCTATGGTTCTGTTGCATTCTTCCTCATATGTGAATTTTATGTTTCCGGTGGGGTCAATACTGTTTAGGTGGTCCGTGAGTTCCTGTGTATGTCCGTTTTTTATTTTTTCCAGTATGTCGTCTACATAACGTTTCCAGAGGGTAGGTCTGCAATGCGATGGTGCTGTGACTATGGCTGTGGTTTCCAAGTCCTCCATGAAAAAACTGCTCATTATGGCTGATAGTGGGTCCCCCATGGCGAATCCCTCTTTTTGTCTGAATATTGTTCCTCTGTATTGGAAATATGTGGATTTTGTGACGAAGCTCAGTAGTTCAGTTATATCATCAACTGTGAGGTTTGTGCGTCTTTTAAGTGTCCTGTCTTTTCGGAGTCGTTCTTGTACGATGTGAAGTGTCATATGCCTCCTTTGTTATTTTTTTGTTTTCTAGTAATGGTTTGAGAAGTGCTTTTAATGTTCTTTTCTTTTCTTCAGTAGGGTCCTTCTTTAGGATTTCATATGTATTGTTGTCTTTTAGCATTGCTTCCATCTGTTTTTCATATTTGTCCGTGTCCATGACAACTGTTGTACGTCCTTTGTCCGCCGGTATGATGGTGATGGTTTTATCCTTTTTAAGTGAGGTTATTGCTTTTCTTTCTTCTTTTGTGATGTTACTTGTTGGTAATTTTGCTGTTCTTAAAATGCCTGCTACGGTGTTACGTAGCTCCGATTTATGTCCCTGGTCTTGGATTTTTTGACATGCCAATTCTGTTGCTAGTATGTACTCCTCGTGTGGTATATTTTTTGGCGTAATGGCAAAGTTTAGCCCTCGTGTTAAAATTATTTTCTCGGTTTCCGTGAGTGTGCGTTGTGACAGATTCCGTACCCACGTTTCATTTGTTTCCATGCATGTTTTATTGTTTGCGTTCTTTCTCTCTATCAGCTTTTGAAGTTTATTTAACTGTCGGGTTTTAATTTTTCTGAACTCTTGTTCGTATGTGATCTCCAGGTGTTCGTCTATTTTGGTTTGTGTGTCATGATCTATAGGAAAAATTATTTTGAAATTGTCCTTCTCTACTTTTGTTTGTTCCGTGATTCTTTCAATTTTATTTACAGTCGTTCTTATCCTCTCTTTCACGAGGTCTTTTCGGGCTCTTTTGATTATTTTTTCCGCATTTTTAGTGGGAATAGGGTTCTTGATATTGAGGCTTGCTGGTGTAATATCCTCATCTCGACATCGGAGGTTGAATCTCAGGTGGTTCTTATGGCGTGCCCTTGTTTTTTCTAGTCTCTCTAAGCGGCGGAGGGCTTTGACACAGTCTTTTCCAAAACTTCCTCGTAATAGTTCAAAAATTTTCATATTGTCTTGTTAATGATTAAAATTGGATAGTTTTCTTCTAGAAAGACAAAAAAGTTCAGGCGGAGAAAAAAGCTTTTTCTTTACCTTGACATGTTTCGACTGCAACCTGCAGTCTTCCTCAGAAGCCACCTCTATTGCATTCTCCAATGCAATAGAGGTGGAAATGGGCTTCTCCACACAGCTCACGCCGAAAAACAACATTTTCCGCCCATTCAGCTGACATAAAAAACACTTTCAATAAACTAAACAAATCCTATCCAATGATGAAATGTTTTCTGTGTTGACAAATCTTGTGCGATGTCCTAAAACTGCCGGGATAATCACACAACGTCTGCTAATGATACGTCCGATTCGCGAACTAATGACTCCTTTAAACTGATTCACTATAATGAATGGTTAAAACAACTGATCTGTCCAACACTGAATCGGTTCGGTGTATAACAAAATCGGTAACACTTTACAATAAGGTTCCATTTATTAAACTCTAGTTAACTAGATCAGTTAACATTAACTATTAATAAACTGCACTTCTACAGCATTTATTAATCTTTATTAATGTTAATTTCACCATTTAGTAGCCTACATTATTTAAATGAAAAGTTGTATTTGTTAACATTAGTTAGCTTAATGCACTGAAGTAAAAATACAGGGTTAGGGTTGACTAAGATTAACAAAGATTAATAAATACAGTAACAAATGTATTGCTCGTGGTTCATGTTAGTTAGCCTAATACATTCATTCACTAATGTAAACAAACCAAACCACATTTAACATCTCTTAAAATGAGAATTTTGTTTGTTACCTCAATAAATTTAGGGTCATTCCTATTTTATTTGTGTACATTTTAATCATTAACATTAAAAACACTCTTTTTACGACTAAAATTACAGTAAAGGGTAAAAAAAAAACAGAATTCCCAAAAATTAAAACGGAAAAAACGGAATTTGCAAAAATTAAAACGGAAAAAACGGAATTTGGGAAAAAATAAAACGGAATTTTGGAAAAAATAAAACGGATTTTATAGGGCCCTACTAATTCGGATCAGCACAGAGGGGCCCTCCCTGGAACTGTTTGATCCTACAAAATGTGCTGAAAATTGGCTGTCTGCTGGAAAGAGGTCAAGGCGACCAGGCTACAAAGCTTGGCCAAGTGACTCAGACATGATCTTCATTTCAGATAAAATGTGAAACATACATAGGGCCTACATACAATGATAAATGAAATCTACATGACGATAAAGTAGAATTAAATGAAAATCTTTTGTTTGAAAGTTTTGGTCTGATGTTCTTAACCTTACAATGAGCATTGTAAATGTAATTGTTGAATAATTCTAATAATAAAACTATAATGATAAACTTATACAACAAAAATGACTGTGCCCCCAAATATTTGTCTGTGCTCCTAAATTTTTTTATTTAGGCGCACCAGTGCTCCTTGTTCAAAAAGTAAGTGTAGAGCCCTGCAGTGGTTGCATGCACTTGGCCTGGAAGACCGTGAGTTCCCGTCTAGAGCTCAAGTGTGCAACCTGCATTTTACGCGGGATTGCTTCTCCAATGCAAAAGAGGTGGAAATGGGCTTCTCCACACAGCTCACGCCGAAAAACAACGCAGTGCCAAACACTGCTCCACTTAGCATGGCGTTCGTGGTTTGACTGGTCGAGACTGTTTTCCAAAGATTGTGCCTGCCTGTATACGCGAAGTGTACTGTCTTTATAAAGTATCTTCTTATTACACTGTCTGTACACTTACAAAGCTCTCAATGCTTCGGTTTGCATGTAGGGTCCCTCATTATGCTATTGTGTTAGTGTGGCGATTAGCATGAAAACACATCCCAGAGAACGGTCGACTCGGTACCCATGTGTTATTAACCCCTAGGTTAATTTTGCGCTGGAATTATCCTTTAACACTCTGATCTTGTCATATTTCATAGCTATACCTTGGGTATCTCCCGACAACAAACATTCTCTACCAGGGACAGTGAGCTGCAGTGCCCACAGGTGCGCCTGTTGAGACAGAATAATTTGTAATTGTAGAGGGAGACTTGAAATCTCTGTTTTTCGCTGAATTATTAACACTAAATCATACCAAAATTAACCTGGCCCTGTGTCACCCTCCTCCACTTCAGGAGAAGTTGGGGGAGAAAAGTCCTGTTGCAAAGCTACTTGAGTCACTCTCCATTTTAGCGAGTCTGACAGCAGCTGTCAATTGATCCGTCACTGCGGGTCTCAGGTGCACGCCCATGCTGTACAAAAATATCTGTGGGGTATTTTGAGCTAAAACTTCACATAGGCCTACACACACTGGGACAACAGAGACTTATTTTACATACTGTAAAAAGGGGCATTATACCACCCCTTTACAGTCCCTCCAGTTTTTCTCGATTCCGCGATCGCTGAATACAACGCAAAATCAACAAAATGTCGCATTTTTTTGCGATCCTGCATAATTCCTAATTTAACCACAAAATAATCACAAAAATGAAAAAGACCTCACAAAACATTAAATTATAATCACCCAATTAAAATATCTCTAGTTTAATTAAAGTTTCAATGCATTTTTACGTGGATACAGATGTTGCAGGAAAAGGGGAAACTCCTTTTCCTCGATTTACTGAAGCCTATAATGTAAAGGCATTTTGCAGCTGCACAGTGAGTGTCTGGCTCACTCATTGGCTGTGCTGCGGCAACTGCACATCCAATGGCGCGGGCGCCTCTGACGTGTGCACCAATGAGCTA